>RJVU01023003.1:4177079-4187079 GCA_003731715.1 Anabarilius grahami
CTAAATTACTAAAATGGACAGTTCGATAGATCAGAGATTCTATTACATTTTTTTTATATATTCTTGTCTTAATTCTGTCGTACTCACAATACTCAGAATAGGGGTGCAAAATGGTGCAATCTGAGAACTGTAGGATTTTGGGATTGGTACACACCTTCTAAGCTTCAGAAAAGGACCACAGGGATCTTTTCATAAACGCACATGATATGCACACACACACACACACTCCGTGGGATACAGGATCCACAGGTCATCTGTAAGACTATAGCTCATTATCAGAAAAAGGAAATTCCCTCAAATGGCTTCCTGTTTCCTCTTTGCAGTGTTTAGTTTTTAAACAGGGCCTTGCAGCACTATTAGCACACCTATGCAGCGAGAACATGTTTGATTCATAAGTACGCTCTTGTCTTGTGTTTTATAGGGAATTCCAGGACCTCCAGGGAAACCAGGGCAGCCTGGGACGAGAGGACCTCGGGTGAGTGTGCATGTGTGTGTTAGACTAAAAGAGCCATTGATCTTCGACCTCAGATATAAACAGGAAGTGTGTAAAATGCAGTGCCTTATAAAATCTGTCACAAACTGTTCGCCCTAGTGTATTTGTGTTTTATTGGTCCTTTTTAAGTGTGCGTGTCTGGGTTTTGTCTGGTCAGCAGGTCAATCTGACCTCAGAACAATATACAAACCGCCCCTCCGGATCGTCTGTCACATTCACTTTTGCACTCATTCATTTGCCTTTTCGCCTTTTCTTACTCATGTCCGTCTGTTTTGTCATTTGTGTGTTTTTAATGAAATTACGAAATCACAACTACAGTTGCACCTAGTTTTTAAAGTATTAAAGGGTTAGTTCACCCAAAAATGAAAATTTGGTTATCATTTACTCAGCCTTGTCATTCTACGTGCGTAAGACTTTTGTTCATCTTCAGAACTCAAATGAAGATATTTTTAATGAAATCTGAGATTTCTGTCACTCAAAACTTTTTAATGCATCAAGCAAGTACGGTTGAGCTACTTTTTATGTTCGCTGATCAATATTTATATGTGATTAAAAGCCTAAATTAAATCTGTTCATCATATAAAGTGACCTTGTCTTTTCAGAAGACTTGAATTAAACCTCCTGATTCATATTGATTTATTTTACGATCTTTGTTTTGAAGTGTAAGAGTTTTGGGTGAATAGACTTTCAATGGAGGGACAGAAATCTCAGATTTCATTAAAAATATCTTCATTTTTGTTTTAGAGATGAACAAAAGTAGCTCATCTCACATATATAATACATAAATGATTCTTCATTTTTGGGTGTTCTATCCCTATGAATATAGAGTACTTGTGAAGAATCTTGTAGCACAATCAAACACAGAGAGCCATAGACCCACAAGACTTTGCTTGAACTCTGACCTTTGTTGACAGGATCACATGGGTGCGATGTGTTGTTTTAGCAACCTTAGTCAACATGTATGTGTCCATACGTCAAAGGACCGCCGTGAGGTCACTCTCTGTTCTGTGTGTTTGTGCTGGTGTGAAGTATTTTAGAGCATGTGTTATAAAGTCTGACTGCTAGGCCTTGTTCGGCCAGCACTCTTTTCATGTTAAATGTCTATGTTATTTATTTGTGTGTGTGTGTGCGTGTGTTTGCTTGTTAGAACAAAGAAGACTTTCAGTAAAGTCAGCCTACATTATTTGCATTATTTGCCGTCAAACGATTAATCGCATTCAAAATAAAAGTTTGTGTTTTACATATTATATATGTGTGTACTGTGTATATTTATTATGTATATATAAATACACACATACACATGTATATATTTAAGAAATATAATATTTATATTATATATAAATATATTTTTTGTGTATGTGTGTGTATTTATATATACATAATAAATATACACAGTACACACACATATAATATGTAAAACACAAACTTTTATTTTGGATGCGATTAATCACGATTAATCTTTTGACAACACTATTATATACACTAAAACATACCTTTGAAAAGTTTGGTGTCAATAAGATTTTTTGTTTTTGAAAGAAGTCTCTTCTGCTCACCAAGGCTGCATTTAATTTAAAATACAGTAAAAACTGTAATAATGTGAAATATTAACAAAATAACCTTTTTCTATTTGAATATATTTTATTGTGATCAAAGCTGAATTTTCAGCATCATTACTCCAGTCTTCAGTGTCACATGATCCTTCAGAAATCATTCTAATATGATGATTTGCTGCTCAAGAAACATTCTGATTATTTGATGAATAGAAAGTTCAAAAGAACAGCATTTATTTGGAATATATATTTTTGGTAACAATGTCATAATCTTCACTGTCACTTTTGATGAATGCATCATTGCTCAATAAAAGTATTAATTTCTTTAAAAAAATAAATCTTACTGACCCCAAACTTTTAAACGGTAGTGTATATATATATCAATATTCAATATATCAAACAGCCCTAATAGATATATAATACCACCTCCCCCCACCAAACACACATGCATTCGTTTGGCTTTATATATTATATATATAACACACGTGCATTGCTTTCGTTTTTGTCTTCGTGCATGGTATGACTCAATCTGTTGGGCTTTCTTATGGGCTGTTTCCCTCCAATAACACCCATTGACCTTGACCCTCACTGTGACCTCTGACCTCAAGTGGGAAGTCGTTTAAAAGAAGTGCTATCAGAATAAGGTCACATGAAAGGTCAAAGTTAAATGCTAAGAATTGGTAAAAAACCATCTCAGATCTATTCACTGTAAACACAAAAGTGTCTAGCTAGGCTAGATTAATTTCATGCATTATGATGCATTTGCATTCTCAGGATTGCTATAGCATGCATTTACATAAACTGTTTCTGTGGGCAGTTTTCTCTCTCTCTTTTTTTTTTTTAGGCTCTCTTTAATAGTAGGTGAACTATTAAATGTTTTTTCAGTTTTGCTTAATTATTCATTCCTAATGTGTATGTTTTATGTATGTCATTTCCTGTAGGGACCCCCAGGACCACACGGCAAGCCAGGTCGACCCGGTCCTCCAGGGTTGAAGGTAAAAACCAACACACCCACATTTACAGTCAGATAACCCGCAGTGTGATCCCATGTACTGGTCTGCTCATCTTCCTCTGTTTAGCCTTCTGTTATATTCATCAACGCACCGCCTGCTGGTACTATTGGGCTGCATGCAAAACCCTGCGGACAAGGTTTTGGAAACACATGTACACACACACATACACTTTGATTTATTTGAACTCAAGAGAAGCCCAGCACTTAGTGGAAAGTCTTTCCCATGATATAGAAAAGAGCGTTTTTGTGATGAAGTGTAGCTATAGTATTAAAGACGGGCTATAAACCAAGACCACTAAACATGCTTCCAAGTTAGGTGTGCGTGTGATGTCCTGGTGTGTGATTGGTCCGCTCCCTTCATCCCTGTAAATGCAACAAAGGTGGTAAACAGCCAAGCAGCTCAGCAGGGTGTTTTTGTTCAACTGCATGGTCTCTGCTTTCTGTGTTTAATTATTTCAAGCGGCCTTTGAAGACACTTTTGGTTAAGTTGTAATGGCCTGGAGTCAAACTTCCCACATGTCTGTAACACACACATGTACATGAACACATAAACCCTTAATTACTGTAATGTATCAAGCTCAAAACAGTGCCGCCTTGTTTTGATCTGATTAGCATCTTTAGTGTTGTTTGCTAAGAGGTGTGCTGTTACTTTTCAAAGCGACTTGGCCTGGTAGGTGATGAAATGGCCTTAACAACCGCATTGCAATGCCCTAGTGACTTTTGCATGGACAAACACCACTGACATTTTCTTCAGACGATTCTGTGAATTATCGCTCTCAGTCACTCGTTTCTCTGTCATTCTTTCTCTCAGGGGAAGAAAGGAGACCCTGGACTCTCTCCTGGAAAAGCACCTAAAGGAGATAAAGTGAGAAAACACATACACTTGTTCCGATACACATTCCTCAATGTTAGTATCAGCCAAAAATATTGTTTTTGATGAGAATAAGGATTTTTGACGAACCTAAGAACCACTGAAGGACCTTTATTTGCTAGAATATAAGGTAGATGTTCTTCTGCAGGGAACACACAGACACACATCAGCATCTGACTGTTTGTGCATCATGTTTGTCTGTCTGTGTTTGTAGGGGGACATTGGTCTGTCCGGTCCTGTTGGTTTAGTCGGAGTGGAAGGCCGCAAGGTAAGAAATTCTGAAGCGCTTAGAGGTGCACAATTCTGGATGAATTGAGAATCACAATATTTTTACAATAACTCTGAAGCGAAGCGAAGTTATAAAGTAAAATATCTAGCATCTGCCAGACCGCCTTCCGTATTCAACTTACGAAGAAAGTGAAAGTGTAAAGTTTTTTTTTAACAGTCACTTGTCGCCACCTACTGGTGTAACGATGTAGTTGATAAGTTACTTTAAAAAGGGGATTTAAGCCCAAAGTATACTTCACTTTTTACATGTACGCGAGGGTCAGCGTACAGTGCGCGTGGTTCATATTTCGTCATCAGAAGAGTATGCGCAGGTCGCACATTTTATTTTTATTTTTTGCAGTAATTTAGTTTATCCACAAGGTGGCAAACATGCCTTGGGGGCGTCGATTCACAAGGTAGTCAAAGACTGTTTCTGAAGCTGTTTCATACCTAAACATGACAACTGCTTTCTCTGGCTCAGCGCCATCACAGATTTTAATGCTCGCTGTGATCATATTTGTTAAAGAATAGGAATAGGAATTAGGAATAAGATCGCATGGGTGTTTGAATCAATATTGTGATCTTTCAAAGTGCCTCTATTATGCTATATTAAAGGTTCCTAAATTTGTATTGGAGGTCTCCTACAACAGGTTTACATGTATCCAGGGACAAAAAACACTTACAGTTTCTCACATTTCTCACATTCTCACACTTACAGCATCACCTCATTTCTCAAAGAGTCTGAAAACGTTTTGTTCGAAGACTCAGTCTCTCTAAACCCCTCCTTTCCACAAGCTTTCTCTGCTCTGATTGGCCATATGGCCCAGTCTGTTGTGATTGGTCTACCACTTAAAGTGTGTGTTAGAAATGAAACGCCCAATACCATATCTGAATTTCAACTTCGGATCTTCCTCAGCACTTGATACACAGTGATACAAACAGAGACAATGGTGTAATTTTTTCCGTATCAATTCCAGCACGAGTCCTCATCCTTTTGAAGTGCATCAAAGTGGATTTGCGGTACTGAAAACAGTGTCTTCTAAACATGTCGACAACACAAACCAAACTCTTCCAGTCTCATCTTTAACTACAGTGTTTGATGGTCAAAGTAAATGTTGTTCACTAGCAGCCAATGAAAACCATAGGATGGCATTATGCTAATTTTTTACTATGTTATGTAGGTGTGTAACAGGAAGTGAGGCTGGAATTGCTGACGATTCATTTCAGCAGTTCAGAATAGATTCTTTCTTTTAGGAGACAATAACTGTATTTATCATGCTCTTTGATCTTTAAAACTTAGCAGATCTTTTCAGCGATATTACACAATGCATGAAAGGTAATATTCAAAAAAGCATAATAGGGGTATTTTTTTTCTAGAAGCGCTTGAATCATTCTCTCCGTTATTTCATTATTTCTGAACAATGTGCACACTCTAATTTTGCTGTACACTTGCTGGGTGACATTAGCGCAGATGTTTGCCTTCTTGCTTACGAGACCCACGCAAACACTCTGAAACGCTCCCACTCATTTTGGCTCACTGTGTCTTCCGTTGACATGGAAACCCAGTGTAAACATCAGAGGGAATCCCCAATGAGTCGTCTATCACTCCTTTATACTCAATGCACATACACGTCAAACAAGGCTATTGAGAGTTGTACAGTCGTTCACCATGAGTAACTCTCTTTGTTACGGCCATTAGAGTGTGTGTGTGTGTGTTGTGTGTCGCATCTCAGCTGTGCATGATTATAGTAAGTTTAGACTCTCTGCCAGGTGTTTTACTGTAAGCAATAGTGCTTACAGCTTTGTGTGTGTTTGTGTATGAGTGTGTGTGTGTTTGCGTTGGAAGAACAGTGGGATTACTTGGAAAAATCCTGTAGTGGATGCCTGATTTAAACGGCGGTCGTGAGCATGGATATGTAATGTCTAGACCAGCAACAACTAATCAAAACGATAAAAGTCAATCATAAGATTAGATGACAATGAGTGTGATTATCAACAACACTTTATGCAACTTTTTAGGTCAGTTTAGACCTGAAAAGGGTTGCTAGTTTAGTGTGAATGCTGAATGCAAATATTAAAATGCAACTAACCAGATAGTTATTTAGTTAAGAAAGCAATTGAACAGCTGATCAGCATTTAACATGGAAGAGAAGTTTTATTCGTCCACTCAAACTTTTATTCAGCATATGTCTTTTTAATAAATTTGCATTTTGTGGGCCTGTGAAGTTAATACTGAAATGTACAGTAATTATGATATCAATGATGGATTTTAAATACATTTTTTGTAACTTTTATAACTAGTTGAGACCCACTGGCTTATTTATTTTTTGCAGATAATATATATTTCTTTTTCTTTTATTAAATAGCCTTTAATTTCAGTTTTAAGATGTGGGATAACATGCTTTTTATGTAAAATACAGAAAATAAAATGCTATTTTATTTGTATTATGTTGGGCTATTATCCAATTTGTTGATTTATCATAGAAATAATTAACAGATTAATCGATGTTTGAAATTAGTTGTTAGTGGCATGTCTGTACATGTGTTTTAAGTGTGTGTGCATGTGTGTTTGTGAATACCTGGCAGGCGGCACGGTCCATGTGCTTTGTGTTACGTGTCTGTGGCTAGAAATGGAAACATCAGAATGTAGAGCAGAATCTCTGGAAAAACGAACGGCAGTATGTCGTAAACGAGCGAATGAAGGGATGAATGCAGGGATGACGGAACCGAATAATAAACCATAGCAGCCTGTGAATCGACAGACCGGCCAGACAGATTAAGCCGCTGATCAATAGAACAGATCAACCTCTAACACAGATTCTACTGTACGCGGCAAAAGATGTTTTAGAGCTGGATATTTAACTCCTTATAAGTTACAAGGGAGCTAGTTTACTATTTTAATGTCAGATTAATGTTGTTGCTTTATTAGATAAAATAATTCAGACAGAAAAAAGAATTTAGAATTATAGCAAAATAACACATTTGTACTGTATATATAACTGTTTAAATACTTGTAAACGTACAACAAGGATCAGTGGTACATGTGTGGCTGTTCGCTGGAATGTCGAGGTGGATGTAGGAATTAAGAGCTGGGTTTCCCACAAACAAACGTAATGGAAGAAACAGACATCTCTCAAACACAGAGTGTGACGGGATGGATTTCACTGGTTTGGCAGAGAAGAAAGTGTGTGTGTGTGTTTTGTAGTTTTATGTTCTTTTTTACATTTCTCTTTAGAATGATGGTTCTTCGTTACTTCACCTGTCTGTCTGTCTGTCTGTCTTTCTGACTGTCTGTCTATCTATCTATCTATCTATCTATCTATCTATCTATCTATCTATCTATCTATCTATCTATCTATCTATCTATCTATCTATCTATCTATCAATCTGTCAATCTAGCTGTCTATCTACTGTATTTGTCTGTCTATCTGGCTGTATATATATATATATATATATCTGTCTGTCTGTCTATCTCTCTGTGTCTCTAACTTGTCTGTCCATCTGTCTGTCTGTCTATCTCTCCATCCATCTATCCATCTATCTATCTATCTATCTTGTCTGTCTGTCTGTCTGTCTAACTTGTCTGTCTGTCCAACTTGTCTGTCTGTCTGTCCGTCTGTCTGTCTATCTATCTATCTATGTATCTATCTATCTATCTATCTATCTAACTTTCAATCTGTCAATCTAGCTGTCTATCTACTGTATTTGTCTGTCTATCTGGCTATATATATATATATATATATATATCTGTCTGTCTGTCTATCTCTCTGTGTCTCTAACTTGTCTGTCCATCTGTCTGTCTGTCTATCTCTCCATCCATCTATCCATCTATCTATCTATCTATCTATCTATCTATCTATCTATCTATCTGTCTGTCTGTCTGTCTGTCTGTCTGACTATCTGTCTGTCTAACTTGTCTGTCTGTCTGTCTGTCTAACTTGTCTGTCTGTCCAACTTGTCTGTCTGTCCGTCTGTCTGTCTATCTATCTATCTATCTATCTATCTATCTATCTATCTATCTATCTATCTATCTATCTATCTATCTATCTATCTATCTGCCTTTCTAACTTTTCTTCTGTCTGTCAATCTAGCTGTCTATCTACTGTATTTGTCTGTTTATCTGGCTGTCTGTATATTTATGTCTGTCTATTTAGCAGCTACATGTTCTGTTCATGTTCTCACTGTTGTAAGAAGCATAAGAAGTGTGATTCACATACAACATGGAAAATTTTCCCTTAGTTTATCCATTTTTCTTGCCTGTCTGCTGGCATGCTCGTAAGGTCTCACACTTTACTATATTCCTCCCTCAAACCCCGTCTCTCTCGCTCTCTTCTACCTTTGATGCGTATTTTCCGCTCTGTGTCGACATCTTGCTGTAGTCAGCATAATATTGTGCCTGTGAGACTCATGGGAGCTTGACTCTTAACAGGAAAACATTTAGATCTGTAATATATATATATATATATACATAGTATGCACACACACATTTGCTCACTGAAAACCACATATGTCGCAAACGCACATGTGCAGATGCGCAATTTGTTCAACATACAGGAGTGTGTGGAAAATATTGCACTGCTTTCACTGATTGACTACAGATGGATTGGGTCAATAATGATGGATCTGTAAAATGCCTGCTCGCTGTGGGAGACGTGTATTTCTGTGCGTGTCTTTCCATATCCTTTTTTAGAAAGTGGTTTGTATCCTCTCTTTTGTCTTAGGAGTTTGTGTGTGTAAATCACTAAGTGTTTACTAAATCACCATGTGTCCTCTTTGTAAACAGGGACAAAAAGGCCATCCAGGACCACCAGGCCTTCCCGGGGAACCAGTGAGTAATACAGACACACAAACACTATTACACAAACAAACAAGCACATAAACAAACATTCAAAGTGTGGGGATATTCTTGTCTGACTCAAAAACCTACGTCACTAGTCCACAGAAAGTTTTACCTCTTAAAACACACACACAGACATTCACATACCAAGAAAAAGTCCTTTCAAAGCCCTCTGTGTTATTTAGGGTGAACCAGCCTTACAAGTCAAAAATTTGGATTAAGGAAAAGCAAACACAAACCCAGAGGAAAGTTTTATTGCACAGAGGTTTTTCTTTCGTAACTGAGGAGACTTAAAGGTGAAGCGTGTCATTTCTGCGACTAGCGTCACCAAACGTAATTTTAAAAATAATGGTTGATTTTAAACAGATTTATGGGACACTCCCCCTGTCTCTCATTGGTCAGACAAACTGAGAGTCTCATCCCAAACTCATGCCAGTGGTTGAGCAAATGAAGCTCTTGCTGGCAAATGTCACAACCACGCACTTCGCAATTTTTCTCCACTGACGATTCAAAAGATTTTTTAAAAGAAGAACTGTGTACGGTTGCAAAATGTCAAACATCTAACTTCACTTTTCTTCATTGTTTTTGCTCGATATCTTTGAATCCGCTGGAGTAGATGAAGTTCATTGCATTAACTATGTGCATGTTCAATGACAAACAAAGTGACACAGTACTGTCTTCAATTTCAAAACTGCATCTATTGATTTGGCAATATTGTATGATTTACAGTCATGCCAATAAAGCAATTTTGAATTGAATCTATCTATCTATCTATCTATCTATCTATCTATCTATCTATCTGTCTGTCTGTCTGTCTGTCTACCTATTTATCTATCTATCTGTCTGTCTGACTATTTATCTCTCTGTCTATCTATCTATCTGTCTGACTATTTATCTCTCTGTCTATCTATCTGTCTGTCTATCTACCTATTTATCTATCTGTATGTCTACCTATTTATCTATCTATCTG
>RJVU01023003.1:4189579-4204142 GCA_003731715.1 Anabarilius grahami
TGCTGTACAACAGGATAAATATCTAAAAAACAAGAAAGACCGGAAAGCAATAATAAAGGGAGTTTACATCAGAAACACTAATCAGAAAAAAAGTTCAACGTTAAAAATCAAATACAGTTGTAGGCCTGAGGGAAAAAAAAGTGGGTTTTCAACTTAGATTTAAATTCAGACTCTGTTGATACTAGTCTTAGGGATAGAGGATGACTATTCCACAATTTTGGAGCAATAATAGAAAAAGCACGGTCACCCCTCGTCTTAAGTCTAGATCTCGGAGCCATCAGCAATCTTTGATTAGATGACCATTAATGATCTAGCATTTTATCTGTCCGTCTATCTGTCTGTCTGTCATTATATTTTGCTTGATTTTTTTTTTCTTTTTCTTTGGAATTAAAGCCATATTGTTTGGTGTTTTGTTCCAAATCTAATGCATTGGCTTCTATACATTTTATGTTCAAATACTTTTTTGGGTTTTTAAAGTATATGTATATACTTTCATGTAAATTAGGGTAGCCATCATTTCTCTTTGTCTTTATTTACAGGGGGAACAAGGTCCTGATGGAGAAGCTGGAGCCAAAGGCTATCCTGGCAGGCAGGTGCAGTAGATCTTCCTCTGCTGTGGAGTGTGGCGTGTATATGTGTGTGTATGCGTTTGTTTGTTTGAGTGTGTTTTGCTTTGTTTTTCATTGACCGTTCATGCAAAATATGCAATTCATTTAGCAGTAAGTTGCCCTGGCATAGATATTGGGTTTTCTTCAGTATAGCTGCGGGGCACAGCGATTGAAAATAAGTGTTCAATTATAGGAAAGGATGTAGTCGCTCGCTCTGGCTACTTAGTATCATGATGTTTTAAAACACTTGTGATGTTTTCTCTGTTGGAGTTTTGGATTTAATCACAATAAAACTAAATTAAATATCCATCCAGAGCCACAAGCCTTTGGTTTTTGACACACATTGAGCTTTTATGCTTGTGTTCTGCTTGTGTTTAAAATCAATTAAACTCAAACCAATATTTCATTTCATATATTTAATTATTTGGTAAGTATCTGTGTTATATGCAGGATAGTGTACAATCACCTGGTCATTATCGGGGGAAAAAAAACCTTATGAGTGATACGAGATACCACTGCTTTATGCATATGATCCATTACTTAAACAATGTAACAAAATCAAGGAAAGGCTAGTTGGTTAAACAATTTCTATTTACTGCATGTCAGCCTAAATATTAAAATGTTACAAGAGTTTTGTGGTTCTGTTTTCATTATGAAGCCTATGATAAAGCCATTATAAGTTCATCAGGGTTTTTGTTCTTGTGGGCACACAAGTTTGGATACTTTTCAAAAGAAACAAGCTATTAATTTCAGTTCCAGTTTGCCTGTTAAATGATGTTTGTTGATTAAACCTGTTTCTGAAGTCTCTCTTTCTCTTTTCTTCTCTTCCAGGGTTTACCTGGTCCAATAGGGCCTGTTGGGCCGAAAGGTGCTCGGGTGTGTACACGTCTTCTTCCCGTTTGATGTGTGATTGCAACTTACAACGCTGTTATTGTGACATTTGAGCTGTCTGAGGGGCCTATGGTTACCGTTGCAATGTTTGATCTTTTACAAAGCTGAAAATGAACGCTTTTTCTGACGTTCTTGTCGACTTATTTGAGATTTAAAGTCAAGTGATTTGACCTCGACTCCATAAGAGGGATTTTTACTACTACAGCTTCTCTTTTCTTCCGTCTCCCCCTCGTTTTCTGTTTTTTTCCTTTTTCTGTTTTTTGAGTCAACAGACTCAACCATGACAAATTTGCTGCTGACAGCTGCCCGAGCCATAAGTGTGCATTTATGTGTGTTTTTAGCCTCCTACGGTCACATTAACATGTTCACATGTACAGCCACCTTCATTTATTTTGCTCTGTCATCAGTTTGATGTATTCAGAAACAATTTATATTTTATTCTCACTTTGCCACTTTATAGAGTGTACTCAAACATACACACGCTCTAGCTGTTGTGTTTGTAGTTGAGCTGTATTAAAGGCTCTTTATCAGGCTAGACTCCGCCCACATTGGCTGGAATTTCCTGTTTAAAATCAGACTGAGGCCCTGCTGTCTTTAGGCACCGCACACACATACACACACATATGCATGTGTCTTCCAATGCACATTTGTATCAAAGCACCTTGCATGGAGTTATCAGTCTGCCTTTTTGCTGGATGTGTGTGAGTGAATCTGTATGCATAAGTTTTCATTGTACCCTGTGTTTGTTTGTGCATGTTGCCATCGTTTGTTCCCTGAAGTGAGCGTATGTGCCCTTGGACTACATTGTGGAGGCCAGCACCATGCAGTCCATGGGCATATACACTTACTTCATGGCCTGCATCAACACGAAGACGTCCATTCATCCATCCTAGCACCTCTCCATTCATCTGTACATCCTTGTGATCAAATCGTACGGTGGACGTCCGTTGGATTGCCAATGATTATATAGACTAAACTGTCTTATATAGACTAACCTGTTTTAAAGTCTTACTTCATCTAAGGGTTAGTTTTACTACTTAGGAGAGTTTCTATTCAAGTTTTGACTTTGTCTCAGATATTTCTTCTAAAGCTGTTGCAGTATAAATGGGAGATTTAAAGATTGTCAAGGCCCATTCACATCAAGAATGATAACTATAAAGATAACTACATTTGTGTCCACACCAACGAATGATAACAGTCTATTTATTCTAAGCTCACTCGCTGACGTTTCAAAGTGTGTACAACAGATTTTTGCTGTTCTTGTTGCATTTACACGGCTTTAACCAGCAGATGTCCTCAGCATGCTATGTTTAGATTGAATAGCTAGTGTAATCGATCTAATCTAACAGTGAATTTGGCTGACGAAGTCAATAACAATGCGTAGTCTTTTTCATTGCAACTTCAAAGGAAGCAAGACAATGTTGTCGAAACTAGCGAATACCTGAGATAATTCTATGTTACATTGTTTGCTAGCCTGGCATTATAATCTCATCGTTAATACTTCTCACCATTTATTCCGAGGGTATGACCGATTGTTTTCCATATATCCATTTTCTTTAAAGTATCCTTGAAAAGGCATTTTGATTTGTCAAACAGTGGTGGATTCTTCTGGACCTCGGCGATTAACTTCTCCGCAATGTCATCTGCCATTTTAAATGTGCGAGCCCGTAAATTAGAATGGATTCAGATTGGCTGTCAGTGTTTTATTGTTCAACAGCTGGAAAAAATCATTCTGAAAGTGATCCCAATGATATTGTTTCTCTATATCATTATCGTTATAGCTGTGGTGTGGACAGTACTATTCTTTTATATTTAGAAGGATTTTTAGACCTACATCTTTATCGTTATCTTAATAGTTATCGTTCTTGGTGATTAAAATCTTGGTGGCCTTAAAATAGATCTATGGAATTTATATGGATAGCCTATTAATCAACCACCTAGAACACCCTAGCACTACTTATAATATACCCATATAGCAATCACACCAAACACCACTTTTGAGAAAAAAAAAAGAGATATTAAAAAAAAAAAGAATAATTTGTGATCTTTCCCATTTTCTTCTGCTCCAGGCATCAGTTTTGAGCTTCTCTCTGTTTCTTTATAGGGTTTCATTGGAATCCCGGGACTTTTTGGTTTACCTGGAGCTGATGGTGAAAGAGTGAGTCTGTTCATGTTATGACTCCGTCTGTAACCTCCTTCACTGAGTCATTTTTCAGCAATCATGTGATCGTAACAGTCAGTGGGCGAATGTTCCGGCTGTTGTGTAACGCCACTAAAGTACTTCCCATAAAACCATTAAAACACCCACAGATGCAACACCTCATTAATACAGTCACCTCATTGACATGATTTCCCATATGACATGATTTCCCATTTACAGTCTTCTAAACCACAAACACTAATTACTATGCATATTCAATTAATTCAGCATACAACATACTTAATTTAAACCTTGTGTAAATTTCAGAAATATATATATATATACGTGTGTGTTTGTTTGTTTAACAGCACAGTTACTATACTGCGTTTTTGCATACTATATAGTATATGGGTATATATTAAATATTAACTGTAGCTTACTCACTTCCTGTCTTACACGGTATTTCCTGAAGGAAATACAAATCTAGTTATCTATAGCTATTATAGTTCTAAGGGTCACACTTTATATTAGGTGTCTTTAACTACTAAAAATAAGTAAAATGTCCTTCATTTGTTCACACTTTTGCTGCTGTTGAGGTGGGGTATGGGTAAGATCAGGGACATGGGTCGGTTTAAGGGTGGGTTAAGATGTAAGGGAAGGCTCAAGAGTGTAATTATAGATGTATTTACAGAAATTAATTACGCACTGTAAACTCGAAACTAAACTTGGCAAAACTCAAAAAATTGAGGCAATCGGTTACAAAGAAAGTTAAGTTTAAGCAAGCAGAACTGGCACTATTTTGTACTCATATATTTTAATTGTTATTAAATTTAAATATTTGAGTGCACTAATTCATACATTTAACTTAAAATTTAAAAACCTCAACATAAACATTTTTATTAGTGGAAACTTAGCTAGCTATATCAAGCCAATTCAGAACTTGCTAATTTGCTAACATGTTAGCAAAAGCATGGTATTGCATTTGCTGAATGAGTGCAGCAATATAAAACATTTAATATACCTGTTCTCAAACCAAGCCGCATGCACCACTCTCCAAAAACCCACATTAACAGAAACCCTTCTGCAGTTAGCCTAACAAAACATTAATCGCTACTAAATCTCCCTCTTAACATAAATCATGCACAATAAAACATTATATAACCCTGTGGCGACCAGGGCGGGCGAGAGCCGTGAGGGAACGGCGCGAGGCCGGTGACGCGAGTGTTAATGATCGTCACCTGTGAGGCGCACCGGCCTCGAGTCCCTCACGGAGGAGCTCCGGGAGCATAAAAGGAGGAGCGACGACAGTTAAAGACGAGAGAGGACCAGGCCTGGACTTCTCTCGTCTTTAACTGTCGTCGCTCCTCCTTTTATGCTCCCGGAGCTCCTCCGTGAGGGACTCGAGGCCGGTGCGCCTCACAGGTGACGATCATTAACACTCGCGTCACCGGCCTCGCGCCGTTCCCTCACGGCTCTCGCCCGCCCTGGTCGCCACTAACCCTTAATTTTAACATGCACTCTCCCTTGGGCAAAGCATTCTGGGAAATAGAAATCCCAGCCCAGTTTCAGTTAAACTTAAGTTTGTCTAAATGAAAAGAAATGAGTTCATAAAATTCAAAACAAAGAAACAGTTCAGTTTACTTAAAATATATCAGTTCTGTGAACTCGAAACAAAAAGAAAGTTCTAAATACTCGTTAAAGTTAATTTGACTGAACTAATTTGTTTAAATTAAGTTTGTCCTACTCAGACCAATTAATTATTTTGAGTGTTAGGGTTTACAGCACAGCTGTAATTACATGCAGGTATTTTTAAAATATAAATACAATGTAAAACAATGAATGTACACAATAAGTGCATTGTATCAAATGATTAATTTAAATGTTAGTGCATAGTAGTTAAAGACACCTACTATAAAGTGGGACTGTTCTAAGTATAATTCTAACTGCTGTTACTGTTATTACTATGGAAATAGATTAGTGGTAGATTTTTAAATCAAGTGCTGCCCACTACTGGTAGATGTATGACAGTAGATCCTATCATAGATGTGTGTGTTTGTGTGTGTGTTGTGAAAGTGGAAACTACTTCCAGCTGGTTCTGGCATTCAGCTGAGGGTGTTTGGATGAGTCATATGATAATAGAGTGCGTGTACACACACACACACACACACACACACACACAGAGTGTAGTGGGGTCCTTGAGTTCTTCTTTCTAATGGCATGAGACTTTTAATCACAGGTGACTTTATTAGCAATTATTTATGTCTCTCTCTTTCTCTGTCTCTTTTTCTTTTTCAGGGTAGTCCTGGTCCACCAGGGAAGAGGGGCAAGATGGGTAGGCCGGTAAAGTTTTGTCTCAACATACTTTATAGATACAGATGTGAGTTTGTTGTAAGTGTGTGTGAGAAATGTAAGATTTTCAAAAGATGTAATCATTTTGTTGTATTGCATGGCCCTACAGTGTAACAAATGCATTTTTAAAAGTATAGTCTATGTAGTTTATCAATATGAGGTCAATAAAGATGCATGCATAGTAATTATACAATATTTTTTTATTAAATAATAGTTATTTATGTATAATTGTGTATGTGTGTGTGTGTGAGAGAAAGTTTTACTTTTTCATTGGATCATGAAATCATCATTGTCCCGTGGCCTTTGGGACACAATAGATACACACACATAAACACACACACTTACTAAGATGCAGAATCAGACATGCAGGGGTTGTTTAAATCAGCATGACCTTTGACATCTGACCTCATAAATTTCCTGTTTAATCAGCAGGGCTCAGTGTTATCAACTGAGTGACGTCATCATTAGGGTTAGTGATTAGAACAGTCCCCCTAATCCACTCTTTGGTTGGGAACATGCTGGATAGCAACATGCTAATGACACTTGGAAATCTTAAGCCATCGCACACCAATGGCCTTGCAACAAACCAGAACACCTCAACAACCGCATACCAATGGCTTAGCAACTATCCAGAGCATCTTAGCAACCACTCAGATTGTAGCGTCATTGAGGCAACTTATGTAAAGTCAAATTGTGTAGATAATCTGTGATATCATAAGTGATTTATAGGTTCATTCTCTCTTTCTCTCAGGGCTTTCCTGGTGATTTTGGAGAAAGAGGGCCACCAGGACTGGATGGGGAACCAGTGAGTTGAACTTTTTATTTTTCATATGTATTCTTTCATCTTCTCATAAAGCAGATAAAACACTTACAACAGAGATGATGAGAAATGCACATGTACATGGTGTCTGCAGCTCAAACAGCCTCCAAACAAGCAGTGGAGGTGTGCGTGCGTGCGTGTACGTGTTTATGTGACATATCAGGACACAAATTTGTATAATGACATGGGTATGACACAGGTATTACAAGGAGAGGGTGACTTATGATGACATTACCCCATTTTTCAAAAGGCTTATAAATCATACAGAATGAGTTTTTTTGAGAAAGTAAAAATGTGCACAATTTTCTGTGATGGTTAGGTTTAGGGGTAGGGTTGGTGTAAGGTGATAGAAAATACGGTTTGTACAGTATAAAAACCATTACGCCTATGGACCTGTGTGTGTGTGTGTTTGCAAGGTCCTGGTAAACCCTACATCATGGGGACAGAGTGTCCCCACAAAGATGCCAATATCTGAAACCCTTGTCCTTGTGGGACATTTTTTTGGTCCCCATGAGGAAAACAACAGCTTATAAATTTATCTAAATTATGTTTTTTGAAAATGTTAAAATGCAGAAAGTTTTCTGTGATGGGTAGGTTTAGGGTTAGAGGATAGAATATGCCGTTTGTACGGTATAAAAATGATTAAGTCAATGGAAACCCCCCCATAAAATTTGTGTGTGTGTTTTCAGGGTGAATGCACTCAGTTTGTGTGTTTGTGTGTGTGAGATAACTGTGTACAGGTGTAAACCTCATCCTTTACTTTCAGTATCTTGGCTGAACATAATTTTCCACTCACTATTTATGTACACACACACACACACACTGTATTTTCTGTACTGTTCTGTATTTCTTTCTGGTATGGAAGCCAAATTTAATTTGTTGAATGCAAACAAGGCTGTGCAGAGTAGATGCTGAATAAAAAGAACTTAAACCAGCCTAAGCTGGTTTGCTGGTCATAAATAGTCTCCCAGTCTGATCATGCTGGCCTGGTTTGTTGGTTGGGTTTTTGGCACTTGTAAATTAGTCAGCCTTGGAGACTAGCTTAAACCAGCTAAGACCAAGCAAACCATTTTAGGCTTATTTATTTATTTACGTATAGGGAAGGTGTTAGATCATGTCTTTCTATCCACTGAATTTATTTATTTATTTCAGTTAGAAAGGTGTTAGGTCATGTATTTTTTGTCCAGTGTATTGTTTGATTGAGTGATTGATTGATTGATTGATTGATTTCAGTCGGGAAGGTGTTAGGTCATGTCTTTTTGTCCGATGGATGGATGGATTATTTTATTTATTTATTTTGGTTTGGAAGGTGTTAGGGCATGTCATGATTGATTGATTGATTGATTGATGCCAGGCATTAATTTTTTTGAGGAAAAACTTTCATTCATGTAGTACATTTTTGGGTTGATTAGTTGAAAAATTATCATTCCCAAAATGTCTCTGATTGGATGGAGTATGTGACATCATAACAAGAAGTGTTTGAGTCAAAGCCCGCCTCTTTTTCACCTGTAAATGTGGGGAGTGTGAGAACAGGAACTTGAAAGCCCTCTCATTTCCTGTTCTCCTTTTCCTGAAAAGAGGAGTGAAGTGCTCCTTTCATCCTTTCATCACACCAGGGGAACGAGAGGAAATGGCTCCAGCACGCTGCTGCCGAGCCAACAACAAACCATCTCTGTTTCTACAAAAACACTCACACGCACTCTCTCTACAGCACCCGCTCGTTTGTATAGCCATATTAATTTCTCTGAATATGAAGAGAGTGCATATACACAGCACATGTTATAAAGGACACACATGCATGTACTAACCCATGAAGCACTAGAAATCTGTACCTGTTTAAGAAGGAAAACATAACGTTCTGTCCCTGTTTCTGTGTTTATCTCAGGGTGTTATAGGAGCTCCTGGTCCTCCTGGTGTCCTTGGATTGATTGTAAGTGAAAAAGTTTACTCAAAGTCTCCCTGTTATGCTTTTTCAGATTGTATCTTTCTTGTAGTGTGTAATATAGCTGTTGTAAAAGGCCTGCAAAGTTTCAAAGATCAAAATCTGTGAATCAAGTGCTGAGGAAGATCAGGAGCTGAAATTCAGATATGGTAATGGGAGTTTAGTTTCTGTCACATGCTGTAAGTGGTCGACCAATCACAACAGGCTAGGCCATCTAACAAAAACTGAGCTACAAATATGTGGAGCTCCATTATCCTGAGCTTATATGCAGGTGAAATACAATAATATTAATTTATTTTTTTAAATTTATAGAGATTGTGCAGACCTTAGACTTTAACTATTGATATTGAAATCCTACACGTAGCAAATCTTTATTTTTAAATGTTCTAATATTTTTTTCTTTATTTAAAAAAATAATAATTTTAGTTGACTGGCATTGGAAATGGTTTGGCAGATTTGCAAGTGCAATGTTAATTATTTAGATACAAATACAAAATTTGAATCAAAAACAGGCAGAAAAAACCTTGTCATTTGAGCAATTACACAAATGTGCATGCTGGAAAAAGAAGTATAAATCAAAGTGATGTCAGTTTAAAAAGCTTATATATATACTATATTTCAAAAGTTTGGGTCACTAAGATTGTTTTTCAGGTTAATAATACTTTTATTCAGCAAGGATGCATTAAATTAATCAAAAGTGACAGTAAAGACATTTATAATGTTACAAAAGATTTGTATTTCAATAAATGTTGTTCTTTTGAACATTCATCAAAGAATCCCCCCCAAAAAAATGCATCACAAAAATATGAAGCAGCACAACTGTTAATAATCAGAAATGTTTCTTGAGCAGCAAATCAGCATATTAGAATGATTTCTGAAGGATCATGTGACACTTAAGACTGGAGTAATGATGCTGAAAATTCAGCTTTGATCACAGGAATAAATTACATTTTATTCACACATAAAACAATTGACCCTTTGCCAGGAGTTTGACAGGCGATCTAACCAATCATAACGCCGAATCCGCCATTTGGTCTGACAAAGCAGTCAGGGGTGTATTGACGAGCATACCTTCTGATGTTCATTCATGTTTATTTGATGCTATAAATGAACCAGTAGGAAGAGATGATCGGTTCACGAGCCGCTTGAACTGAGGCGCTATAGCGATCTGTAACGACACATTAATGAGCCACAAAACAATATTTATTGTTTAAATTAATTTAAAAATTACAACATTTGAAATTTGAGACTGTTTCATATCAAAAGTAACCTGCTCTGTCGACACGTTGTCAGTGTGCTCTTTGCTCTGCGATGTATTTTTCACTGCGTGAGAACATGATGTAATTTGTGGCGTGAGAGCGGCATGGCTTGTCGGGTGTAGCAGTAACTAAAGGGGGTGGGTCTTTGTGAACGGTCAATTGTTATAATATTTTGCAATATTACAATTTTATTGTATTTTTGATCAAATAAATACAGTCTGGGTGAGACTTTCCTCAAAAACAATAAAAAAATCTTACCAACCCCAAACTTTAGAATGGTAATATAGCAATCAAATTTAAGTTATAACTAATCATCGATACAAATCACATCCCATCTGTAAGTTTATCAGGCTTTTATCAGGATGTCTGCTCACTCTCTGTTCAGTATTTATACACACATAGTGTCTCTGTTGTAGTACAGCTGAAATCAGTTTCACCTAAACAGCATGATGTTCATATTAAATCCATATTTGCTTTTACAAATGTAAACAAGTTGATGGCATTTTTTCTGTTGGTTTGTACTTGAGTGAGTAAAGTGAGATCATGTGCCCCCTGCAGGCCCTCTTAGCATTATGTTTTACTTCAATAAAACACTAAAACCCACAATATCCTTTTAAACTGAAAATATTAATCAGATGAAGCTTTATAGGTTAGATCCTTCACAAACTGGAGATCAAAAACATGTACAATGCTCATTCCCATCTTTTCTCCAGGGTGATATGGGCCCTGTCGGCATAATCGGTTTACCAGGACCAAACGGACTGAAAGTAAGTCATGCACATATGTAGCCCACACATATCTCTATCACTCACCAGCCATTTCAGTGTTTGTGTGTTTGTGTTTGTTCCAGGGCGTCCCAGGGAACGTGGGCGAGCCTGGACTGAAAGGTGATAAGGTGATCTGAATACTCTGTTATTGGCCTGTTTTGCAGCATGTGATGGAAATTCTCTCTCCCTATTGGCCACCCTATGTTACGCATGTTTTAAAAGTTCTGTATAACTATTTTTTAGGTATATCAAACACAAACTGATTTTTCTGAGAGAGTTGCTTCCAGGTTCAGTACAAGTTATATAAATAACTTAGTTATTAAATAAATATTTTTTAATAAATAAGCAATTATTTATTTATTAATACACATACATTGGTAGTCAGCTTACTGGAAGCATTAAAAGTGGAAATTTAAAGCTTGCATTTTTTTCCAACTTAAATTAATTGAGTAAAGTTGTCTGTAATATTGTCTAAATTGTCCATTTAGCAGTTCTAATACTTTAATAAGTGGATGCATAACCAACTTAATTTGTGTGAATAGAGTTTTATTGATATAAACAGTCCCTTTCTGTTGTCCTTGTGCATGTTGTGCAAAAGTTTAAAATTTTTATTTTACACAGAAAAGGTCAGTAAGTGTTTCTAGTCTCCTGCCATGCAATATTTAAAGAGACAGTTCACCTAAAATGAAAATTCTGTCATAATTTACTCACCTTCAAGTTCTTCCAAACCTGTATGAGTTTCTTTCTTCTGTTGAACACAAAAGAAGACATTTTGAAGAATGTCGGAAACCAAATAGTTGATAGACCCCATTGACTTCCATAGTATTTTTTTCCCCATACTTTGGAAGTCAAAGGGGCCCATCAAGTGTTTGGTTACCCATATTCTTCAAAATATCTTCTTTTTGAAAGAAATGAATACAGGTTTGGAACAACTTGATGGTAAAAGATGACAGAATTTTTATTTTTGGGTGAACTATTCCTTTAAGTCTTGTGGATATACTTTGATGTACCATCTACTACAATTGTTCTAAAACCTGAGAAGAAATTATTTCCTGTACCAATCAACATTATGCAACAAATGCTGTTAACTTGCTTTAAATCTGGAGCTTTGCTTTAACAGTTTATGATTATGTTAGTTCAATGATCAGACTTCTTCTCAAACTGCTTTTTGAGTGCGAAAACAACATAGATCTTGCCCTAACCATCTTCTTCCTTCACTTTCTCTGGTCTTTTTTCTGACTTTGACTTACTTCACAACTTATTTCTTACTTTTTCCTTCTCTTTCACTTTTTCTCTCTCAGGGTGACGTTGGGCTTCCTGGAGAGCAAGGGGAGATTGGGTTTCAAGGAGACAAGGTATACCTTCCAGAGTGACCCCTCATTTCCCCCTGTCAAACACACATTTGCACACTGTCAGCGCAGAGCAGTGGACGTCCAGATGTCTGGTGTTTTAATTAAACATGACCTTCTAATTGCCCCGATTTTAGAGCTTTCATAGACAGTTACACATGCAATCTCTCACATAAATGCTCTTGAACTTGTGTTTGTGCTAATATGATGAATATATAACTGTGTGCATTTTATTTCTGTTTGTTTCAGGGCGTGCAGGGTTTGCCGGGATTACCAGGACTTCGTGGAAAACCAGGACAACAGGTATGTTTGTTTCTTTCCTAAAAAAATCGATCAGGATTAACTTACACTCATGCCATTCCAATTTTGACTTAAAAGTAGAAATTCTTGTTCTTATTGGTTTTTTCTATGTAATTAGTCTCCATGAGAACCAAAGCCTTCGAGCTTCAAAAAAAGTCTCAAAAGCACTATAGAAATTTCTAAACAATGGTTCATGTGACTTTTGCACAATATTCAAAGTCTTCTGAATCCATACAGAACATCCATTTTGAACCTTGAAAGCCATTAATTGTAATTGCATGTAAAAGAGCATTTCTTTCAAAACATTTCTTCAAAACGGATAAATGGATAAATGATGGATAAATGAACCTTTCCTTTAAAAAAAGACCTATAATGCTTTTTTACATGTTCAACTTTCTTTAGTGTGTTTCTTTAATGTTGCTGTTTGAGCATGAAAAAGCTCTGCAAAGTTACAAAGTCCCTCCAGCGGAAGTTATTCCTCTATATCAGTATCACTGTTTCTGAACTCCCTGAAACTTTTTCTTTGTAGTCTTAAATTTTCTTCTGGGAACGAACACGTCACAATATTCCTCATTTAATTAATTCCCGCCCAGGGCATACGCAGAATAAAGGGGCGGGGCCTGATTGAGTTAGTTAGTAGTGTGTTGAAACTCGAGGTTATGGTAAGGGGCGAGACATTTCCAAAACAAGCTTGAAGCGCTTGACCAATCACAACACAATGGTTCAGTCAACCAATCAGAGCACATAGAGACAGGAAGTAAACAGAGTGTTACTGACAGAGTGGGAAGAGAGGAGCTGCAACAATGGAGAATATGAGAAAAATAATGTGCTTTTTGAACATTCAAGCATGAAAGCCTGTTCTAGTAGACCCCAAAAACAATCAAGACTTTGTAAAAAGGCATAATATGGCCACTTTAACAGAATATAATATATGCCCATAATCAGTTATTAAAAAGCTACATAGTGTAACTGAACTTCAATTTCTGCTTATGTACTTTATGCATTTTTTTTTTTGTTCTAGTGTGCACATTTGTTTTTGTTTTGTTTGTTTTGCTTTATTTAAAAATGTACCTGAGGACCCGTGTGAGTTTAACCTAAAAGCTCATGGTCTGAATGTTCAGTTTATTTCATTGTGTACATGTCCAAATCAGCATCTGGGTGAATTTGTGTGTTTTGAAGGGTAAGACAGGAGAGAGAGGGCCCAGTGGATTACCAGGTCCACCAGGACCTGAGGTATGAATCAACATCTCATAATCTTTTTAATTTGTTCTGTTACTGATGTCAACAAATATACAAAATATGTGATGCTGATCGATGTACTCATTTAGGATTTGCGGTTAATTCTTCACAGGGTTTCCCTGGTGACATCGGAAAACCTGGACAAAATGGACCCGAGGGACCAAAGGTGTGTTATATATAAAGAAAATCTTGGAAAAACAGATGTTTTGAATATTTGCACAAATATATTTGTATTTTCATGCTGTTGATGTTTTCTTCATAGGGTAAGCCTGGAGCCAGAGGTTTACCAGGACCTCGTGGAGCGGCTGGACGAGAGGTGTGTGTGTTATTTGAAAGGTCTAAATGTCTTTAAAATAGACAAAAATGTGAGACAAAAATGAGTTTATTTTCATTTTAATTTGTAGGGTGATGAGGGTCCTGTAGGACCACCGGGGCCAGTAGGACTCGAGGTGAGTTGTGATTTACACATATGGGGAATCTGCATATGAAAACTACACAGTTTTTGCTGGTTGGTTGTTTGTTGGTAAACAGTGATCTGGTTTATAGTTGTTTTTTTGTTTGCAATTTTGAATATATATATTTTCCAAGAAATGTGTGGTTTTTGTTAGAGTTTTAGACAGGGTTATTATAGTTAACTAAAACTAAAACCCATAAAAAACATTTATAAACAAATAATTACTACAAAATAAATGTTAACTAAAAAATAAAATAAAATGTATAAAACTTATCAGATAGTTGTCAAGGCAACATTTCTCATTTAAATTTAACTTGTATTAAAATAACTAAATCTAAAAATATATATATATATATAGACATGTTAAAACAACTATTAAAAATGACAACATAACAAAATTACTAAAACTTTAAATAAAATTAAAACTGATAAAAACAGTATCTCG
>RJVU01023003.1:4225389-4241673 GCA_003731715.1 Anabarilius grahami
AGAACAAGATTAGTCCAGTTTTTTCAAAGTTGCTTTTATTTCATTTGCTTTTATTTAATTTTAAAAAGTTTTATTAATTTTGTTGTGTTTGTCATTATTATTATTTTTTTTCCTTCAATTTATTTTTATTTCAGTTTTAGTTTTATTAATTTTAATACTTAAATTTAAACATCTTTTTTCATTTTTTTTCCAATAGATTTATTTTCATTATTGAAAACCGTTTTAATACTCCGTGTTGCAGTTAAACACTGAACTTTAATCATGAATTCAATTCTGATTGACTTTTGTCACTTTTGTATGCATGATGCATCACTGATTGAGTTTTTTATTGATAGCAACTGAACGGGCGCTGGCAACATGCTGACTTCCTGTTCCGGGTGTCGGACCCCACCTTACTTCCTGTCGTACGCATAAGAAACCTACCGAAGACAACGTCCTCGTCGCGCTTTCACCTAGAAGTCGGACCTGTGTGCTTCCTATAGTTTGTGTGAGAGATTGTGAGAGTGTGCGCTCCTCAAACACACACCGACCCGCCCACAGCCCGCCCCCTTCAGTATTCAGCCACTGATTGGACTGCAGAAACAGAAAGAGGTGGTGTGGGTGGGGCTTTGGGGGACATAGCATTGAGACTTCTACAGTCTAAAGGAAATCCCGCCCTTACCAGCCATGGATGTCCAATCAGATTTGATTCCTTTAGAAAACAAGCCAATCATCTCGCAGGGACGAACACTCAGGACATCCGGGGGCGGAGAAACAGCCTCTGTCTCTGTCTTTCTCTCTTCTTCTCTTTCTGCCTCAGCCTGTTTCTTTGGTGCTCATTTTCTTTTGCTTGCTCTTTCAAATTATTATTAATAATAATAAGTTATTATAATACTTGTACTTTTATAATAAAAAAATCAACAGTTTATTGAAGAGATGAATTAAGATCAATGAGAGGTATTATATGTACATATACACTTATTGTTTATCTGATCTTTTATATGATAATTTTGTCACATGTAAAAAAAAGAAATGCTAAAGTGCAATAGGAAAACGAAGAAAAAACGATAATTGATTATATATTAAGTGTGCGTCTCAATGAGGAACGTTTTTCAGGGGTGTTGTCATTCATTCGTGTCATTTTAACACTCCATCAGACAGGGAAGTGTGTGTGTTTGTGTGAATGAGTTTTGGAAGTGACCGTCAATGTGTGTGTGTGTTTATGTGACGGATCAGTAAACAAGTGAAGGTGCATGTTTCTATCAAACTTAAAGACACACCTGTGAATATCAACACACGTGACCCGCCTGAGGTCACTTTAAGTGGCCGTTTCTCAATGAAATAGGTGTGTCTGTTTCAAAGGAGTTTATAGGGTGAATCCCTGATGAAAACGCCTGGGTCATGTTTCACCCAAAAAGAAAAAGAAAGCATATTTCAATATTTGCATTGTGACATTTTTGTGACAAGCACATTTTTACGGAAATTTTCTTTACCGTAATGCATATGGACGTAGTTACTTTTGTATTATTATAATATTATAATATTTTTGTATAAATTTTTTGATTAGCATTACAGAAATGTTGAATTGCTGAAAGTTTACAGCAATGAGTATTTCTGTATTAAAGTGTTAGTTTTCCCAAAAATAAAAATTCTGTCTTTTATTACTCCCCCTCATGTCGTTTCACACCCGTAAGACCTTCGTTCATCTTCAGAACACAAATTAAGATATTTTTGATGAAATCCGATGGCTCAGTGGCTCAATGCCCAGAAAGGTAACAGTTCATGTGAGTTCAGTGGTTCAACCTTAATGTTATGAAGCGACTAGAATACTTTTCATGCGCCAAAAAACAAAATAACGACTTTATCCAACAATAAATAGTGATGGGCGATTTCAAAACACTGCTTCATGAGGCTTCGAAGCTTTACGAATCATTTGTTCCAAATCAGTGGTTCGGAGCGCGTATCGAACTGCCAAAGTCACGTGATTTCAGTAAACGAGGCTTCATTACGTCATAAGTGTTTCGAAATTTCAATATTTCACGTGACTTTGGCAGTTTGATACGTGATCCGAACCACTGATTTGAAACAAATTATTCGTAAAGCTTCATGAAGCAGTGCTTTGAAATCGCCCATCACTAGATATAAAGTCGTTATTTTGTTTTTGCGCACAAAAAGTATTCTCGTCGCTTCATAACATTAAGGTTGAACCACATGAACTGTTTTAAATACGTCTTTAGTGCCTTTCTGGGCATCTGAAAGTGTTAATTGTCTCGCTGGTAATGCAGGCCTCGCTGAGCCATCAGATTTCATCAAAAATATCTTAATTTGTGTTCCGAAGATGAACGTTGAAGTTGAAGATGAAGGTCTTACGGGTGTGGAACGACATGATG
Organism: Anabarilius grahami; assembly: GCA_003731715.1. Taxonomy (NCBI): domain Eukaryota; kingdom Metazoa; phylum Chordata; class Actinopteri; order Cypriniformes; family Xenocyprididae; genus Anabarilius; species Anabarilius grahami. The sequence goes on from RJVU01023003.1 coordinate 4,227,759, forward strand.
ATGAGTAATTAATGACAGAACTTTCATTTTTGGGTGAACTAACCCTTTAATTTAAACAATTCAACTTTCAAACATTTTGACAAAGGCATCAAACTCAAAATGTCAGCAGTTTGTTGCTTTCTTTTGATTTCTGGGTAAAATATGACTTGGAAAAAATTTTTTGACAGGTTTCGTGAGATTCACTCATAAAAGACCTGTTCACACCAACGACGACAACGATAAACACATCGTTTTAAATATAAAAGAATTGCAGAGTCCACACCACAACTATTACGCACTGTAATGGCACAGAGAAACGATATCGTTCAAATCACTTTTTCAGCTGATGAACGACAAAAACATCGACAGCCAATCAGAATCCATTCTGCTTTAAGAGCGCGAGCAGTCGTCCGCTGGTGTGAACGCTAACAGTTATCGATATAGTTAACTTTATAGTTATTGTTCTTGGTGTGAACGGGCCTTAAAAGTTTTGTCTCGCTAACAATGGTGCTAATTTGAAGCCGTTTTAAAAGTGGATCTTAAAAATGTTGATGCTTTTGTTTAGTTCCCGCGTTACTCTGAATTATGATGTCAGTGTGAATTTTGTGTACTTTAAAGGTGCTCAGAAAAGGCAAAACACATTTGCATTATGCGATAAGCTTGTGCTTTCCTGTGGTACACAACAGTTTGCTCAAACATCAACTAATGGCTTTTGTAAGGGGACACATTTCCGTAGCTTTACGTTATTAATTGTCATCAGATCGTGTATTATCATATGCAAATAAGGGTCGCAATCTCGTGAACGATATGTTTGCGTTTCCTACAACAAGGAAACGGCAGTGATGTTCTGTTCGAAGCGTTTTGTTCCTTTATTCTTCATGACGTGTGTATAATTCTGCAGGCTTTGATGTATACAGTGAGTCCCTTTTGCTTAATTTAATGTTATTTAAATTTTACAAATGCGCTTTTTAACCAAATTCTCTGTTGTGACAGAGTTTCTCTCCAGATAACTTAATTATGCCAACTTCTCTTATGGTTGATAGATTTATTTTATGTGTAAATTTGGGGTTCCAGAGAACAATATATTGCTTTTTTCCGATCTGTTTTTATTTTTCTATCCTGTTTATTTTTGTCTATAATAATAATAATAATAATCTAAAGTCGTACTGTACCAGGACTGTGTTCTATATTATTTCTAAGGTTCTAAGATGAATTTTAAAACATGTGAACGTTCCATGTCAGAAGGTTGGGATTCTGATTACCTCATTGCTCTGCCATTTCTGTTTGTGAAAAATCAACTGTCAAATTCAAGGCTCAGTAAACTCATCTCTGTCGGCTTCATCATAATCAGGTTGTTTTTTTCTCTGAACACGTCCTCCGTTTCGTTGTTCTCTGTGTCAGTTTTCCGTACTTGGTTACAAATGTGGATTCTGAATTGGAATTAATGCTTACATACCCAATAAAGATGTTCTTACACCAAAGTCTGCATTTTCGTCTGGTTGTTTGATTAATAAAAACCAATACAAACATTATAACTTGAATCGTTGCACTTTAAAATGTAGGCTAAAAAAAAAAACTAAAATTCCATTATGTTAACCTTAAAGGTGCCCTAGAATTAAAAAAAAAAAGATGTAATATAAGTCTAAGGTGTCCCCTGAATGTCTCTGTGAAGTTTCAGCTCAAAATACCCCATAGATTTTTTTTATTCATTTTTTTAACTGCCTATTTTGGGGCATAATTAGAAATGAGCCGATTCAGGGTGTGTGGCCCTTTAAATCTCGTGCTCCAGGCCCACGGAGCTCGCGCTTGCCTTAAACAACATAAAAAAAGTTCAAACAGCTAATATAACCCTCAAAATGGATCTTTACAAAGTGTTCGTCATGCAGCATGTCTAATCGCGTAAGTACAGTGTTTATTTGAATGTTTACATTTGATTCTGAACGAGTTTGAGGCTATGCTCCGTGGCTAACGGCTAATGCTACACTGTTTGAGAGATTTATAAAGAATGAAGATGTGTTTATGAATTATACAGACTGCAAGTGTTTAAAAATGAAAATAACGACGGCTCTTGTCTCCGTGAATACAGTAAGAAACGATGGTAACTTTAACCACATTTAACAGTACATTAGCAACATGCTAACGAAACATTTAGAAAGACAATTTACAAATATCTTATCATGGTGTTATCATGGATCATGTCAGTTATTATTGCTCCATCTGCCATTTTTTGCTATTGTCCTTGCTTGCTTACCTAGTCTGTTGATTCAGCTGTGCACATCCAGACGTTCTGCCCTTGTCTAATGCCTTTTATAATGCTGGGAACATGGGCTGGCATATGCAAATATTGGGGGCATACACCTCGCCTGTTGCGTAACAGTCGGTGTTATGTTGAGATTCGCCTGTTCTTCGGAGGTCTTTTAAACAAATGAGATTTATATAAGAAGGAGGAAACAATGGAGTTTTTGAGACTCACTGTATGTCTTTTCCATGTACTGAACTCTTGTTATTCAACTATGCCGAGGTAAATTCAATTTTTGAATCTAGGGCACCTTTAAAGTACCTTGGAACGCGCAGCATTATTCAATGTGTTGTAATTTCAACTGAAACAGAAAGACAGGGTGGGCATATCGAACAGCTTTTTAAAAATAGCCAATAGCGTTTCTTTATATCACAGCTCGGCCAGAGCTGCTAAACTCAAGTAAAACCGCAGTTTCTTCCTAATCTCTAACCGTTTCTCCTAATCTCCTCCATATTGCTTTAAAATACAGTATTCTGTGCAGAATTCAAATGGGTCTGATATGTTCTGTGGTCTGCACCGACTCGAACATGATCCACTCTGTGCTCTCGTGTCTCTGCACCGGAGCAGACTGTGCTCACGTTGCAGCGGTTCATATGACACTAACGTGAAACCAGACTTCACTGGTGTCAAAGGGAAGCATATTTACACTGTCTGAATCATTCCCTATTCTCTATATAGTGCACCATGTGCCATTCACCATGTAGAAACTAGTAAATGTGTGAACAAGTGACCGTTTTCAGTCGCAACTTTAGCGTCTGTAGGAGTGTAGGAGGGGGCGGGACTTCAGATTCTAGAGAGAATTTGATTGGAAAGAAGATTTGACGAGAAACTGGTCCGCGGTAATGTCATAATATTCTGTGATCCATTTTATCGGAAGTGAGAGACTGTATATTCTGAATTGTTATATCTCCTAAATGCGAATTTTGTCATTGTTTTGGAACACACCAGCTTATTCAAAACCTCAAGGCTAACATATTCATACTAAAAGCTTAAAACTTTAATTTTGATTTCAGGAGGACTTTAAGATCACACCAGGGTTATTATAGTTAATTGAAACAAAAAAGTTTTTTTTATTTTTTATTATTTTATCAGTTAGGAAAATAACTAAAATTAAACCTGAAATAATAATTAATGAAAAAATATATATAGACATTAAAAAAAAACTATAGATTATAATTATATATAAATATTCTAATCATAATCTATGATTATAACTGAATANGCACATATGCACCATAAAACTTACACTGTGGTTCTGTTTGTGCTTCATAAGAGAAAGTGTGCAAGAATTATGAAAGTGGTAAAGAAAAAGGTGGGAAAAAAATGACAAAAACATAAAAATAAAAACTACACTGACAGAAAAAAAGGTGTGGTGCTTGTCACTGGGGCAGTACCCTAAAGTACAAAGGTAGAAAGGTACTAATATGTACTTTTAAAGTACTAATATGCACCATTTAGGGGTAAGTAGGTACAAAAATGTACCTTTTCACTTTTGTACCTTGGTTACTGCCCCAGTGACAAGCACCGTACCATTTTTTTCTGACAGTGTATAATTCAATATAAGAACTCTGTGTAAATCTCAGTGATAATCAAATAAAACTTTATCATGGAACTTGAAAGGAAAAAGGTTTTAAATCTATAATTTCACAACATGTGTTCATTTCAGTCCATTCATTAAAAACAGGCAACATCACCAAAATATTTATTACAAACATTTATTTCATATTTTAACCTTGATTTACAGCTTACTGTGCATTGTTCAGGCTTATGAATATAGACGCAGAAGGAACACTTAAAAAAAACACAAATTTCAGTGCTTCAACTTCAACTCAACTGCAGAATTTAGAATTTAAAATTAGTTTGATTAAAAACAGCTCTTCTGACCTTGTCCGTCATACAACTAGATCATTATTATTCGTTTTTAACCTGACCTGATGGCATTCACACACTTTACTGGCACATTTAAGTTCTAACAAATACAGTACAATGACAATAAGCGCATCACATTTTTCAAGTTTATTGTTTTCATTTTTTTTAAGTACATTATTTAGCTAAAAAAAAGGTAGAATGTTCTATGAAAAAAACAGAAAGGTTCAGTTTTGCTTTAAAGAGTCTTCACATGTGTAATTGTTTTTGTGCTGTTCTGAATGATCTTGGATATCAACTTAAACACAATAAACCAAACCTGATAAACTACTCTGTTGCTTTACTCATAATAGTTCCATTATCTCTATTCCTATTTTCAATAACAAACTTCAAGACTGATGAATACTGAAGTGTCAATCAGTCCAGCTGCTTCATTCAGATTGACCTGCTCTGAATGATGTCAGATGTAGTTGAACACACTCACACGCGCCATAAAACACACTGTAGTTCTGTATGTGTTCATAAGAGAAAGTGTGCAAGAACTATAAAAGTGATAAAGATAAAGGGGGTGTGTCCTGAACTGGAGGGGGCGGAGCCATGGAGGTCATGTCCACAGAGAGCGTGCTCCAACAGCAGGTGCGTTTCAGGTGTGATGCCTGCAACACACACACACACACGTTTATATCAAATACAACTGACAGTGCTGTTATTACCCTGATTCACTATAAACATATAAGATTTAATATTTTAAACCTGATGGTAGTGATGGCAGGTGATTTCGAAACACTGCTTCATGAAGCTTCGAAGCTTTACGAATCTTTTGTTTCGAATCAGTGATTCGGAACGTGTATCAAACTGCCAAAGTCACGTGATTTCAGTAAATGAGGGTTCATTACGGCATAACTGTTTCGAAATTTCAATGGTTCACCGCTGGGTGGCGATTTCTGTGAACCCATGAATCATGCGGATTCAATGAGATCACCCTCAGCGGCGAACCATTGAACAAGTGTTTATGGGTCTCTGATCAGTTTTATACTTTTGTGGACGTTTTAGTATAATTAAAAGGAAATATTGTACTTAATAGTCTCTTATTGGGCTGTTTAGCTGAGCCATCCATGGAACAAACAAAACAACCCTGAAAGCAACATAGTGTCGGGCCAGATCCGGCCCACATCTGATCCACGTGTAATCCACATGTTCCAGATGTGGGCCGAATTTGGGCCACACTATGTTGCTGTCTGGGAAGCCCTGAAAATTGATAAAAGAACTCATATTATACAGACACGTAATGTTTATTCTTTTTAGATGATTAGATAATCGCATTTTATATATTTTCCTTTCAATAAAACATTTGAAATGGGTTTGTAAAAGGTGTTTGTATGCATGTTTGGTCTGAGTTTTTGTTGCATTTACACTGTTCTGACCAGCAGGGGACACCAGCGAGTCGAACGCTTCGAAACAGTGAATCATTTTGCGAATCAATTGAAAAGCTTCGTTTCTCCCATCATTACCTGACGGGATGGTTTTCATACACATTTTTAGTAAAATAAAAATAAAACTGAAGGTAATTCGAAATATTAATGGTATATAAATAGCATATAAATAATACGAAAAATAACACAGATTATTGATAGACCTCATCATCACATTATTTGAGTTATTATGTGACAACATTGTAGCGTATTAACAGAGTTTCTGTATCCCGGAGCACTGGACTGTGATTGTTTCATGTCGACTCTGAACCATTAGATCTCTTACACTGCAGCAAACACTCCGTTACAGGAAGTCCTTAATCTTCTCTATTACACCTGCTTCTAAAACTTGATATTTTATGTAGCCTAATAAAATATTACATAATGAATTCCAATTGCTTGAAAAATATAATCTGCAACAGCTGAAACAGCAGCACCTGAATCTAAAAATCAGGAGACTCTGTTCTAAACCTCATACTACCACACTACTCTTACTACTGATGAAAAATATACAGGTCCTTCTCAAAAAATTAGCATATTGTGATAAAGTTCATTATTTTCCATAATGTAATGATAAAAATTAAACTTTCATATATTTTAGATTCATTGCACACCAACTGAAATATTTCAGGTCTTTTATTGTTTTAATACTGATGATTTTGGCATACAGCTCATGAAAACCCAAAATTCCTATCTCAAAAAATTAGCATATTTCATCCGACCAATAAAAGAAAAGTGTTTTTAATACAAAAAAAGTCAACCTTCAAATAATTATGTTCAGTTATGCACTCAATACTTGGTCGGGAATCCTTTTGCAGAAATGACTGCTTCAATGCGGCGTGGCATGGAGGCAATCAGCCTGTGGCACTGCTGAGGTGTTATGGAGGCCCAGGATGCTTCGATAGCGGCCTTAAGCTCATCCAGAGTGTTGGGTCTTGCGTCTCTCAACTTTCTCTTCACAATATCCCACAGATTCTCTATGGGGTTCAGGTCAGGAGAGTTGGCAGGCCAATTGAGCACAGTAATACCATGGTCAGTAAACCATTTACCAGTGGTTTTGGCACTGTGAGCAGGTGCCAGGTCGTGCTGAAAAACGAAATCTTCATCTCCATAAAGCTTTTCAGCAGATGGAAGCATGAAGTGCTCCAAAATCTCCTGATAGCTAGCTGCATTGACCCTGCCCTTGATAAAACACAGTGGACCAACACCAGCAGCTGACATGGCACCCCAGACCATCACTGACTGTGGGAACTTGACACTGGACTTCAGGCATTTTGGCATTTCCTTCTCCCCAGTCTTCCTCCAGACTCTGGCACCTTGATTTCCGAATGACTTTGGACCACTGAGCAACAGTCCAGTGCTGCTTCTCTGTAGCCCAGGTCAGGCGCTTCTGCCGCTGTTTCTGGTTCAAAAGTGGCTTGACCTGGGGAATGCGGCACCTGTAGCCCATTTCCTGCACACGCCTGTGCACGGTGGCTCTGGATGTTTCTACTCCAGACTCAGTCCACTGCTTCCGCAGGTCCCCCAAGGTCTGGAATCGGTCCTTCTCCACAATCTTCCTCAGGGTCCGGTCACCTCTTCTCGTTGTGCAGCGTTTTTTGCCACACTTTTTCCTTCCCACAGACTTCCCACTGAGGTGCCTTGATACAGCACTCTGGGAACAGCCTATTCGTTCAGAAATTTCTTTCTGTGTCTTACCCTCTCGCTTGAGGGTGTCAATGATGGCCTTCTGGACAGCAGTCAGGTCGGCAGTCTTACCCATGATTGCGGTTTTGAGTAATGAACCAGGCTGGGAGTTTTTAAAAGCCTCAGGAATCTTTTGCAGGTGTTTAGAGTTAATTAGTTGATTCAGATGATTAGGTTAATAGCTCGTTTAGAGAACCTTTTCATGATATGCTAATTTTTTGAGATAGGAATTTTGGGTTTTCATGAGCTGTATGCCAAAATCATCAGTATTAAAACAATAAAAGACCTGAAATATTTCAGTTGGTGTGCAATGAATCTAAAATATATGAAAGTTAATTTTTATCATTACATTATGGAAAATAATGAACTTTATCACAATATGCAAATTTTTTGAGAAGGACCTGTAGTATTTATACGCTACTGTGGAACATGTGAACCTTTTCTGTAAGAAAAGATGACCTGAATAACTATAAAGTCTATAAAAGAACCCTGCACTGAACACTAGCTCATAATGTACTGTAATGATTTGACCTTCTATTTCCGCTGGGGGCGCTGCAGGTTCACTGACAATATGAGAGTAAATACTTTCCAGTTATGAAATTGTTCTAGCTTTAGTACAATGACAAATATGTCAATTATTTAATTTTGGAATCAGTACATTTTTTAATAACATAAAGCTTATTTTTCACAGTATAAAAACACGTTTAAAAGTTTGTGGTTGGTACAAAGAATCATTTCTGCTCACCGAGGCTGCATTTATTTGTTCAAAAATACAATAAAAACAGTAATATTGTGAAATATTATTATAATTTAAAAGAACTGTTTTCTATTTGAATATATGTTAAAATGTAATTTATTCCTGTGATTAAAGCTGAATTTTCAGCATCATTACTCCAGTCTTCAGTGTCACATGATCCTTTTTGGATTTGATGCTCAAAAAATCTGTGTTGAAAATAGTTGTGCGGCTTAATATTTTTGTGTAAATAATGCTATTTTAAATAGAAAGAAATTAAATAGAAAGTTCAAAAGAACAGCGTTTATTTAACAGAAATCTTTTGTTACATTATGTATTTTCTGTCACTTTTTGATTCATTTAAAGGTGCAATGTGTAAAATTTGGGAGGATCTATTGACAGAAATGGAATATAATATACATAACTATGTTTTCAGTGGTGTATAAAGACCTTACATAATGAACCGTTATGTTTTTATTACCTTAGAATGAGCAATTTCTAATCTCATACACCACGGGTCCCCCTTCCATGTCAAGTCGGCATTTTGCGCTGCCATGTTTCTACAGTAGCCCTAAACGGACAAACTGCTCTACAGAGCGCATTTCGTCACTATGTTGTTGTTCTTCTAAATCGTTCATGTTTTAGAGACAGTTTGCATCGTCACTACGTTAAATACACACAAAGAAGTAGTACACAACAAAATCCCGAGAGTTAAATCAATCAAGAGCCCAACTAAAACAAACCCTGACCACCATGATGGTGGCATCATTTTTTGACCAATAAAACACCAACATCTAAACCTCTGTTAATTCTCAATAAGAACTTCTTTAGACGTCTGACAGAAATAAAGTCAATCTGGTTAGTAATAAGTAAATCAGATCTTTTAATCAGATCTTGAGAGATTTAATGTCTTTTATCTTCAGTTGATTTCATCTAAGGCTGTGACTATAGTCACTTGTAGTTCTTGTGTTTCTCTTTTCTTCAGTGATTCTGCTTGTTAACAGCAGGTGTTCATCATTAATGTTCAATCATCACTTAAGTAATTGCTTAATTATCTGATTAACTTTAACTCTGCTTCAGTGTTACTTTAACACTATTTAAAAGGGGAACCATATGTACTCTGAGCAGAGTAGATTTAACTCTGGGGATTTTGTCAGCCAGATGGCCACCGTAGCTTCTCCAAAAGGGAGGGGTGCGAGGGGTGTGTGCCGTTAGTTGCAGTTCGCAACCTCACCGCTAGATGCTGCTCAAATTTACACACTGCACCTTTAAGGCATCCTTGCTGAAATTTTTTTTTTTTTTCAAAAAATCTTGTAACCCCATACAAGTCTGTCTGTATACAGTCTCTTGCTATGATCATTCAGAGGTCTTTAGCATTAAAAGTTTGAAAACCACTGTCCTTTGTGATCTGTCAATCAATAATTCACGCCCTTATATGGTCATATGAAGTACACGTGCCATTATTGATGAGCAGTGTCCTGTTTCCATCATTACACAATGAGTCGATATGGGCCTGGTTAGCGCAGAGCAAATAAAGAGGGCCAAAAACACTTTTTTCAAAATCTTATTTAAATGCAGGTTATTAAAAGTATTTCATGAAAGAGTGAGAAACTCACTGTGTTGTGACCATTCCTCCCAGAGATGCTGAAGTTCCTCATCATGTTCATGAGTGTGATCTGAGGTAAAACACATCATCATCCAGCAAAAAACTTTAATGTCATTACACTTCACTAAAAGGGATAGTTCACCCAAAAATGAAAATTCTGTCATCGTTCCAAACCTGTATGAATTTCTTCCTTTTGCTACACACACACACACACACATATTTTTTTCCCTCCATACTATGAAAGTCAATGGGGTCCATCAACTGTTTGGTTACCCATATTCTTCAAAATATCTTCTTTTGTGTTCAGCAGAAGAAATAAATTCATACAGGTTTAGAACAACTTGAGGATGAGTAAATGATGACAGAATTTTCATTTTTGGGTGAACTTTCCCTTTGACACACTTAAATCTGAAAAACAAAACCCAAGAGTTTCAATGTGATAAAAGAAGGGTTAAGTGTAAACCGTACCGTCGCTGTGCTGGAACAGAAGCTGCCGCAGCTCTCTGAGGGCTCTCGTCAGGTTCTCCAGCTGGTCGTGGAGGTGGATGTTCTCCTCGATCAGAGCGTGGATGGTGTCCTGCAGCTCAAACGCTCGACAACACACACCCAGCAACACACAAACACACACACAGCGCAGAGCCCGTGAGCGATGCATCCTCAACACACACTCACACACCTGCTGTACTCAACATTACAATGACATCTGCAACCAAACACGCTCACACTCGCTGTAGACCTTCTGCTGGCTGAGGCACACGCTTCTCTCACACACTCATCTGCCAATCTAATACAGTGAAACCAACAGACAGAGAGAGAGAGAGAGAGAGAGCTGTTCTCTACTTTACTTCCTGATCAATTCAATCATTAGGTGAACTCATGAATCAGAGCGCTCATAGATTATCCTGATGCGACACGATAAAACTCTCCAGCTGCACTGCAGTATCACCACATTAAAGCAAGAGTTTAACCAAAAACCCTTCACTCATTCTCACTGACCAAAAGATGGAGTCCAAACAACTCATCAGTATTGGTATTTTTTGCTAAAACTATTACAAATGGTTTTCAGAAGGCCTAAATGAATTAAAGATAATAAAATGTAAACATTTGATGAAAAACAAACAGGGGAAAACTATATATATTGGCTTGGCAACTAACTGAAAAAGTAATTTTAAGTTGAAGTACTAAATTAAAAAATAAAACCAAAACTGAAATAAAACAAGCAATATAGATATATATGACCCTGGATCATAAAGGTCAATTTTATGAAATTGAGATTTATACATCATCTGAAAGCTGAATAAATAAGTTTTCCATTGATGTATGGTTTGTTAGGATAGGACAATATTTGAAAATCTGGAATCGGAGGGTGCACAAAAATCAAAATATTGAGAAAATCACCTTTAAAGTTGTCCAAATGAAGACCTTAGCCATGCATATCCACTCTCAAAAATACATATTTTATATATTTACGGTAGGAAATTTACAAAATATCTTCATGGAACATGATCTATACTTAATATCCTAATGATTTTTGGTTTAAAAGAAAAATCGATAATTTTAATAATACAATTGCTACAAATATACCCGTGATTTATGACTGGTTTTGTGGTCCAGGGTCACATATCTAAAAATAATAAAAATGACACAAGCACAAAATAAACTAAAAATTAAACTAAAAATCTAAAAATATTAGTATATAAATAACACTATATACACTAATTTGCTCTCTTCCAAGTGAGATTTGAGAGCTGCAGCAGAGAGGAAGAGTTTCAGTTAATAACGGTCAAATAAGAATCACACAAGGATAGTGACACACAGGTTTAGAATGACATTCATTTCTGTGTGAACCGAGTTTTCTGTTGACCGGCTTGGAGAGCCAAATGGATTTCTTATATTTAAATTTTGGGTGAACTAAATTTGGCCATGCAAGATTCTTAACACATACAGTACAGTCCAAAAGTTTGGAACCCCTAAGATTTTTAATGTTTTTAAAAGAAGTTTCGTCTGCTCACCAAGGCTACATTTATTCAATAAAAAATAAAGTAAAAAACAGTAATATTGTGAAATATTATTACAATTTAAAATAACTGTTTTCTATTTAAATATATTTGACAAAGTAATTTATTCCTGTGATGCAAAGCTGAATTTTCAGCATCGTTACTCCAGTCTTCAGTGTCACATGATCCTTCAGAAATCATTCTAATATGCTGATCTGCTGCTCAAGAAACATTTCTGATTATTTTCAATGTTGAAAACAGTTGTGTTCTTTTTTTTTCAGGATTCCTTGATGAATAGAAAGTTCAAAAGAACAGCATTTATCTGAAATACAAAGCGTCTGTAGCATTATACACTACCGTTCAAAAGATTGGGGTCAGTAAGAATTTTTATTTTGAAAAGAAATTAAAGAAATGAATACTTTTATTCAGCAAGGATGCATTAAATCAATCAAAAGTGGCAGTAAAGACATTTATAATGTTACAAAAGATTAGATTTCAGATAAACACTGTTCTTTTGAACTTTCTATTCATCAAATAATCCTGAAAAAAAATATTGTACACAAATATTTTGTACAATTGTACACATTAAATGTTTCTTGAGCAGCAGATCAGCATATTAGAATGATTTCTGAAGGATCATGTGACACTGAAGACTGGAGTAATGATGCTGAAAATTCAGCTTTGCATCACAGGAATAAATTACTTTGTCAAATATATTTAAATAGTACACAGTTATTTTAAATTGTAATAATATTTCACAATATTACTGTTTTTACTGTATTTTTAATTAAATAAATGTAGCCTTGGTGAGCAGACGAAACTTCTTTTAAAAACATTAAAAATCTTAGTGGTTCCAAACTTTTGGACAGTACTGTATAAGGAAAAAACAAGGGGGAAAAGTGGCACTGCAATTCATATATATATATATATTTTGTTTTTAAATAAACCATCATGTTCAATTCAATGCAGCAATTGTCTTAAGAACAGTTGCATGAACATAAATGTTAGCAGATGGCACCATTATCCTCCACCAAAAGGAAATATAGTCAGAAAAAGTGGTTTAATGCTTCATTAAATCTTGACATTTTAAGTATAACCTTAAGACCCAAAAATGAAAATCATAATTTCCTCTTTCTCAAGTTGTTTCAAACCTTTCTTTGTTCTGTTGAACCCAAAAAATAAATAAAATTGCCAGCCCCCATTGATTTCCATAGTATGAAAAAAATATGGAAGTCAAAGGGGCCATCAACTGTCTGGTTACCAACATTCTTCAAAATATCTTTTGTGTTCAACAGAAGAAAGAAATTCATACAGGTCTGGAAGAACTTAAGGGGGAGCAAATTACATTTTGGGGTGAACTATACCTTTAAGTGTTGATTAAATGTGAAAAATCCTGAAATCTATTAAACATTAATCTGCATTAATCCAATCCTGTATAGATGCATAAAATGCATAACCAAGAAAACTTTAAGCCACATTTTGTCTTGGACTACATTGATCATAAAATAACTGTAGAATATCCAAACTGGCCTCTCAAGTAAGCTCAGTGAGTTTAATGTTTAGCATACGTAGACCAATTAAAAATGAGAGCTGAAGATAAAGAAAGTTTGACCAAAAGCATTTAATTAAGTCAAAAGCTGTATATGCAATTATTTATGAACTCTTGGGAGCCCTGGTGCGCTTCTTCTTCACCACCACAGGCTTCTGACTCCTCAGGATGGCGCTCACGCGTCTCAGAGCAGCCTGGAAGACAGACACAGAGCATCAGTCAGCAGCTGGACAGATATAGAGCTCATTCATTCAAAACATACTGCATCAACTTGAGCTGTAAAGCTCTTGTGTATTACATATAAATACTTAACTAAAAGTTTAAAATCATTAGGCAAATTGTGTCCAACAACAAATGACCTAAAGTGAACTAAAATGTCTGAAGAATCCTTTTGTGTGCGTGTGTAAACTCACCGTGCGCAGGTCCCTCCTGTATTTATTTTTGCGGATGATGTTCCTCACGCTGGCGAGGGTGGCGCGAGAGTTCTTGTTGATGGTGATCTTCTCGTATGAGATGGCAGGCTTACGCTGACCTGAAACACATGAAATCAAAGAACGCCAGCAGATGTTTAAAGCAGAGACGTCTAGATGAACGGTTTATTCCAGAGATAAATCACACTCTGACTTGAGACCTACAGAATCTCATTCAAAAACAAACGTCTCGACGCAACTGGCAGAGTTTGCATCATTATAGTGACCTCGTATTGCTAAAATGAACTGGGCATATAT
>RJVU01023003.1:4247638-4308204 GCA_003731715.1 Anabarilius grahami
TCTGTCTGTCTGTCTGTCTGTCTGTATGTCTATCTGTCTGTATGTCTATCTGTCTATCTGTCTGTCTGTATGTCTATCTGTCTGTCTGTATGTATGTCTGTCTATCTGTCTGTCTGTCTGTATGTCTATCTGTCTGTCTGTATGTATGTCTATCTGTCTGTCTGTCTGTATGTCTATCTGTCTGTATGTCTATCTGTCTGTCTGTCTATCTGTCTGTCTGTATGTCTATCTGTCTGTCTGTATGTATGTCTGTCTGTCTATCTGTCTGTCTGTCTGTATGTCTGTCTGTCTGTCTGTATGTCTATCTGTCTGTCTGTCTATCTGTCTGTCTGTATGTCTATCTGTCTGTCTGTATGTATGTCTGTCTGTCTGTCTGTCTGTCTATCTGTATGTCTGTCTGTCTGTCTGTATGTCTATCTGTCTGTCTGTCTGTTGGTCTGATATAGTGGTTTAACTTTAGTTATGTCGTGCAGGTATGCTGCTGGAGTTGCCTGCGTCTGTTGTGGCTCAGATGTTGTATGATGAAGCTCTGCTGAATAAAGCATTAGAAAGAGCACTGACCGCTCTCACATCATCTGACCACAGGTATCACACAGTACTGCCACTTGACAATAAAACAGGCAGATTTCTTACAAAACTGAATATAAAATACACAATAATGTACACAAATCTAAACTAATGGTACATACTGTTTCACATATTAAGTATAGTACATACTAAGTACATAACCTCTGTCGTATTCTCTTCCTAGCGAGCCTGCGTCTCACACTGATGATGCAGCGTCTGCGTCCTCCGACTCTCTGGGTGAACAGCTGTATGACCTCATTGGCCTCTACAACACTGGACATACACAGAAAATAACTGGTACATTTATTGACACACTGCAAAATGGAGGAATTTAAAGTCTGTTACAGTAGTAACGTTGCCATGGCAACTGTGCAGGCATGCTATTGGAGCAGAAGAAGGAGGCGGTGCTTCAGCTGCTGTCGGATCATACGCTCCTCGAGGAACGGGTCAAGATTGCCTTGAAAACGCTGCAGGAGTAGGTGCCTTTGGATTCTTTATTATTAGTGTTGAGCAAATTTCAGAATTCAGTTCATGAGACAAAAAACAACATAATTTTGACTGATTATTCTCAATTCAACTCTGAATAATGCTCCTATTATTAGTGTTTGACAAACTCATATTAGCAAGAATTAGAAAGATTATAAGAATATGCAAGAAGCAAAATGTGCTGTTTATCTGCGGCGTAGGCAGGGTGACGAGGCCACAGATGTGAGTGACAGCTCTGACAGAGAGGAAGTGGAATCCATTGGCGAGACGCTTTTCAGTTTTGTGCATCAGTTAGACCCCACCCACTGTGCTGACATCACAGGTGAGTTACTAAGCTCATTTGAATACAGATTGAGAGATGCTGCTTCCGAAATCGAATACTTCCCTACTCTATAGTATGCAAAAAACAGTACTCCATGTGTGAATTCATAGTATTCGAAAAACAGTCGGCAAAAAATGACCTACTACTTCCGGTGAGATTCTGAAGTGCGCATTTACACTTAACTATCCCATGAGGCCACGGGAGAGGAGTTGATGTGATGCAACTGACTCCGTAGGTCACATGACAATGACATCATGCCGGATGTAGTACGTCCGAATTTCATTTCTACTACACACATTCATATAATATAGAATGCACTCTTATAACGGTCGTGAGGTAAGTTTCAAACCAAATGTAGTACCTACTATATACAGTATGCAATTTCGGATGATTTTTGTACACACTGTGTGATATGTATTCACGTGTAAATGTGTGTAGGGATGCTACTGGAAATGGATTCTGGAACTCTGCAACAGATTCTGTCTGACCGGAGCATGTTGGAAGTTGCAGTTCAGAAAGCAAAAAGTGCACTGGTACTTCAACCAAATACACACACACACACACATTCAGGGCTGCGATTCACATACTCTCTGTCTAATTATGCATTTGTGCGTGCTTTTAAGTTAATTATGCTCACAACCACACCTTTGAGATACAGAAAGGGAGTGAACTTTTTAAGTTTTAAGCTGGTAAATAATGAAAAAGAAACACTTACAACATAAAGGTGCAGTGTGTACATTTTAGCGGCATCTAGTGGTGAGGTTGCGAATTGCATTCAATGGCTCAGTCCACCGCTTTCGAAGCACATAGAGAAGCTACGGTGGCCGACACAGGACAAAGATGTCGTCTGAGACAGCAGAGAGTAGCCAGTTTAGCAATGAGGTTTCTTCTTCTTATAAACCAGACGACAATTACTACTACTACTTCTTTGTGCGTATTCAGCGTAGTGATGATGCAAACTGCCTCTAAAAACACCAACGAAGAAGAAGAACAGCAACATAGTGATGAAACGCACTCTGTAGAGCAGTTTGTCCATTTAGGGCTACTGTAGAAACATGGCGACGCAAAATGTAAGGGGACCCGCTGAGTATATGGATAGAAATGGCTCATTCTAAGGTAATAAAAACATAATGGTTCATCATGTAAGTGAAAGTGTGAAAGTGAAAGTGAAGTGACACGTGGCCAAGTATGGTGACCCATACTCGGAATTTGTGCTCTGCATTTAACCCATCCAAGTGCACACACACAGCAGTGAACACACACACCGTGAACACACACCCGGAGCAGTGGGTGTAAGGTCTTTATACACCACTGAAAACTATATTATATTGCATTTCTGTCAATAGATCCTCCTAAATATTACACACTGGACCTTTAAGAGCTTTTGAGGAGTTTCCTGGACTGTTTGAAAAAGAAAAAATAATATTTTTCTCTTTGTCCACAGGAGGGCGCTGTGAGCCCAGCACACACACACAAATGTCAGAATGAGGCAGACACTGCGAACTAGAGGAACTTTTTGTTTGGGACTTTTAGGCCCAAATGGCTGTACATTTTACTTGTATATTTCAAAACATTGTTTACATGGATTTTTGCAGCTTTTTATTGATAGGAATAGGGGAGATGAAATGATTGTATAGGAAAAAAGGGGGGAAATTGCATCAGGAAAACAAACAGGCTGGATTTGAACCTGCATGAGAAACTCAGCTAGATGTGTCTGGACTCTAGAGCTTCTGCACTGACCACCAGTTCACGGCTTTGACGTTCCAGGGGCGTCTGTACATTATGTGCACATTTAAATTTTTTTGCTGATTTGTGTCATATAATCAGCTATAAATTAATATATGACTGTAAATGAAGAATGCAGAGTTTCATACTGTAGTTTTGTATGAGATGCATGTAAATTCTACAAATATTTCAGCCATGCAGATGTTAAAGACATGATGAAATGCTTTTAAGAACAGTTTTGATGCATTGTCAATTTACAATGCTTGGTTAGTCAATGTGTCATTTTTTAATGAAAAAATACAAATAAAACTTTTAACAGATTTGTTATTTGCTTTTGTTAGTCGTGGTAGATCTATTGGTGAGAAAAACATTCTCATGCTAGATTGCACAAAAATACCCTACCGATTAAAAGTTTGGGGTCAGTATGATTAAAAAAAGAACAATAAATTTATGCTTTTATTCAGCAAGGATGCATTAAATTGATTAAAAGTGACAAGACATTCTATTCAAATAATCTTGAAAACAAAAAAAATGCAGTTTCCACAAAAATATGAAGCAGCACAACTGTTTTCAACATTGATAATAATCAGAAATGTTTCTTGAGCAGCAAATCAGCATATTAGATTGATTTCTGAAGGATCATGTGACACTGAAGACTGGAGTAATGATGCTGAAAATTCAGCTTTGATCACAGGAATAAATTACATTTTAAATAAATTGTAATAATAGCTCACAATATTACTCTTTTAACTGTATTTTGATCAAATATATGCAGCTTTGGTGAGCAGAAGAGAATATAAAAAAATAAAACTAAAGTAAAAATCTTCCTAACCCCAAACCTTTCAATGGCAGTGTAGATCCATGGGTAGTAAACATGCATCTACAACTGTTTAAATACAATTTTGCTAATTTTTTAATAATGTTAAAGGCTTAGTTCACCCTAAAAAGAAAATGATGTCATATACTCACCCTCATGTCGTTCCACACCTGTAAGACCTTTGTTAATCTTCAGAACACAAATTAAGATATTTTTGATGAAATCTGATGGCTCAGTGAGGCCTGCATTGACAGCAAGATAATTAACACATTCAGATGCCCAGAAAGTTACTAAAAACTAATTTAAACCAGTTCATGTGACTACAGTGGTTCAACCTTAATGTTATGAAGCGACGAGAATACTTTTTGTGTGCCAAAAAACTAAATAACGACTTTATTCCACAATATCTAGTGATGGGTGATTTCAAAACACTGCTTCATGAGGCTTCGAAGCTTTACGAATCTTTTGTTTCGAATCACGTATCAAACTGCTAAAGTCACATGAACTTTTGAAATTTGGAAACACTTATGACGTAACGAAGCCTCGTTTACTGAAATCACGTGACTTTGGCAGTTTGACTTTTGACACTTCGAACCACTGATTCGAAACAAGATTCGTAAATCACCCATCACTAGATTGTTGAAAAGTCGTCGTTTTGTGTTTTTGGCACACAAAAAGTATTCTTGTCAATTTATAATATTAAGCTTGAACCACTGTAGTCACACGAACTGATTTAAATATGTTTGTAG
Source organism: Anabarilius grahami (assembly GCA_003731715.1). Taxonomy (NCBI): domain Eukaryota; kingdom Metazoa; phylum Chordata; class Actinopteri; order Cypriniformes; family Xenocyprididae; genus Anabarilius; species Anabarilius grahami. The sequence goes on from RJVU01023003.1 coordinate 4,252,305, forward strand.
AACCTTTCTGAAAGTGTTAATTATCTTGAGGTCAATGGATGCCTCACTGTTCTGAAGATGAACGAAGGTCTTACAGGTGTGGGACGACATGAGGGGGAGTAATTAATGACAGAATTTTCATTTTTGGGTGAACTAACCCTTTAAGCATGCATATGCAGCTCATATTAAAAGAGAGATATAGAACACTTTTTTCGTTAAAAAAACAAAAAACAAAACATTCTGTAGTATTAAAGAGCTCAAAAATATCTTTATTATCACTTTATCAAGAATTGTACAGTCAATTTCTAAACACATTGGAAAAGTCCAAGCTTCCTTCAAACAGAGCTGACCTTTGGAATTACAAAACCCCGCTGTTACCATGGGAACAAGAACCCCGGAACGAGCAAAGGAATAGCGGTGTGTGATTAAGAGACATGAAGACGATCGATCGGAGAGCGAGATGAAGTCAGGAAAATAATAATAGATATCTTATGAGCAAAACACACAAATGATCACAGGGATTTTGGTAAATCATATAAATGTATGATTCTTCGCTACTGGCAAAATTAAGGATTCGATCAGGATCGGTTTGTTTAGCACATTGTGATTCTGCGTACACAAACTCGCTCTGATATACAGATCCTGTCCGGTTTCATTTCGACAGGAGGCTTAATAAATATCTAAAACATTCTGGTACGCTGCACTGTTCCCATGACAACAGGCCAGACTGCCCTCTAACACATGCATCAGCAAGACACGCCCACATTTCCTCCCCACGCACACACAAACACACGCGTTCATACGCACTCGCATACACCCTGCTGAAATGAGCAGACTACACTAAAGGAAATCAAACTACACAGGGCTAAAAATCGCAATATTGCACTTGTATTCACACTGCTCATGTTGAGGAAGCCCCGCTGGTCCGTACAAACTCGCAACAAGAGGGTAGAGTTAGACCGCAACGGGTATGAAGGAGAAACGGACAAGGACCGGAGTCTGATCCATTCGTTCCAACTTCAGCAGACGGGAAACGATGATTATGACGGCGAGACAATGTTATCTGGGAGGCTGAGGGCCGCATGCCAGCGCTGCTAGGAGTCCAGGCAGAAACCAAACTTCAGTCCGATCCGGTCTAGAACCACAGTTTGATCTAGAACTACAGCTGTTACTTCACGGTGGGGTATCCTCTCTGTCCCAAACGACCAGGTCGAGCACGGCTGGTGGGAACAGACTGAAGAAGACAGAGAAAGACATTATATGTCAGTTTCTTTCTGTGACAACATCCACATTTTACTTGAAAGCACTGTTTTTTTCATGCGCTGGTCAATTTTGAGATTTTGCTTTCAGACTAGTGGAGAGAAAACATCCCAAATACACATTTAAGTGTTTATTACACTATCTATTTGTACTGTAGATTTCAATTGCAAGACATTATCTTTAAATACTGTTTTCTCAAAATTTATTTTTCTCCTGCACTGAGCCAGAAATCTCCCACTTCAACAGCGTTACATACACCAAACTTCACAGAGCCTATCTATATTCTTAAGATTGTTACAAAAGGAGTTTGTTCATAAAATTATTCCTAAAACATGGTGAAAAGGTATTCTTTTTCTGGCTTTTTTTATGGGGTGATAAAAAGAGATATACAAAATCCACTCTGTAAAAACCTTTAACTCTAATATGCCAGGAAAATGAAAATACATTTTGAACCTGGCTTTATCCATGTTCAGATTTCTTTTCTTTCAGATTGATGCAAAGCAGTGCATATATAATTAGAGAATACCTCATTTGCATATTTAGACATAACATTTCAGAAAACTTGTAATTAAAAAACAATAGTCTTAATGTACTGTGATTAATTAGCATATTAATGAAATATGGTGATTTTTATTAGTTAGATTTTTTTTTTTTCCACCTGTGGTAAATATTGCTGTTGATTACTATGATTTGATACAAATTTTCATTCTTCATTTTACTCTTTTAGTTTTATTTGAATTTTTTTTTATTTCTACATCTAACGGTGTTATTTTGTATTATTTATATATTAGTATTCATTGATATTTCAAATGAGCTTCTCACTTTTCATTTTAACTTTGCTTAAAATTTAGCTCAAAATTATTTTAAGTTGTAGTAATTGTTACGGGTTTTTGTATTTTTTCAATATTTCTATATAGCTTTATTTCAGTTTTAATTTGAGTAATTTTAGTACTTAAATATTTTATTTCAGCTAGTTGCAAAAGCAGCATTTTGTAATTTTCTTATAGGTTTTTTAAAGGATTAGTTCACTTTCAAATGAAAATAGCTGAAAAAGCTTTACTCACCCTTGAGCCATCCTAGGTGTATATGACTTTCTTCTTTCTGATGAACACACTCTTGAGATATATTAATAAATATCCTGATGCATCCGAGCTTTATAATGGCAGTGAACGGGATCAACGAGTATGAGCTGAAGAAAAAGCTTCAATCCACATCCATCCGCCATAAACATACTCCACACGGCTCCAGGGGTTAATGAAGGACTTCTGAAGCGAAGCGATGCGTTTGTGTAAAAAAAAAAATATCCATATTTAACAAGTTATAAAATAAAACATCTAGCTTCCGCCAGACCGCCTTCCATATTCAACTTACAGAAAATGCTTAACTGACACGACACCAGTCAAGCTTTCTTCGTACATTGAATACGGAAGGCGGTCTGGCAGAAGCTAGATATTTTACTTTATAACTTATTAAATATGGATATTTCCATTGCTTCGCTTCAGAAAACCTTTATTAACCCCCTGGAGCCGCGTGGAGTACGTTTATGATGGATGGATGTGGATGGAGGCACTTTCTTGAGCTTCATACTCGTTTCCCGTTCACTGCCATTATAAAGCTTGGATGCGTCAGGATATTTATTAATATATCTCAGATTGTGTTCATCAGAAAGAAGAAAGTCATATACACCTAGGATGGCTTGAGGGTGAGTCAAGCTTTCATTTTAAAGTGAATTAATCCTTTAAATCTTTTATTTAGATTGTATTTCAATGAACAAAAATTATTTTTAATAATATTAGTTAAAAGTAATAAGAGTGATTTGGCCTTTTGCCTTAAAAAAAAACATCCTTTGTCAATCGTACCTGTGCAAACTGGGAGGGGTTATAAAATGTCACGCCTCCTGCGGGTGGAGCTCCTTGCGCTGGCGGCTGAGCGGGAACCTATGAGAACACACTTGCGGTTAACTATGGGAACAGGAGAGCAACATCACCACCACCCATTTCCGTGGATGTAGACGGTCATGCCCACTGAAAGTCATGATTAGCATGCAGCACGTGATTGGTTAATGTGTGCATGCACCAAAAGGGGGCGGAGCCTCAATCTTCAGCACGCCTCTGAGATCCAAGAGCCCTTCCTATTGGCCAAGTACTCGGTCAGGGCTGCTGGTGACACATAAAGGTGTCGTGCTGGAGGTGTGGCTGAAGTGTGTGATGTTAGAAGCGTGCAGAGAGCATGTGTGCTCATGTTATTCTGTGCAGGATTAGAAAGAACTGCATAGCACTGTTGTTTTATCATTGCAGTGTCTGGAAAAGGCGTGTGTGCGTTTCAGATAAGAACCAGCTGAAAGTACCTGATTTAAATGCTGACTCACTTCTCGAGATAGAGAACTCATTGAGCTAGAACGTGACAGCTAGAACAGCAGGAATAAATGAAACAAACAAACAAAAACACCACAAACCCAAATTAATCTCATGCAGCGCCATCTTAAATCACACATCTCTTGTCAATCATTACAATATGATTACATCACAATCAGTGGTCTCCATGGCAACACCTCAGCAGCGTGTAGTCCTTTAGCATGCGTTCTCACTCTCAAGCACACTCACACACACTCATGCACTTTGTGTCATCAGATCTGATTATAATCAAAGCCCATTATCATGGAATACAGTTAGAGATGCAAGTTCAAATGTGTGTGTGTGTGTCTGTGTGTGTATTTCAGAAGCAGTAAGTGTAGTTGTGAGCATATGTGTTGTTAAAATGGTGTTAATCTGCATTAATGAGAGAAGGAGCAGTGCATGACAGAATGAAGTGGCTTTAAATGAGAAGTGGTAAAGTATTAAAAGATGATCTAACCTCTCCAGACTGGGTTCCCTCCGGGCCGGGAGGCAAAGCATTTGGATTAAACATCTAGATAGAAAACAGACACTCATTATAGCGGATGTGTATTACAAGAATATTTAGGTGTGAATGCAGTTCTTGTGGGATGGTAGTGCTGATCAGTTATCTGAAATTAGACATAAAATTTGAATACAATAAACAAATAAATAAAAATCAATTAATAAATTGTCAAGAGCCAACTTCTAGAAAAAGAAAAGCAAACTGTCAAAATAAAATAAAATAAAATAAAAGATAAAATAAAAATGTCAAGAGCAACAATGCAATACAAAAATAAACTGGCTCTGGTGATAAACAAAACCAAACCAAACAAAAAACAAAACACAAAAAAAACAACAAAGTAGAAATGTCAAGAATAAATAAATAAACAAACAAAACTCTATCGATAAACAAAACAACAAAATAAAAAAATGTTTAAATGTCAACAGCAAAAATGCAATAAAAATAAACTGGCTCTGGTGATAAACCAAACCAAACCAAATAAATTAAAGATGTTGAGCAAAAACAAACAAACAAACAAACAAACAAAAAACAACATGCATGCATACATACATACATANCTGCTGATAAAACACAAAATGAAATAAAAAAAGCTGAAATGTCAGGAGCAAAAATGCAATAAAACTAAAATGGCTCTGGTGATAAACGAAATGAAACGAAACGAAAAAAAAACAAAAAAACAAACCAAACAAAAAAACAAACCAAACCAAACAAAAACCAAAACAAAATCAAAAAACAAAAGTTGAAATGTCAAGAGAAAAAATAAATAAACTGGCTCTGGTGAGAAAGCAAAACAAAAATAAAACAAAAAAAGCTGAAATGTCAAGAGCAAAAATGCAATAAAATAAACTGGCTCTGGTGATAAACAAGACAAAATAGAACAAAAAAACCCCAAACAAAAACAAAACAAAAAAGAAAACAAGAAAAACTAAAAATTGAAATGTCAAGAGCAAAAATTGCAAAAAATAAATGAATAAAATGGCTCTGGTGATAAACAAAATACAATTTAAAAGTTGAAATGTCAAGAGCAAAAATACAATAAAAAAAAAAACTGGCTCTGGAGAAACAAAACAAATAAAATAAAAATGTCAAGAGCCAAATGCAAGAATAAACCAGTGAGTAAATAAAATGTGAAAAAAAAAAGAAAAAAAAAAGAAATAAGTAAACTGCAAAAAAGCTGCACAAAAAATGTCATTGTGGGAAACTCAAAATGCCGTGCAGGTCAATTGTGAGAAAAAGTTTAATAAACAAGTCCAGTTGTGATCGGAACCAAAGTTAATTCCGTCTGTGTGTTTACATGCGGTTTTGTGTAGCAGGGCAGGTGTGTGTACCTGTGGCACTGTGGCACTCGTCTGCTGTGTGATTTCACCACTGGCGTCTGGAACGCTTCCTTCCATCGGCTGCTGCTCTTCTGGGGCTGAAAAGAGCAGTGTTAGACTTCACACAGACATACACTGATGCACATTAACACACTAACACACACACACACACACCTGCAGCTGGTGTAAACAGGTTGGCTGGCATGGCCATGGGCGCGAGAGGAGCAAACAGGTCAGCAGGGGGTGGTACAGCAGCGGCGGGTTTAGATCCTCCACGACCAGGATTCAACACGTCCACATAACGGCTCTTAGTGCCTGAAACACAAACACACTTACTAAACAGTCAAAAGAGCATTACTTGTGGGTGCGACAGATCTAAGACAGAGAGACTTTAATAGTGTCTTTAGTTTATCAATAGACTGATCATGACTCAGCTCTTTAGAACCGTCCGTTCAAAGAATCGGTTCATTGATTTGTTTGGCTCAAAGTCCCTGTGAGCCATTTTACATTTGTAATTTTTTAATAAAATATTCATAGATAAATACTGCTGTTTATTACTATGTTTTTTTGTATTGGTACATATAAACAAGTATCATTCTTCTTGGTGTTCATTTAGTGTAAAAACAGCCCTTGATTATTTTTAACTTGGTTTTTACTGTTTTAGTTTCATTTGAAAATGTATTAAATATTTTATTGTATTTAACACAGTGTTATTTTAATATTTTATATTATGATAGTATTTATTACTGTTTTGTATAAGCTTTTTGTTTCAGTTTTCTTTTTTCATTTTAGTTTAAATTTGTGGTGTATGACAAAGTGACTGGTGACATACCTGCTCTCCTGGAGAACATATTCACAGGCGGCCCTGCTGTTGGACCCCCTGCTCCTGGTGGCCCCATCCCTGGGCCGCCCATTGGAGCTCTGGGGAAGCTTGTAGGTGGAGGAGGAGGGGGTTTGCTCTGAAACACATACAAATGCCATTATACACACTGATACATGCATGACAGCACACAGCATTAGAAATGCATGGACTAATTCATGTGCTGTACCTCTTCCTCTGGCTCATCCAGATTCACCCATTTCTGCTTCTTTTCATCCCAAACAATCTGAAAAATAAACGTAATATAACAAGTAAATAAACAAGACAAGACGAGCAGAAAGTTGCTGGAAGTATGCGCCTACAGTTTTGTTCTTGTCGTCTGGGAGATGAGCTTCATTCTTCCGCTTTGGATACAGCCAGTTCAGCCAGCCGCTGCCACTCGCTCCCTGATGAAGAACCAAAATGTTTTAAAGACTGTGCAACATTCATTAGAATCGTGAAAGTTTTCCTAATGTGTATCCAGTAGGTCTCTATAGGTTTATATGCAAGTATGTACTTTTTTGGGAGAGTCTTTCTTGGTCTTCTTGGGTTCATCCTGTGGTGGAGCCTCTGGGATAGGTGGGGGAGGTGGAGAACCCTGATTGGCTAGCGAACTGCTGCGCTCCCGTCCAGAATGATTGGACGATTCTGACGTTGTGCGAGACCGACGACCTGATGTCTGCAAATAAGGACAGAATTAGCGATGAAACAAGCCATGCAAGGTTTAAACACTACGAACACTACTGTTCAAAAGGTTTGAGGCAGTAAGATTTTAAAAATGGTTTGGAAAGGCTCTTCTTCAGTGTCACATGATCCTTCAGAAATCATTCAAATATTCTGATTTGCTGCTCAAGAAACATTTATTATTATTATCAATATTGAAAACAGTTGTGCTGCTTACATAACTGTGGAAAAATTTTATCAGGGCGGTGCTGGGGAAGGGGCTTGATATTGCGGGGTGTATAATAATGGTTTCTTAATATAATTTTTATTTATTTATTTATTTATTTATTTATTTTTACTTAATCCTACTTAACTTTTGAGCAGTAGTGTGTTTGTATATATATTTATGTGATATAGACTGACTGTACCATGTGTATTGATGATGACTGTGAGGTGGTTCTTGATCTTCTGCCTGGACCCTTAAATGAACAACAACAGGAACCCGTTTAAAACATTATATAAATAATATAAATGGTAAATTCCATAAAAATTGAATATGTAACATACAGTAATCAGCTCCTTTATGTAGGAGTAATGTAACAAATGGAAAGCAATTAAAAGCAGTATTACCCAACACTGGTGGTGAAAGTAAATACGGAGTAACGTGTTACATTTCAGTGTGTCATGTTATGACAAATACAACTGAAACCCAAGTAAAACAAAAGTAACCAATATTTTACATTCCATAAAAAGTAATGATGTGAACTAATTGGCTACATTTTTATGCAACAATGTAACATTACTTTAAAAGTAATAATAGCCAGAGTTATTTCTGGGTTTTCTAGGTTATTATAACTCACCATGCGTGCCATTTCATCATAAAAGTCCTTCCCTTGTGGAGGGGGGCCACTGAACGTCAGAGGCGACTGAGGGAACTGCTGAGGAGAGGAAGGGGTGGAGCCACGTTCAGCCCCAGGCATTGGTGGGAGCATCTGATGTTGCATTCCTGGGGGCATCTGAGGTTGTGTCTGTTGAGGCATTTCTGTAGGGTTGTAAGTTGGCATTTGTGGGTGCATTTGCTGGGGCATTTGTGGTGGCATTTGCTGGGACATTTGCTGGGGCATTTGCTGGGACATTTGTGGGGGCATTTGCTGGTGCATGAGTGCGTACTGCTCATGCGTTTCAGGTTGGTACGCTGCCACAAAGTTATGCTGTGGCGGCCCTGGGTAGAATGAAACACTTTCACCTGGAGGCGGGGCCTGCTGCAGAGGGACCGCCCCATCCTGAAGAATAGTGGGAGGGGCTAAAGGAGAATAAAGGAGATGGTAAATGATAAAGGAATCAAAACAGATTCTTCTCAGGTTCACATTACTCAATGGATCGTACCTGGTGGCATGAGTTGAACACCAGCGGGAGGCACAAGGGAGGTCATGAGAGGATTGTGGGGATCAGGGGTCATAATTGAGGGATCAGGTGGGCTGCATTGGTCTTCTGAACTGGGCGTGCTGCAGTGATAAAGCTGTGGGGTGCTCCGATCCGCACGGAAAGCGATCACACCATCCTGAATGGGACAATGATATGCATGTGATCAGAGCACTATCTAATGTGAAAGTACACACATATATGTGCATTACTTCAATGAACACATAACTCTGGTATCAGGGCTTCATGATTTGGGAAAAAATGTAATTGCCATTTTTTTCTGAAAAGAATTGTGATTGCAATTCATAATGCTGCAGGCTTGCTATGCTTTCTTGTAGGACTGCACAATTCAGCCAAAAATGTTTTAACTATATATCAGTATAATTATAAACTAATAATAATAATTATTATTAAAATGATTATTATTGTAAAATGAAATATTAAATTTATTATTGTTATAATAATATTTCACTGAAAAATAAAAAATTAAGAAAAATAACATGACAATAATAATAATCATAATACAACTTTAAAATGACAGTACTAATATTTACGTCTTAATTTCTTCATTAAGCAGTCCTTCCAGGATTTCGCGGGAATTTTTTTCTGATTTTGCGGCCTAAAATATCAAAATTTGCCATGGCTTTTTTTTTTGCAATGAAAACCCACCAATAATCATGATGTAATTATAATTAGTGACAATAAGAGTGTAATTACCTGTAAATACTTTTTGCATATTTACTGAAATTGTGGTTCTGGTCCCCCATGCACAAGGCAATGGTGACACCAGCATAGAAATACTTTGCTGAAAATACAGAATTGTGTTAGACACAAGACCTTGCACATTGTCACTGAATCAGTATGTAATCGGTGACACTGATTATAGGGCCTACTATACACTTTAAATGTTATAAATTTGTATTTCATGTTTTTACAATTTAACAATTATATCCTTGTCTATTGTTGTAATGTTTTTTTTTTTCTTTTTCTTCAATTTATAAGGGTACTGTCATTGATTGCATTCACTAGAAATGTTTAAAAAGTGCACATCCAGTAAAATAATTTTTCAAATCTAGCATTATGGGGAGTAGTAAATATTCACCCCAATACATTATTTTTAGTATTAAATATAGTAGTTTAATTGTATCATTAACCTCTAGAAACTTTAATTTCATCCCACGCACTTGACATGTTAATATAAACAAGGCGTTGGATCAATTGGGCAGTTGTGTCTCTCATATTTTGGAAGTGAACAGGTTGAAAAGATAATAGACAAGTGAAGGTCGTGAATTAATGATTTGGAAATATTTAACATTACCATGTCGGTTGCCCAAATCGGGGTTCATGTCGGAACTTCTCTTTTTAAAAAAAAAACACTTTTGTATAACCGGATGTCTCGGTGCTCCGTATTACTTTACAACAGAATTCACTACAATGTAGCGACTGGACACTCAAATACATATTGGTTAATTAGTTTGGACTCTGAATTATAGGTTTTTATTATCTAAAAACCCATAATTAAAACCCCCCCCTCAAGTTAATAGTTTTTGGGGGGAAAATTGCGGAAAGAAGAAATCCTGGAGGGACTGATTAAGCTTTTGTTTTAATAGAAAACCACAGGGGGGCCTTAAAGCTTCTTCTTTGTTGGTTTCTTATAAAAAATCTGGTGAAATGATTGGTGTATGTTGTGTTCCCAAATACATGTTATAAGTGACTCAAACTCAAGAGCAGATGCAGCGATGGAGTTCATATGGAGCAGCATTTACTGCGAACGGAGCCACTCCGAGAAACTAAAAACCCTTGGATCGTGAGCTGCTCACATAAAAAACAGTGATGCATTTTGCTCTGAAATGCGCTGCACATACACTACATTGCCAAAAGTTTTGGGACGCCTGCTTTTACGTGCACATGAACTTTAATGACATCCAATTCTTAATCCGTAGGGTTTAATATGGAGTTGGCCCTCCCTTTGCAGCTATAACAGCTTCTTCAACTTTTCTGGGAAGGCTTTCCACAAGGTTTAAGTGTGTGTTTATGGGAATTTTTGACCATTCTTCTAGAAGCGCATTTGTGAGGTCAGGCACTGATGTTGGCGAGAAGGCCTGGCTCGCAGTCTCTGCTCTAATTCATCCCAAAGGTGTTCTGTTGGGTTGAGGTCAGGACTCTGTGCAGGCCAGTCAAGTTCCTCCACACCAAACTCGCTCGTCCATGTCTTTATGGACCTTGCTTTGTGCACTGCTGCGCAGTCATGTTGGAACAGGAAGGGGCCATCCACAAACTGTTCCCACAAAGTTGGGAGCATGAAATTGTCCAAAATGTCTTGGTATGCTGAAGCATTAAGAGTTCCTTTCACTGGAACTAAGGGGCCAAACCCAACCCCTGAAAAACAACCACACACCATAATCCCCCTCCACCAAACTTTACACTTGGTACAATGCAGTCAGGCAAGTACCGTTCTTCTGGCAACTGCCAAACCCAGACTCCTCCATCGGATTGCCAGACAGAGAAGCGTGATTCGTCACTCCAGAGAACACGTCTGCTCTAGAGTCCAGTGGCGGCGTGCTTTACACCACCGCATCCGACGCTTTGCATTGCACTTGGTGATGTAAGGCTTGGATGCAGCTGCTCGGCCACGGAAACCCATTCCATGAAGCTCTCTTCCATCTACGCACTGTTCTTGAGCTAATCTGAAGGCTAATCTGACAATTTGGAGGTCTGTAGCTATTGACTCTGCAGAAAGTTGGCGACTTTTGCGCACTGTGAGCCTCAGCATGCGCTGACCCCGCTCACGTGGCCTACCACTTCGTGGCTGAGTTGCTGTTGTTCCCAAATGCTTCCACTTTGTTATGATACCACTAACAGTTGACCGTGGAATATTTAGTAGTGAGGAAATTTCATGAATAGACTTATTGCACAGGGGGCAACCTATCACGGTACCACACTTGAATTCACTGAGCTCCTGAGAGCGACCCATTCTTTCACAAATGTTTGTAGAAGCAGTCTGCATGCCTAGGTGCTTGATTTTATACACCTGTGGCCATGGAAGTGATTGGAAAACCTGAATACAATGATTTGGAGGGGTGTCCCAATACTTTTGGCAATATAGTGTACATTTATTTAATTAAATTGCATTCTTTGCAATTTGATAAGCGCACCAATCCATTTCACGATTTGGATTTCATTTAGATTAATCAGCCCTATCTGGAATTTAATTTAAAAAAAGAAAATAATTAATTTACTGGTACTATGCAGGAATAAAGTTATGCATTTACATGCATCACACTGGCATGGTGACTTTACTTTTGGATAAAAGAAAAGACACACACCTTGATCTGTCCATCCAGTTGTCTGAGATGCAGTAACCAATCAGGCTCTATAAACAACTCCTGCTCTGGCCTCTCCTTCAGCTGAGGGTCAAAAAACCTCAACCTCAGAGACATCTGTAATGAAACACAGGAAGAAAGATTAGACACCAAAGAAATGTAAACTCAGAGATAGGCAGAATCAACTGATGAGTGTGGATTTGTGTACCTGGATGAGCTGACTGATGAACACAGGCGAGTAGTACTCAGGGAGGTTCAACAGTGCGCGTGAAATGACCTCACAGTAATGGAAGGCTTGAGCACAGAGTCCCGACTCCGCCAGTCGACATGCGTAGACGAATTTGAACACCTGTGCAGGTCAAAGGGTAAAGGTCATAACCTTCCTGGATTTGTTCAAATGGTAGAGATAGGTCTAGCATATCTAACAGATATTACTTCCACGAATGTCTGTCATAATTTGAAATATTAGCAGAAGCCAATCACAGACATTGGCTATCTGTTGAACGTGTGAACACAATGGCCAATCAGAGGTTTTTACAATCCGCTCAACAGCGCTCAAAGCGTCACATTTTTTACATTTTTTTAATTTTAGTACCGACTTGGTACCGAAGTTGGTACTTTTGACAACACCAGTTGTCAACATGTCACAATTATGTTAAGGGACATCACACAATTGAGATGTTTGACCAATCACAACGCACTGGACAATCAGAGACTCGGGGCTTTTCGGAGGGAAAGGCTTTTTAGAACCATCACTTCTACCACTAAAGATTGCTTTATAAATAATCTCCCCGAGCAGTTTCATCGCCTTAGTATACCTGACAACTTAGAAGAACTCGATGCTGCAACAGAAACTATTGGCTCTCTCTTTTCCAGCACATTAGATGCAGTCGCTCCTTTACGTCTAAAGAAGATTAAGGAAACTAATNACAACGCACTGGGTCAGCTGGACAATCAGAGACTCGGGGCTTTTCGGAGGGAAAGGCTTTGTAGAAACAGGAACTCAATCAGGGCATTTCAGACAGACTGGGAATAGAGTTACTGCAATAATGTACAGCATGTGAAAAATAATGTGTTTTTGAACATTAAAGCATTAACCTATTCTAGTGCCCTCAAACATAATAATGGCCTTTTAAAATAGCATAATTTGGCCTCTTCAAACTGTTTCTATGAGACTAATTAGTTGACTAATCTTTCAGAAAAGTGTTAACTAAAACTACTAAAGAACATTCACATTAATTAAAATAAAAAACATTAACTGAAATAAAATATATAAAAAAAAATTCCTTATAATTATTTTTTATTGACAACTTAAACTGAAATAAAAAGTAATAAAATTAAATACACATTTAGAAAAAATAAACTTACAAAAAACATGCAACAAAACTAATAAAATAATTTAAAATGTAAATGAAAACAGAAAATGTATAAAAAAAACAACCTTATATATATATATACACATATACACAATAATAGTATATTAATGATAATAAAATAACTTTTAGTGCGTTTTAGATAACGCACCAACTAGTTAGTTGTGAAAACATCTCCCTGGTCGAGTGACTGCATGTTTATGTGTTCATCTCACCTGGAAGTTGGGCAGAGAGAGAGGCTGAGAGCCAAGAGACTGAGCGTACTCATACGATTCTGTCCGCTGAATCGCCTCTGAAGAGCAGAACTTCAAAAACGGCATGCTGGGAGAAAGAGAGAGTGAATTGGTGTGTCCAATTACACATTTTGTGTCCATTTTTGTATGCATATCTCTGATCACTCTATGTGCCATTACACACCTGTGATTGGAGCTGATGAGGACCATCTTGGTGCTTTTCTTGGTATAAACACCAAAGCCCACCTGAGCCATCAGGTAACAGAAATGAGCTGCATCCACTAGACCTTTAGATGCTGTAACACACAGAGCATTCTTGACTACAGACCCAGTGCGGTATCCACAGTATGCGTGTAAGTTCACCTTCATGACAGAATGTTTATGTACCTAATGTGTCCCCCATGGTCGAAATGGTGCGGGTGTCAAGATCCAGAGTGTGTGTGAGGTTGGACAGCACCATGGCCAGATGAGGGCGCCAATCGCCCCATTTCTCATCTCCGCAACACTGCCAGAAAAAAAAAAAAAAAAAGATGATGCACATGAAGAAAATAATTGCATAAATGACTACATTAACATACACAAACTGTCTCGTACAGTAGCAGCAGCCGGCATTCGTCCTGACATGAGTTGGTACACCGTCTGAAGAGGGTCATTGATAGGCAGGCTGTTGGCAAACCTGACAACGACAAACATAACCACAATTTAAACACTGTTTGTTGCTTTAAAGGCATGCAGACAAAGGTTGGTGCCAGTAGATGTGGTTTACCTGGTCATGACACGGGCGTGTGTTCTGTTGTCCATCTTACTAGCCAGTAACAGGGCGTGACCCCACAGGCCATTCTTCATAGCAGACTCCAGAGAGTCCTAACAAACATACACAAACTTCTCAATTGTCTTTTCCACTGATTCAACATACAGTTGTCAGTCTGGAAAACGATATCATCTTTNNNTATTTAAAAAAAAAAAGGAAAAAAAAAAAACATTTTCCCACATTCATCATGACTATACAACAACAACAACAACAACATTATTTGATTATTATTGTTAAAACAATTTAAATTATTTAATTGATAAAAATTTAACAAACCAATAAAGAATAATATTACTTGCAATAATATTATTGTACTGTAAAATATTTTTTTTTATTTAATAATAATACTAGTAACAATTTTAATATTTTTATTGTTTTATGATTATTCAAAATTAATATTTGTATGTGTTATTACTTAAATGTTGAAAACTAAACAAATCAATAAAGAAATAATGCAAAAAATAAAAACTCTTGTACTGTAAAATAAAAATAGCATTTAACAGTAATAATAATTTTAGGTATAGTTTAGGGTCCAATTCTCACTATCAACTCATTGCTTATTAACATGTGTATTACTAGGATATTGGCTGTTATTGCAAGGATATTGGCTAACTATTAATAAACAGTAATTATGAGTTTATTGAGGCTAAAGTGTGACCTAATTTTATTTTACACAACAAGTTAAAATACGAATACACAAAAAANAAAAAAAAAAAAATCACAAACATGTGCCACTGTAATTGGCCGTAACCACAAACTTCAATAATTTGAAGTCAAACAGGATATTCAACAAGAAACAATGTGGGCCAGGACTTCATTTTATCCACTGAGAACTGATTGGATCATAAAAACTGGTCTCTAAATGGCTGGTGGGCATCATCTGAAAAGGAAAGACATGTTTTGTCTTGCCTTCTTGCGACCGAACAGTAGCAGTTCTCTGAAGCGCTCCGTCTCCTTGCCGATATTCTCAGGCACGCCCATGAAAGTGTCTGATAGGAGGGAGATTGGCCCCGCCTCTTCCGTCTCGGCATGCTCAATTGCCTCGTTAGTGAAGTCGATGAGATTAGCCTCATTAGGTGATTTTCCCGGCAGCCAAACAGAGCGATGTTCCTTTAGCAACAGGTCAGCAATGTCTGTTCCCACTACCGTCTAAAACCATGCCAAAAAACAACAACAACAACATACTTAAAACTAACAATTCTTAATGGTTTCTATTACACTTATCACATGATTATACCAAATAAAATCAATAAATGTAAATTAAATATTGATTTAATTGGTATCGAACTTGGGTTCGGACATCGGTAGCCGAACACGGTTCACACTCTTAGTTAAAGGGACAGATCTGATAGTCATCAGATCTCACCCCCCTTTTTCCCTACTATGGTAGTCAATAGGGGGCGAGATCTTCTTGGTTACAAATATTCTTCCAAATATTTTCCTTTGTGTACAGCAGAACAAAGACATATATATAGGTTTAGAACAACTTGAGGGGGAGTAAATGATGACAGCATTTTCATTTTTGGGGGAACTATCCCTTTAAGGTAAGGGAAAAGGCTACACAAACACTCACCCCATTCTGGCGACACAGCAGCACAATGAACTCCCAGATGAGGTAGGCGGAGTCTTTGTCGATGAGGTCATCGTTTCGCAAACACTCTTGGGCTTTGTTCTGAGCAAACTTTATGACATCCACCTTATGAGTCTCCTCTCTGTGGACACACAGACACACAAGATGTTGACTGGATTGTTTGACCGTCTACGTGGCTCTGACAGTGTCAGACTCTACATGTGTACACCTTTATTCAGTAAATAAAGCACGATTCTTACTTGACAAGCGGACCAGGGAATGAACGCAATTCTGCCTGCTCTGGAGAGTCCTGCAGAATCGTCTGGAATAACATCACAGCCAAGATATCAGATGCAAATAATTTAATTGAGCAATTATTATGGAGCTATTTATAAGCAATCACAGATGCTTTACATGACTACACTGTTGAGGATCGCTGGAAAATACGGTCCAAAGTTAACCAAACACAAACATCTGATCACAAGGCAACTTAATCAGTTGCAAAGTATTACTTCTTTAAGAGAACTAGATAATTAACTAGATAATTTTGAATTAACTAGATAAACAAGTTGTTTTTAGAACTTATGAACTAGAAAAATGCTTAAATTCTAGAGATACCAGTGATTACTTGCAATTGATGATTTATATGTCTGTTTATTCACACTCTGTTCCAGTTGTTACCTCCATGTTGTGAATTTCCACAAGTGTGGGCTGACCAGCAGAGGGCAGGTTGGGTTGGACAAGGATCAGCTGACCAGCCGGACCAAACCGAGCACAACGATGAGGAACAGAATACTTCTCTGGGGTCAATGGCCTGGGAGGAGCTGAGAAAAGAAAAAAGAGTGAAGAAGACAGGAAACTTAGCATGTATCTTAGTAGTGAAATTCATGATTTTTGTATTTTTATGCTACAGAGAATGCTGGGAAACACTGGGCAAGCCAAGGTTATGATGGTTAACTAAAAACACAAAAACATTTTCCTCACTTGAAATAAGGCAACATTTCTCATTTTCATTTAGTTTAAGTTGAAGTTTAGTGTTGAAGTAAAATATAGTAAAAAAAAAAAAAAAAAAAAAAAAAAAAANAAAAAAAAACGAATAAAAATGACAAAAACACAAAACAAAATTAAAACTTTACCCTCAATGAAAGAAAAAATTAAAATGTACTTCAAAATATTAACAAAAACTATAATAATATATGAATAATACTAAAATACAACTGTCAAGCAAATAACCTCTAAACTAGATAAACGAATAGTATTTTATATCAAGTTTTGTGCCTAAAACACGCAAATTGGAAAAAAATTCCAATATTAATTTCAACGTTATGGTGAATATACAAGCTTATGATGACTGCTTTGTGTTTGTGTATAATACTTACGCTGTTCTGGGGCAGTCCAGGTGTTGTCAGCAGAGTTGTAAGGAATCTGACTGTAATTTGCAGTATCTGAAGGGTTAGGATACTGGCTGTAGGTGTAATCCGCTGGAAGAGTGGTCCCAGTGGTATCATAGGCAGCACTGACCAAGTCTGGTTGACTCCTGTACACCTGACTCTGTAGAAAGATATTTGTTACACACATTATGCAGATACATACACACATAGAAACCACACCTAAAACACACAAACACAGACCTGCTGTGACCGTGAACTGAAGCTACTGCGTCGACTGTGTGATGAATGTACACTGTGCGCTGATTGTTCACTGTGAACCGAACGGCGGTCAAATTCGTCAGCGTACGGGTCGCGTCGGCGGCAGTCATCATCAAAGCTGGAGTCATAACCAGGGTAATACCGCCATGGATCATCATACCCCTCTCGTCCCCTGGTAATGATCACAATGAAAACTCAGTTAGAGATGTGTTAGCATGTAAAAAAAGATTTATTTTAAAGGGTGTATGAGTGTACCTGTTTTGATATTGTTGGTT
Organism: Anabarilius grahami; assembly: GCA_003731715.1. Lineage (NCBI taxonomy): Eukaryota > Metazoa > Chordata > Actinopteri > Cypriniformes > Xenocyprididae > Anabarilius > Anabarilius grahami. The sequence continues at coordinate 4,269,936 of RJVU01023003.1, forward strand.
GTAGTAACTTCTGTAACCATCAATGTCATAGTACCAGCCATATGTCGGATCATAGTAGGCTTTGTAGCGTGGATCATAAGCAGCATTTGGATCATACCACCTGCTCCTATCTGAATACACAAACACACACCCATAAGAAAAAGCCCTTGGATGCACAGAGAGCAGGTGCCTGTAGTGCTGAACAGTCCTTACCTCCATAGGCATCATACTGCCTCTTATAGTAGTTTGCATAGTATTCATCATAGGCACTACGGCTGGATCTAGAAAAGTCTTCTGGATACCCCTGTCTAAGATAAAAAATTAGAGAGAAAGACAAGAGAATCATGTTATTGTTTGTTAAAAACAAATCATTTAAAACTCAGTCTGAGGATGCTTTGAAACCAGGGCTTTTGGTGCAACCCAAGTTTGTTGTTATCATTGGTTTTCTCATCACATCTCCACACCACCAAACCACATTAGACTCTAGGTCTGATTGAAACATTGGTCTAAGTTTAAAGTGGTGTATTCATCATATTTTTGCAGAAAGTCAAAGATGCTACAAGTGGTTAACAGCTGCTTCTAACAAGCTATGCTATATGCAAGCATACCACAGTTTGGACCCAAATGTCCAAAGTGAATAGAGACCTGCAGGGTCAGCAGGGTAGAAACAAACTGAATGCAACCAAGCAAATAGAATATATAAAAAAAAAGGCTCTAAGTGGGTGAATGAAGAACAATCTTTCACCTGGAGTTGGGTCTGTCTGAGTATTGGCTGGTTCTAGAACTCGGCCTCTCTGGTTGACGCTCAGGCTCCCGGTAGCCAGGATTTTGACCATCATACCAGCCATATCGAGGATCTCCTCTACGATAGGGATCATCCTACAAAATCAAAACAAATACAAAAAAAGTATAGATATTTCATCTTGGTACAAAGTGTACTAGCATTTAGAAGCTTTTTTAGGTGGAAACACATTAGATCATTACACTGCACCTGATAGTAGTTTTGAGATCTGGGATCCACAGGGTACTGGGGTGGGTATGGCAGTCTTCCATCCTGGTACTCAGGGTATGCTCCTGGGTAGTACCCTGCGTAGCCTGGGCCAGGGGGCATCACAGGAGGAGCCCCATAACCTGACTGACCACCTAGAGATGAAGGAGGTCTTTGGGGTTCTTGAAGTGGCTGGGGGACAGAGTTCCCATACTGGGGTGGGTAAGAAGAAGGTGGGGCAGATCCAGTTCCAGTAGGAGGGGCACCAGGATGAGTTGGAGGGACCTGTGAAGGAGGCTGGTGTTGAGCTGGTGGTGGATGGGGAGGTTGGGAGGTACGAGTTGGATCATTGTCAGGATGGGTGCTTGAGGGTCGTGGGGGGTTAGAGATCTGCTGAAGGGGCAGAGCCTCGCTGTCAGACTGCCCACTCTGCTGTGCATCTTTGGTGACTTGCAGGTAAAAGCCAGGTGTGTTATTCACCAAGCCCGCAGGATGGGCTTTTTGAGAGACGGCAGGGATTGATGTGACTTGATTTGTGGACTGTGGTTGATGCATAGAAAAATCAAGTAGCTCATAATTTGAAGGTTGATTGTGATTGGTGGTGGCAGCAGCAGAAGGCGGAGCTTGAGAAACAGAAGGCGGAAGTGATTGGCTATCACCTCTTAGAGACTGGGCCCTTGAGAGAACGTGTCGGGCTGCTTGAACAGAGGGCTGAACATCTTTGGCCTCTCGGGCTAGATTCAAGATGCCTTGAGTGGAAGAGGGGCTGAAGTTTACTGGTGTCTGAGAAAAAAGAGGCTGTGGCTGATTTGTTGAAGGAGAAATCTGAGGCATTTGAGTGGTCACAGAAGACTGAAGGGGTGGGTGAACAGGTGTTGCTGTCTCTTGAGGACTTGTCTGATTTAAAGGTTGTGAGAGGTTTGGAGAGGAAACCAAACTGTAATTAGAGGAAGGTGGCGCAATCAACACGGGCTGGTTCAGGGTCTCTACGGGAGGCGAGGTCACTAGCAAGGAGGCATATCCCAAACTTGCCTGAGGCGTGGAGTCTGGCGGAATCTCTAGGTTCTCAGAAGGAGGTTGTGGATCTGGCTTAACTGGATGTAAATCAAGAGGGCCATCCTCCGGTGGCTGAATGACTTCAGATGGATGTGCTGGAACAAATGTCGCAGCCAAAGAGGGTGCTGCAGGGGCTAACAGTATGTTAACACCTAGACTGGCAGTGTCATTTTGAGCCCAGAGTGTAGTAGCGGGACTCTCAATGGGGCGTCGTGCTCCCTGAGCTCGAGATGAGGGTCGCCGTTCCGATAAGTAAATGGTCTCCAAGTTGTCTGGGGGTTGTTCTAAGTTGCCAGGTTGCACATCACGTCCACCCTTTTCCATTACCATACGTGCACGATCAACCTCAGCAGGTCGAACTCCTACACCATGTGAGCGGACAGGCTCAAAGGAGGAATTCGCACTTGCCTGAAACACACCAACTGGTTTCGGTGGGCTAGGAGTTGGGAAAGTAGGACTTGCCTCTGCAGCTGGATTGGAGTCTATCTGTTCAAAGTATCCACCAGTGGAGGGATGCAAAGGAGGGTGATCTGGTGGGCGGGGACTCTCCTGTTGGATAAACGTTCCCACTACACCTTGTTGTCGCCGAGGGATGTGGCCACCACTGTGAGGACCGTGTCCACTGCTGTGACTGACGTTACTGTAGCTGGATGAGACACTTGCAGAGCGGGCAAGACGAGGAGCAGAGTCAGGTGTCTCCAAGTTAGGCCCCCCTTCAAAGGCATGGCTTGACGGTGGCTCACTAGGCAGCACTTCCTGGTTTGGAACACATTCCAGATTCTCAACCAAATCACATGGCCCTGCCCCAGCTCGAATGTTACCGCTGTCATTCAAATATGGACCAGAGAACTCAGTCATCGAATGGAGAGGGTGAAGAATTCCATTTACATGCCCCTCCCCTGACAATGTTTCTTCATTTTCAACATCATTTCCCCCGAAGAACATTGAGAGAGATCCAGAGTCACTGGGGACTTCAGAATAGGGGACAGGGCAGGCATGCTGAGACTGATCCTGGGGGCTCTGATTGAACCATGGCTCTGAGGGACCACCTGACTGGCTGAAATAATTCTGAGCAGGGAAGTGGGAGTTCTGTTGCTGAGTTGCACTGGGCCCAGTCACATTTGGTTGAGCTAACTGACCTCGATTCTGAGATTGTGTTAAAGGTGGGGCTGTGTGGGGAGAGGGCACAGGGGGTGGAACTTGAGCTAGGAAAGGCTGAGATGGGAGATCACTGGTTGGCTGAAAGTAGTTTTGAACGGAAGGTGGACGGCTTCCGTGGTCAGGAACCCAGTGAGAAGGTAGGGAAGGCGTTGGCTGGGATTGAAAAGGTGTCTGGGATTGAACCGGAGGTGTGGGAGCAGTGGAGGGTGGATGTGATGGACTAGAACTGAAAGGAGGAGCAGGGTTAGGCAACTGTGCAATATAGGGCATTGATTCTTGAGAATTAAAGTATCCTGGTTCTGCAGGAGGAGGGTTGGAGCTTGGTGCCTGGCCTGGGGGAACAGGTTGTGGTGTAAAAATTCTTGGTGGTGGGCCAGGAGAGGCTGCCTGTGCTGTTCCTGGTGGTGGTCCTTGTGGTGGAGCCATCGAGTTGAACCCTGGCAGGGGAGGGCCTTGCATAGGAAGTGGGTTGCTGTTTGTAGGTGGAGCTTGGCTGCCCCCTGCCACTGGCAAAAAATTTAGACTCCCGAAGGCAAAAGGATCAGTCACTGGCTGGGTGGATGGAGCAGTCGGTGTCATAGCAGCTGCAGCCCCATGTTTGTGAGGTCTATTTCTTCTGAAGGCATTAGGGCCACCGGAGGTCACCGGAGGCGGAGGTCCACTAGCTCCAGGAGGGGCTGTCCGAGGAGGAGGCTGCATCGTTTACACTCACAAGTCTCCAAAGTGTATATATTACTTACTGGAGATCTCACTATAATGGAAAAATACAGATTAAAGTCATATCTTGGTGCAAAGATTGTATGGTATCACCACAGGGTTTCCCCATTATCAACATGCATCATGAGAACACACATCCAAAGTTCAGTTTATACTGCTTATTATAGCTGCTCAACTAAAATAACAATGAGCATTCTGCTATAAACGTCATGTATGTGGTGAGAGTGTTAGCCAAGGGGCAACATTTATAAAAGTACACACAAAAGTGTCACTAGTGCACACAAACGGAGCACCTCACCCATTCATGAAGACATGCAGCTGTAAATGCACCTGGTCACTTCATGCGTTTTCTCTGATCGGACAGCTATCTTATCTGTCAAAACAATTCTATTTACACTTGGTCAAATAAATGTGTCTCCACGAAACGGATATAAATCTGATCTTTAATTCCCACACTATAAGCAGATTTCATGGAGTTCACGTCACTGAAAGCAACAAATATGAGCTGCATTTTATTGACCATCAGCAAATTTCAAAATCAAAGACTGCAATAGGAGAGAGCGTGGCAACAGCACTGGTAAGATCATTTAGTCTAATTACTTTTAATGAAGATGATTTAGCGTTTTGAGCGTCTGTGACTTACTTTCAGTTTGATTTGTGGCAGTTTGCACGTCGGCTTGCTGAAGAGATAATCAGCTACTCATCTACGGTGATGCAAGATGCAGTAGTGCTGTCACGTCTGGCTATAACACGTTTATTTATTTTTTTTGCATTTTTGTGAGGAATTAAATTTATAAATATGGTTTCAAAAACCAGATGCATTTAGACTTTCTCAGTTTTGACTGAAATGCATCTCTTGAAGTGGTTTGAGTGATCGAATTTATATCCGTCTCAAATGCGTTTCGGAGGGCATTTATACCAGGTCTTTTCATGATAGGATAGCTATCCGATCAGAGAAAATGCATGAAGTGACCAGGTGTAAACAGGCCCTTTGATTTCATGCTGAGTTCATACCCAAGTTTCTCCTCTTGAACACCATCTAATATTCATGTCTTAAGATGAGCAGGTATAAAGACAGCAGTACTCTACTATGTTGGCACATAAACAGTCAACAAGATCAGAAACCCGATATCAGGCACACTGCGGGCCAGGTGTTAAAATGAAATGTGCATTAAGTTACATTGAACTTTGAAACCTGTCTGACATTTTTAAAGCAGGGGGCCTCACCTCTACAAGTGCATAGTTTAATCTACAACAGCAGGGCACAGATGCAGTTTCTGTTTATGAAAATACACAGTTTTTCATTAAACAACAATGCTCACACCATCGTTGACAGTTTTAGTGGTTTAAAAAAAAGCCAGTACAGCATTGGACAAATGTTTGGAGACTGAATATAATGTTTTCCATGATCTTTAAAACCTTTTGATTTAAAAGCTGATGCTTAAATGCTTGCAAAGAATTTTAATACTAAACTGTTTTCCACGCTGATATTAACAAATGCTTATTGAGTACCAAATCAGCATATTAGAATGATTTCTGAAGGACACTGAAGATCATTCAGCTTGGCAATCTCACATTTTTAAGAGGTTAACTGTATTTCTGATAAACTAAATGCCCCACAATTTGAATGCTAGTTATATGCACTTATGCATGAATTTGTAAAGCTCTATGCAAAGCTGGAATCTAGACAAAGTGGCAACTTTGAAGAAGTTCATATATATGGTAGTTTTGATTTGTTTTATAACATTATTTTGGTCACTTCATTATTAACATATGGAAGTATGCATGCTGTTTCATAGTTTTGATCTAAAATGTGGGAAATAATAGTAATAATCAGGTATGACTTGGTGTCCAAAACTTTATACAGATACTGTACAAACCGTTGTATTGTCTCTGCCTACTCTTTTGACCATTATGAATCATTGTTAACAATACTGCAGCCAGATAGGGAGGACAGTGAAATTTCTGGAGCCCAAGGGCTCACAATTCAGATGTTAAGGTGACATATAACAGTCTAATTGTGTTGCTACATAGTAGACTACTTTTCTTAGTCATTTCCAGGACCAGATCAAATCTGCAGATTTTTTTTGTGCTGCCTGCACTAATTTTGAGATGTAATGACAGCATCATATTCTCCAAAATATTTTTAATCAAAAGCATGCAAGATCAGAGAATACATAGTGACAGGTGTCATGTGTCATATATTTAAATTGATATTTTGCATTAATCTATAAACTACATTATATCCGGCTCTAAGGCGGACACGTATAGCGCTGGATTTACCCACTGATGTCACATCCTGCTCTTTAATTCCTGTCTTTTCAACTACATCAGCAAATGTACATAATATAGGTCTTGTACTAATAAATTTAAAACAAACAAAAATAATGACATTGTGATAATGTGGATCATGGTGCTTACAATGAGCAGACAAAACTGTCAAAACAAAACATACACACTAGATGAACTTACAGCAGTGTAAAGCAAACAGGCAAAAGACAAAAAAGCAGTAGCTAAACCACAATACAACTACTCAATAAAGCCTGCAAATTAAATTACACCCCTGAAAGAAATCGAATAGACATGTCACGAGGAGAAACACAAAATAATAAGCATAGAAAAATGTAAATAGAGGATGCGAGGAATAACAGATGACAGCTGACTGGGCCACTAGCCTTTAGCATGCTAACAATTACAGTTAATCCCTCGAAACACAGAACTCTCTGAACGCAAACATACAGCTCCACACGGAATCTCTTACCTGTTATCTTCCAGTCGAGATGCCCAGATACAAACAAAACTCGATATGAGCGCGGTTGGAGTTGAGATTTTCAAAAAAGTGCAGGACACCGCGGCTGACACTTGTCCGCCATCTTGGCTGAGCGCGTCCTGCTTGGCGACGTGTACATGTGACGTCAAGGATAGTTCCCGTTGGCCCCGCCCCATGCAGGACATTAAATGAACATAAAAATATTACATGATCACCACAATCTGCTCATTTTGGGCTGTAATTTTTGTAAAATACAATAGTAGTAATATTATGCTGTTGCACGTTTACTGCATTGTTATTATAAAGACAAATAGATGATTGACAGATTGGCCTACAGTTAAACACCGCCCCCTCTCGATCTCAGAGTGTAATTGAATTATTTAATGTTGCACAATGCACATAAAAGTGGACAAGCCATTCATGTTTTATTCTCTCATAAACAAAACACAAATAATTATATACACATTTCTCTAAAATAAGATCCATACTGTCAAAACAAGATCACTAGATTACATCAAAATAAATAAAGACAAAATCTTTCATCAAATTGCTATATAATATATTGAGTAAATGAGTTAAATTCTGGGAAATGTTCCTCTTCACTGAAATCTTCTAAATGAAGGTGAATTTATACCAATAAAAATCAGTTCTGTGGGTAGCATTGATTGTTAATATAAGGTAATATTTATACTTTAAGATTAAAAATTACTCTTTCAAATTCAAAATACATTTGTTCATTTGTGCAGTCTTTGTTTTAATTCATTTTTTAAAACTGAACTGTATATAAAAGCAATTATCAGATATAATTCGCTTTTAATGTTATACTCGTCGATTTTTGTTTATATTTTACCATATTTTAATAAAACAAGTCAGATATGCTCTCAAGGTTTTACACAACCTAACATTGAGACTAATTTGAAAAACTTTGCAGGTACTGCAACAGCTTTACATAAAAAAGGAAAAAAAGATTTTATGCAACAGAAAACAATCTTTACACATTACATTTTGACAGAAAGAAAGCATATAGAGTGTTTTGGAGAAAAAAAATGCACACATATGAAATTAACAACAAGACAAGGTCAATTCAGAACCATTTGTTTTTATTTTTGCATTTGTCATGATGGATATGTTTACAAAATGTATAAAACTAACAGAGGGTAAAGCAAACTAAGATGTCCAAAAATGCACAAATAAACAAACAAACACATAATTCTAAAACTATAATAAATAGTGAAACATAAATGCAGGATTCTCTAATGGGTTTTGCATTTTTGTTTGCATAAAGAAACACTCCCGATTCTGGAAGCGTCTGAAATGACACACACATACACACGTCTAATGATATCCACTGTTTTGGTCCAGTAATGATGATCTGTGAATGGATCTCTCATATCAGGCGTAACGTTTGTAGAGAGATCCCGTGTTTACAGTAGTGTATCTTGAGCTGCAACTGCTGTTTTTGGTCACTATATTGGGCCTGAATCACTATGTGAACGTATACAAGAGTGCATATTCTTCTGGGTCTATGTGTTGGTGTGCATGTAGGTATACAGACATTTGTATGTTCACATTTAGTCTATATCCAGGTCACTGTCTGAATCGTTAGGGTGAGTGACAGCGGCGTTTCGAATAGACGAGTGTGTGTTTGCCTGTGTGTATTTCTCTGGAAGAAGGCCATATTCCTGCAGAAGACCTTCGACGTCTGTGGCGTAGAAATCATCTCCAAGCTGATCGGACACACGCACCAGATTCCCCACCAGCTCTCCTCCGCGGTACAGCAGCAGTGCCGGCAGAGCCGAGCTGCGGAACAGAGCGCTGGTGCCGACCGCAGAGCCCTGGACCCGGCAGAACTTCACCTGCAGGTCACAGACAGAACAGAGAAATGAGCAACTTTCCTCACATATCCCTCACTGATGCTGATGGAATACATTCATAACATAAAAATGAGGTTTGAGAGATTTGGCAGCAGGGAATTTTTTCTAATTTAGTCTGTTCCTCACACAAAGCCATCAAATGACTTGAGAAGAATTTAAATGTAGCCAAGCAGTTATTTTACTATCACTGTAATACTATTGGTTTGATAGTTTTATTAATTTATTTATACTGATAGTTAATTCATTTTTAGTTATTACTTTTTTTGTTGTTATTTTGAATGTTTTTATTTTTAAGAATTCTATTTTAGTAATATTTTTAGTTTAAAATTATTTTTTTATTATTATTTAAGTTATTACAATAATTTCAACATTCTCTTACATTTGGATGGTACCTGAAATCTTAGATAGTAAAGAGGAAATTACATCCATAATAGTAGTCACAAATATTATAAGAAGGAAAAAAAAGACATCAATTGTAATAACAATACAATATATTGCAAAATAATGTTAGCCATTACAGTAATACAGCCTTAATTTTTATTAGTTTTAGATTGTTATTTTAGTACATGAAGTTTAACTAAAAGAAAATAATTAATTTTAGTTAGTTATTTTTTTGTGTTTTTATCATTTTTATTAGTGTTTGTTATTTCTATAAAATTTATATTATTACCATATTATTTCAGTTTTACTTTATTTTAGTACATCAAGTTTAACTAAACATCAATGAGAAATGTTGCCTTGAAATCTAGCTGAAATAAAACAAGTTTGAGTATTTTCATTTAAGTTAACATTTAAGTAATGAAAATGTTGGGTTTTTTTTATGATTCCAGCTTTAGTTAACTACAATAACCCTGCTGACAACTCATTTTATCAGCTTTTTTTTTGCCAGATTTGAGATGGTCATAAGTGCCAGCCACTTTAATATTTATAGAAAAAGAGCAGGTATAGATATTCGATTAAAAATCTCCTTTTGTACTTCACAGAAAAAAACAAGTCTAATGGGTTTGGAAAAACATGAGGGATAGTAAATGACAATTTTTTTTTTCTTTGGTGAATTATCACTTTAAAACTACTATTACTACTACTGATAATAGTACTCATCAGCGCATTTATCATTATGATAAACATCACAAGACATTAAGACAATTAAAGCCCTAAGATGAAACAATCTGTTTCTCTGTTACCATTGGGTACTGCAGTGCCAGGCAGACAAGGCTGCCATCCATGGCCTGGCAGGCGGGCACCTCTGGCTCATAGATGTGGACGAGCACCAGAGTGTTCTTTTCCTCCTCGTCGACAGCGCGCAGGAACTCCTCCCCCGACGAGATGTCAATCACCTTTTCAAAGCGCCGCCCTCCACACAGCTGTCGCCGCATCTCCTCCATGCGCTGCAGACGATACTGCTGGAGGAAGGCCTCATCATCATCATCCTCCTCCTCTTCTTCATCCACACGGAGGTTCATCTGAAGACAGAAGAAAATGAAATTGATGCTGACATTCGGTACAGATCCTAAGCAAAGACCACAAGAATCAGACAAGCCCTCGACGGCAAGCTTCATCTCCATACCGGCGTGATGAATCTGATCTTCAAGCAAAAGGAACTAAATTAAATATTTAGCAGTTAATAGAACTGCATGCGTCCTTCAGAAGAACATTGTAGCCGAAGCTACTTCTCTCTGATGTCTACAATGAGTCACGCAGGTAGTGGGATACTCCGCAGCGGTGCCGACTGGTCTAAAATAGCCCGAAAATAAACACTTATTATTAGGCGTAACGTAATGATTCATGACAAAGACAAAAACATGGATTGGAAGACAGATTCATGATGTATTTGCTCATTATATACATTTTGAACACACAAAAAAGCTACACAGAGCACCTTTAAACAATAACTGAATAAATATTAATAATACATCTAAAAATAACAATTATTTATGTTTATTTTTTTCTTTATTAAAAGTGCCATTTTTTACTGAAAACGGCTTTTGCAATCAAAAAAATAATCATTTTAAACTCCAACTTTTGCAATACTGCTGGATGTCAGTAGAAGTCCAAGATCTTTGAAACGCCTCTCGGGCATGCAAGTGCAGCTCCTATCTCTTTAAATGGAGAAACATCAAATTCTCCAAAGCTGTTTGCCAAGCTTTCGATTAAATTTCATATTTGAAATCAACAATGAAATCTGACAACAACTGTCTAATACATTTTGTTTCTAAACGCTCAAATCATGACAAAAAACTGTATTTTTCAGGTTGGATCAAGCTAATGCGCATGTGCAGACCTAAATGCTGTCTCATTTCTTGTGTCTCATTTCGGAGGCGTGCGTCTGACTGTTTCTATAGGAACCGGAGCTTCTAACGGCCGCTGCAGTGACGCGATGTCGATTTACCAGTTGCCGATTGGTTCTTATTTAGGAGGCTGGACTTAGTTCGCCATATTGCGCATTGCACTTTCTCCCATTCAAAACAATACGAGTGACACGTCTTGTGTTATTATATAGTCTTTGGTATAATATAAAGAAAAATTAATTTTAATTTAGAGTAAATCATGAGGTACTTTTCATTTTTGGGTGAACTATCCCTTTAAATTTCCCATGAAAACAACTGTTTTAACCCATACCATTCGTCAATGAGTTGATGTGTGTTTAGAGTGTTTCTCACTTTTCCTGCGATCTTATCCTGCAGCTCCTTCTGTTTCTGTTTGTCGGCTTCTTCGTCTAGATGTGACTTGCAGGTCATGCTGAGTTTCTTAAAGAGCCGCTCCATCTCTTTCTGCTGCTCCACGCGCTGCTCGTTCTCCAGCTGCTTGTATTTACGCCAGTCATTGATCACACCCTTCGGCCCTGTGGGAGAAACACGCACACAGTCAACAGTCTACAGGGATGTGTTGTTGATGAACAGAGGCAGCATCATTTAATTTGAAGCGAATAAAAATGAGGTTGCTGGGAATAGAAGCACAAATTTGTTTTCATATTTCACGTCAAACCGTACCGGTGTTGACCGAACTGCCATCTGCATTGTAGTCGAGCTCCACATCCAGCACCTCCTGGTCGCGGATGGTTTTGGATGCTTTCCCATCTTCCTCGTGATCGCTCTCATCATCCTCACTGCTGCTGTAGTAATACTGCAGCTTCTCCCCTAGAATCTTATCATCCAGCGTCGTCATGACTACACACTGAGAGAAAGGTGAGAGAGACACACAGTTGGAGTGTTAGTACTACTACACACTGAAAAGTCTGTAGTTCCATACGACATTAAAGGATTAGTTCACTTCAGAATTAAAATTTCCTGATAATTACAATGTCATCCATGATGTTTATGTCTTTCTTTCTTCAGTCAAAAAGAAATTAAGGTTTTTGAGGAAAACATTACAGGATTTTTCTCCATATAGTGGACTTCAACAGTTACTAACAGGTTGAAGGTCCAAATGTCAGTTTCAGAGCAGCTTCAAAGAGCTCTACATGATCCCAGGCGAGGAATAAGAGTCTTACCTAGAGAAATGATCGGTCATTTTCTAAAAGAAATAAAATTGATATACTTTTTAACCACAAATGCTCATCTGCGACGCGCCACGCATTACGTAATCACGTTGAAAAGGTCACAAGTGACATAGGCGGACGTACCGCGGTAGGGCGAAAAACTCCATCTAATTTTCTCCTCCAACTTCAAAATCGTCCGACACTGTTGATTTACCTTTTTTTGTAAAGGGCATTTGATTTAGTCTTTGCACGTTCACTTTGTAAACACTTGCTCGGTACTTCCACCTATGTCACGCTTGACCTTTCCAACGTGATTACATAATGTGTGGCACATCGCAAGCATTTGTGGTATTTATTTTAGAAAATAAACAATGGTTTCGCTAGATAAGACTCTTATTCCTTGTCTGGGATCATGTAGAGCTCTTTGAAGCTGCACTGAAACTGCAATTTGGACCTAACCCGTTGGTAGCCATTGAAGTCCACTATATGGAGAATAATCCTGGAATGTTTTCCTCAAAAACCTTAATTTCTTTTCTACTGAAAAAGAAAGACATGAACATCTTGGATGACATGGAGGTGAGAAAACGATCAGGAAATTTGAATTCTGAAGTGAACTAATCTTATTTTGTTCTTATTATTTTGTAAATCTAATTTTAAACATGTATATATTAACTTTAGTTTATGCATTAATTCTACTTATAATGTTAAATGGATTAGTATATGAAGAAATTAACTTAATACATTCTGTAAAAGTTATTATAATTATTTATTGCATTCTATTTCCAATAGAATGCAATAAATACAATATCAGTCTAATATAATATCCAGGTATTTTAGTTTTTTAAAAATATTTTCTAAAAAACATAAATGTGTGTATTAGTATTGGCATGTTTAAAGTCTGGGCACTCTTCTCTCAGGCTTCTGGATTTCTTTATATTTTCAAGGTCAATTAAACAATAAATAATTACACAAATCATACACTAACACTATCCTTTTGCTGCCCATCAAGTGTTGGCTATTCCTTCAAGAAATGCAAATCTAGTTCAAAATATCCTCATGAGGAAATCCAATTAGCCCTCATCCCCTCTGGAGCTCACATCTAGGACGAATGACTAAGCTTTTAAAACATATTTTAAACATATAATACCTTCAATGTGAATGCATATGATACAATCATAAATTATATTATGTACGAAATATGTATAAATTTATCCCGTCTAAAAAAGTGAACAGATATGCTAATCTGTCAAACATGATCTGCAACCTGGATATAAACATCAGCTAATGTTTGTGAGAAACATCAAACTATCTAAATTAATACTCAATACTATTCACTTACAGGGCGTCTGATTTGCCAATTAAAAATCGACCAAAAACTAAATAAAAACGAGATTTTCGATGAATGTTTGTTAGCATGTTATGATAACATGCTAGTATACTAGCTAGTCGGTTACCGCAACACAACACGGCATTACTAATAAAATAAAGTATATGTATTAGAAATAAGATGTTTTTTATGATTATTAAAGCAATAATGACCTGGTAACCCGATTGAAACTTACCGAAATATATTTTCTTTATCGTAGCTACTCGCTGAAAAAGCCACTTCAGCTTCTACACTGGCTCTACAGCTCAAGCACACGTACTGACCAATCACAGCGCAGAAGAGATGACTGACATGAGTATACGCCAATGAGAGCTTCAAGCGATTGACAGAAGGCGTTCCAAATATGTTTTTTAACCTTTTGTTTTCAACATCCACCAGCTGCTCTCTCTCTCTTCATCAACAACAGATTAACGCAACAGTTTAAGCATTATTGTATTTGAGTATTTTGTTCAGAGTATCAATGAGTTGGAACCAATTAATTTGATCTATTTCAATTCAAATAAACAGCTAGCATAGAATGTGTTAAATGTAATTTAAATAAATTTAATGAACCCTGCAAGATATTTGTCACTGGCATTGTGTGTTAATTTTTATGTGGCTGATGTAGTGTTCACCTTCATCTAAACAACCAGCCCACAACTTAACCATGAGCACTACCCAATACACAGAAACCTACACTGGATTGAAAGAAAAACCAAAACCAAATAGGGGACTTTTTCATTTCAGAAGACCACACTGTGTATTTCTCAGAATGTGCATCCTAACCCTAACCCACAATCCAGTCCATTAATATATGAAGAGCTCCTATAAATGCATGCATTAAATGCACAAATATAGGTATATGCTTCTTTTATATATCTGTATAACAATATGGGCCATAAATAAAAACGGTTCACATTTACATATGCAGAAGTGACTCACAAGAAGCATCATGTTTGTCCTAATAAGCGATACTCACACAACACTCATTTCAGTCATTCGCACTACACACACACACACACACACGCACGCACGCACGCACACACACACACACCACATTTGCACTCTCACACACTGGTCTTATCCTGAGCTGTCTTTTATTTAGTAACAAGAAGAGTTTACAATCTGTTCTCTGAAATACAGTGGTGTGAAAAAGTGCTTGACCCCTTCCTGATTTTTTATTTTTATGCATGTTTGTCACACTTTAATGTTTCAGATCATCAAACAAATTTAAATATGAATCAAAGATAACACAAGTAAACACAACATGCGGTTTTTAAATTAAGGTTTTTATTATGAAGGGAAAACAAAATCCAAACCCACATGGTCCTGTGTGAAAAAGTGCTTGCCCCCTAAACCTAATTACTGGTTGGGTCACACTTAGCAGAAACAACTGCAATCAAGAGTTTGCGATAACTTGCAATGAGTTCGTTCCAGTGCTGTGGAGGAATTTTGGCCAACTCATCTTTGCAGAATTGTTGTAATTCAGCCACATTGGAAGGTTTTCGAGCATGAACCGCCTTTTTAAGGTCATGCCACAGCATCTCAATAGGATTGAGGTCAGGACTTTGACTAGGCCACTCCAAAGTCTTCATTTTGTTTTTCTTTGGCCATTCAGAGGTGGACTTGCTGGTGTGTTTTGGATCATTGTCCTGCTGCAGAACCCAAGTTCACTTCAGCTTGAGGTCACGAACAGATGGCCGGACATTGTCCTTCAGGATTTTTTGGTAGACAGCAGAATTTATCACAGCAAGTCTTCCAGGTCCTGAAGCAGCAAAACAGCCCCAGAACATCACACTACCACTACTTATTTTACTGTTGGTATGATGTTTTTTTCTGAAATGCTGTGTTACTTTTATGCCAGACGTAATGGGACACACACCTTCTTATACTCTTCTTCCAGAGTATTTCCCAAAAGTCTTGGGGATCATCAAGATGTTTTCTGGCAAAACTGAGAAGAGCCTTTATGTTCTTTTTTGCTCAGCAGCGGTTTTCATCTTGGAACTCTGCCATGCAGGCCATTTTTGCCCAGTCTCTTTCTTATGTACTGAATATAGAGCTTGTATTTGATCTGTGCTATCTTTGGTGTTCTGATGTGATAAACTGAAAAGTATACGGGATGTTTTATGAAATAAAATATCACCTTGTTTCTTGTGTGCTTTGAAAGACTGCAAGAGTACTGCAGTAACACAAAATGTGATAATTTATGAAAAATGTGATCAAATATGATCATTAAAAATAAAGATATGTTTAGTTTTTTTATACAATATTTGCATTCAATGTTAGGATTTTTCTGTTCACAGTTACAGATCACAAAGACGTCTTTATTGTTTATTTTAATCTATAATATACACTGATAAGCCAAAATATTATGACCAATCACATGTGGTCAATATCATTAATCATAAACTTTTTTTTTTTTTTACTTTCTTTTAAAATCATTCACTTAGATTACTGTAATCCATTATTAAAAACTGATCATTATTTTGGAATGGAAAACATTTACTATGTGTGCCTGAATGTGTCAAGTGTAGGACTTCACAAAGTTTCCTCTTTGAACCCACCCCTTTCTGAACAGACATAAAAGGAACAGAATTTTCATTCTGTTTCTGACACAAGATGGATCTGCAAGTCTCTTTTGTTCTTCTTTTCATTTTTCTCACTGGAGGTACAAAAAACAGCAAGTATTGAATGTATTATTTGGTACACAGAGATCACTGAATGTCTCTCTCTGTCTTTTAGGATATTCTCTGAGGTGTTACACGTGCGAGCCTGATTCAAATGGTTACTGTGACGCAAAAGTGAAGACATGTCCAGATGGATTTTCTAAATGTGGAAACACTATAATGGAAAAATCAGTTAGTAAGTTCGGTGTGATGATCTGTAAATTTACTGCCGTAGTTTACTGAAAGTGATAATATGAAGTAGAAATATATATATTAATCTCATCACATAATTGCAATTATTTGTCTATTGCAAGAGGAACATGATTTCTGGAATTGTTTCTTGAGCCTATTTTGGAAGTTTGTCCTTTTTGCAGGTTCCACTAAGAGGTCTTACCAGGCTAAAGGGTGTACACCTAAATGTGATCCAGGGACCCAAAAGAATGAATTAGGGACAGTGTCTCTCTACTGCTGTGACACTGATCTCTGCAATGCAGCAGGTATTGTTCTTTATTTGACTGTGTGCTAATTTACATTTACATGTATTCATCTATCAGTTGCCTTTTTCCATAACCACTATAATCTAGAATAGTGTAAAGCTTGAACAGGATGAAAAGGAGTTTTTGGATCAGTCAAGTGCTTTCTGAGAGTTTTTGTTGTTTTAGAAAATTGTGACAAAACTTATCAACAATGAACATGCCATTTTAATTCATTATTATTATTATTATTAGTAGTAGCAGTAGTAGTATAATACTAATTTCTTCATCATCTTGATTAGATGGAGTGTTTAAGGGAAGCTTCCTCCTGCTCTTCTCTCCTCTGCTCTTCTACTTCCTGTTTCAGTGAGTCCAGATTCAAGACTTCAGATTCTACAGTGAAGATCAGTGAATATGATAAACATTCTGATGCATTACTGTAGTTTACTGAATAAAGCTTTTGATGCTCTGCTGTTCTTTGTATCATGATTTGAGGAACTCAAAAATATGCATTTTAATAAACTCATCATTATAAGCAGATTGTCTTTATAGCCAAATTAATATTCATAAAAGAATCAAAACACAAACATTTGTTTCATACTCAGAAAACGAGATACTTTAAGATGAGTAAGAGTATGTGAGATGTGTTTTTCATTTGGAAACACGTGTATCTACAAATCATGAAAATGTGTTTTTGGGTTAACCAATCAAAGCTTTATAATGTTTAGAAACAATATGATTATAATCCACAACTGCTCACATTAACATTTAAGACATCAAGCCTTTAAAAAGACATTTGTCCAGAGAGAATTACAAGATTAACATATTTATTTTCTTACTCGGTGACACACATGCACACACACACACACAGACCAAACCTGACAAATGTAAAGGAAATATGTGTCCTGAGAAATAACACGCTTGTGAGGTGTGACAAACATTCATAGAGAGATATCATCTCTAATGCCTTCTTGAGCCCAATTGAATCAAAATGACTTGAAATAATTATCTGAGTGAGCTGGTTTTTAGCGCAGTAAAATTAAAGTTGCAACTTTGTGCCTGAGATCATCATAACAGTACTGAGGATCTGATGAGTAATGATACAATATTATATTATATATTTAAATTAATAAAAAAATATATCAAGACAAAAATCTGAAGAAATGGAAAAACCTGATTTTAAATATTTGTTACATATATCCGTCTTTGTTAAAGGTGCAGTAAGTAGTATTTGGACTACGCTGTTGTGCGCATTCTGTTCCTGCCACAGATACCAACTGGAGGGACAGTTTCAACCCGCTGCTGTGACACTGACCTTTGCAATGCAGCAGGTATTGTTCTTTATTTGACTGTGTGCAGTTTGATTTTACCTACAGTAACATAAACCGAGGAAATGATTTATACAAGTCATTCAATAATTCAAACAAACAATAATAATACACAAGTGATGGTTCTTAAGATGCACAATATCAAGAGTAGTCAAAAATAGTGTAAAGTTTGAACAGCATGAAAAGCGTATGAATGAGTCAAGTGCTTTCTGAGAGTTTTTGATCAACAATAAACATGCTATTTTAATAACTATTTTTAGTAGTAGTATTAATCAATGATAATTTCTTCATCATCTTGATTAGATGGAGTGTATAAGGGAAGCTTCCTCCTGCTCTTCTCTCCTCTGCTCTTCTACTTCCTGTTTCTGTGAGTCCAGATTCAAGACTTCAGATTCTACAGTGAAGATCAGCACAAAAACTGACAGTGGTGAACGAAGTACAAAAACCAAGTACTTCAGTAAAAGTACAGATACGTGTCTTAAAATATTACTCAAGTGAAAGTATTTAGTGCTCCTTTTAATTTTTACTTGAGTTAAAGTACAAAAGGACTTGATTTTTTGTGTACTTAAGTAAAAAAGTACTGATTGATGAATGTTTATTTTGTAATTTTATATAGGCCATTTATAAAATTTTATTTTATATTATATTTTATATAATCCTATTGCTCAAATTAATTATGAATGATTATGAATTGTCAAATAGCCAGCACTAGTCAGTATGGATGGAAGATTAATGGATGGAGATACATAATGTGTGTTGAAAAACAACATAAAAACCGATGAAACATATAGGGCTAAATACATAACATTTAAAAAAAATTGCTGCAGCAGCGGGGAAGATGAATGTGCATGAGTTATTTTAATTTGTGTTGGAGTTGCATGATTCTGGATAAAATGAGAATCAAGTTTTTTATTTGTTTCTTTCAAATAGAAACCATGATTCTAAATATAGACAACTAAACAAAACTGCATATAATTATTTACTAGAGGACAAAATAATAATTGCTTAAAAATATTTAATTAGTTAATTTAAAAAAATGGGTTTGAATGAATGATTTAATGACTCACTCAACTATTTCACTTGTTTTATTACTGGATGAATCAATGTTTTTGAACAAATCTTTTGAATGAATTATTCAATGTCAAATACATTTTAACAGTCACTTGTCGCCTCCTAGTGCCGTAACGATGTAATCGATACAACCGTTATTTGAAGCGGCAAGATAGTTTTAATGCAGACACATCCACATCAATGTTTCTACAGATCGCGATCTTGATTCAAACAAATCAAAAAAGGGGTGGTTCAGTGGTTTTTGTTTCTAGGCTTGATTGTGTTTTGGGGGCACAGTTTAACATGTCTTAATGCTTCGTTATTTTGAAAACGCTGTATTTTTCAGATATTTTACCTTTATTCTACACCTCTGTTTCCTCTATTTGTCATATGAAGTTTGACTTCCTGCTTCTATGAAGCCACTCCCTCCAAAATACGCAATGTGCTCAGATTGGTTAGCAGGTTGGTAGCTGGCCCAGTGTATCGTGATTCGCTGAAGCTTCCGGAAACGCCACGCCCCTTACCATCTGTTGCTTCAGTGGAAATAATGGCATCTAGGGATGACGCATTTTTGTAGGCAAAATCCGGAAGCGAGTTAGCATTTTAGGACTTCCGGTTCCAACGCTGTAAAGTCTATGGGTTTTTTGAATGGGTTTTTGCTAAATCGCCTGAAATAAGGTCTGTGGTTAACAAAGCCTCTAAATACTTTCACATTTTGATCTATGGCATAAACCACACCAGTTATAACCCACTTGTGATTTTTAAAACTTTTACTGTGTCTTAAAACCGGCGGTTGCTAACAAATTGCTAAAATGGACTACTTCCTTTGGCGGGGACTTCAGACGTCATCATTAAAAACGGGACATTTGGACTGCATTTCTCATGAAAAGTGGATAAGTATTCATAACAGCACAGATCATAATCAGCGAGCATGTTTTTAAATAAAGTTGTTTTCTAAATAAAGTTTGAGGAAGCTTGGTGGTGGTGACATTGATGGTGTGCTGTAGTCCGTTTATAGCCTACTGTAAGCTTTTTATATCTGACCACTTTATTTAGGCTTCAAAATCTATAAATGTTGTGTTAACTTGTAAAGATTATATTGATAGACAAAACATGTAAGTGTCATAACCCTTTGTTAAACACAGAGCTTATTTTCTGCGATTTTCCAAAAGTCTATGGGAAAAATGCATAGGCTTTCGATCGAGGGAACCCGTGTGTCGCTAACTTCCGGGTTGGCCTACAAAAACACGTCATCCCTGCATGGGTACTCTATTGCTGTATCAAATTGAGCCGAAACAGACCCAGATGAAGAGGGTCAAGCAGAACCTCTGCAATCGCGGCTTTTAAAGGATGTTTATAAATGGTATTTCATTTTGTATTTGTGTCGAAGTGTTTAGATGCTGTCACTGCTGTTTGTTAGCTTTAAATATACAGTTTTATCCTGATTAATGCTTTACTGTAGCCGAATACATGACTGAGTTGTAGCATTTTTGTAAAGGTATTGTTTAATTTATAGCATGAACAACTGTTTGTCTATGAACATAGACGTTTGTTGTCACTTTTAACTTATACATTTTGGACAATCCAATATAAATCATAATCAAGTTTTAACACTGAACTATCTCAGTTGAGTGTACTATTCCCTCTTCACATAACACTTCAATACCAAAAGTAAAGACAGCTACTATAAAGCAGTTGATTAAACCACTTTAATACAGCCAATTTTACATGTTGATCTGCTTTATCAAGGCAGAAATGTTTTCTGAAAACACTGATAAAGAAACAACTTTACAATAGTCCGGGGTAAAAAGCTCAACTAAAGCAACCACCAACCTCCATGATGGTGACCTCAAACGAAACATCTAAACCTGTTAATTCTCAGTTAGAGCTTCTGTAGACATGTGACAGAAATAAAGTCAGTCTGGTTAGTAATAAGTGAAGCTGGTAATGCTGTTTGTGGAGTTGTTTAATCAGGGGTCGTATTCACAAAACATCTTAAGGCTAAAAGTAGCTCCTAACTTGCAGATTTATGAGAAACTCTTAAAAATAATGGGCGTGTCAGTCCTAATTTTAGGAGTCCAAAATTTTCGTTCACTAAGACCAAATCACAAACAGTCCTAATCCACCTAAAGACACTGTACACCATTGAGGGAATAGCAATAGAGCCTTGGGTGCTGAACCTTTTCTTCATAAATGCAATACAAATTTGATTTATAGATTTGAATCTATGATGAGACACCCAAAAAAATCTTTAACAAATAAATAAATATTGTTTGATTACCTGTGCCAGTGGTTTTCATGAGTTCACACTTACAAATGATTGAATAGAGTAAAATATATATATANTATATATATATATATATATATTCATCCTCTCGAGTTGATTAGAAAGACCGTTTGAATGTGTTTCTCCCAAACTTTGTTTATAAAACATAATTTGTCACTTGAATTCTGCATTCTCTTGAGATGCAGACATCCAAGAGGTGGACAATTAACTATTGCCTACATTTTAAAACCTTTATGGCAACAATATGGCAACATTTAATTTTGACTATGGCAGCATTTTTTTTTTAAAATATTTATTTGAATAGGGCAACATTTGTATTTTAAAACCTTTATTTTAATGTGGAAACATGACACCTCGTTCTACAATATTTCTATGATTACATCACTGACTCCTCCCCCATCAGCCAATCACTGTGTGCATAGTCCATAGCAACGAGGTCAACCCCGCCCTTACTCTTAGCTTAAGACTTCAGTCAATTCCTTAGTAAAAGTTTATCTCAGCAGCTTTGTGAATAGGTTTTAAGAGTAAACTCTTAGCTAAGAACTTTTACTGCTATTTAGGAGAACTCTTAGTGGTAAGATAAAATGTTTTGTGAATACGGCCCCAGAAGGCTATAGGACACATGTGGGTCATTCCTACTACTGCTCTGAGGCTGCGTTGATTCTGTGTAAATATAATGCAGCATCAGACCAGCTGTGTTGTTGTCATAAAGCTTATATTTCACAATTAAAAAATATAATTTTACATTTCCATTCATCATGTTTCTATATAAATAATTTCATATTTTAAACCATTAAATTCAAATAATTAATGCAACTTCTATGCCTCTTGCACTGTAAAGATTTATATTTTTATCATATTAATTTTTAAAGATAGAAATCACATTAGTTAATTTCCTTTTTTAACAATATCACAATTAAGAGAACAAGAGTGAATCTTAAATAATTTGCTCTTTGAGCAGGTGCTGCAAATGAGTTTTATTTATTTTGTTGTATTTGCATTTAATTACAATTTTTTGTAGTGTTCCTGGCTTTTTTCCATCTTTAGCTATTTGAATTAGCAAACGAATCGTTTCAAATCAGAAGGTTACCCTACAAATAAAGCTTATCCGTCAGTTTGACTGAATGAGCTGTCAATTTTTCTTTCATGTTTTATTATCGTGAAATTATCGTGAGAATAACGTAACGCTTGGTATTTTAACGTAACATGTTATAACAAGAATATCTATGGCAAGAGCTCTTTTCAGTCGCTGCTTTCTATCATCTTGATTTTTTTTTTTTTTTCACTTGGCATACCGCTGTAACAGTATGAAAAAGGACAACATATACTGCACATTTGTGGTCTGTTCTTCCGATATAATTTACGATAAATCCCATTAATAATTCAATGGAATGCACAAAGAATCTCTCGTTTTTCTCCTCAAAGCCTCACGTCTCTTTCCAGGTTTGTTTTCATAGGTAAATACAATTTACTCTCTCTAAAAAAGATGGAAATCACTTTGAAATAGTAGCTATCACGCAATGCTGAAGTTCATGAACATTTTTTATTAAGGCAACGTATATATATCACTATAGTTATATTCAGAGGTTAAATTGGGCCGGGGCCGTCCGGGGCTGAGCCCCGGCACATAGGCTTGCAGGGCTCGACATACGCTTGTCCAGGACTGCGGGACAAGTGGATTTTTTTATGTGAAAGAGAATTTTACTTGCCTGACCAGATAAGTAGCTTGATTAAAATGTCAATAAGTGGATAGTAATGTAATGTATATTGGCGGTGATATTGCGCTGTTGAGGCGAACGTAACCTCTTGAGGAGAATTAAAAACAAATGAGCTCTGCTCACACAAAGAAACTCAGTTATCATGTTGCAATAAAAATTCAATATGTGGGTTTTTATAGCTTGCTATTTACGACATATGATAAAGTTAAACATCACACGACCGAAAGTGCTGAATTCCTGAATATCACCTCGATTGAAATTGACACTAATTTCATACAACAGTTCAATAAACAAGTTGTTAATATTAATTACTTACGTTTTAGGTGCAATATTGCCTGTTTTTTGTTCTATTGTAGCAGCGAAAATAGTTCCAAAAGAGGCAGAACCAGCGCATCTCGCAGCTACGCTCAGCCGTTTCGAATGATTCAGTGTTTTGAACGAATCGGTTGAGTGAAGATTCAATGGCCCAATCATAAACAACCGCTTCATTCTTGATTCAACCTTTTGAATGAATCGTTTGAATAAATGAATCAGTGGTTCACTCATTAAGACGGCCACTTGCCGCCATCTACTGGCGGTTTAATTTCATGTTTAAAAGTATAAATTTCCCACCAACATTTCATATTTGTATATTCAAAAATATTTAAAGAATCTCATAACATTATTGAATGCAGTTGTACTTTTTCAGTGTAAATTATTCAATTTGGTAACAGTCCTATAGTGTCTTACTATTTTAATTTATCAAATGTAAGAATTTGAAATAAAAGATTGAACATAAATTTAATTAGATAGGGGGGAAATGCCCTTTATAGAGGTTAATAAAATTCCACAGGGTAAATAACATAAATACGCAGATTTAAATATATCACTGCTGATAAAACACTGATGAGAATGTTGCTTATTTCAGAAATTATATTTACAACACACACACACAAAAAAAAGATTTTATTGTCATCAGATGTAGCTTTGGACACTACCAGAATCTATAGAATGATTTCGATCTGCATTTTAGCATTCACAGCAACTTGTTATATTTTAGTTTGTCAATTGATACAATTTTGTAGTCTTTGCNCATTTTTATTAAAAAATATTTATATGAATAGGGCAACATTTGTATTTTAAAACCTTTATTTTAATGTGGAAACATGACACCTCATTCTACAATATTTCTATGATTTAATCGCTGACTCCTCCCCCATCAGCTAATCACTGTGTGTTTACTCCATGGCAACGAGGTCAACCCCGCCCTTACTCTTAGCTTAAGACTTCAGTCAGTTCCTTAGTAAAAGTTTGTCTCAGCAGCTTTGTGAATAGGTTTTAAGAGAAAACTCTTAGCTAAGAACTTTTACTGCTATTTAGGAGAACTCTTAGTGGTAAGATAAAATGTTTTGTGAATACGGCCCCAGATCTTCAGAGATTTAATGTCTTTTATCTTCAGTTCATCTACGGCTGTGGCTGAAGAAAGTAGTTTGTGTTCTTATTTCTCTTTCTTTCAGTGTTTGTTCACAGCAGGTGTTTGAATGATTGAAAGAATGTTTCAGGAACATCATACTAACCTTTAAATAACATTCTACTAACATTAAGGAAACAGGGGCCGTATTCACAAAACATCTTAAGGCTAAAAGTAGCTCCTAAATCGCCGATTTAGGAGAAACTCTTAAAAATAATGGGCGTGTCAGTCTTAATTTTAGGAGTCCTAAATTTTTGCTCTAAGAGTATTTCACAAAGCATTTTAGCGTTAAAACTAGCTCCTAAGTCTGTGAAACGTTAAGAGTAGTCAAGAGGACTCCTAAGTCACTAAGACCAAATCACAAACAGTCCTAATCCGCCTAAAGACACTGAACACCATTGAGGGAATAGTGATAGAGCCTTGCATGCTGAACCTTTTCTTCATAAATGCAATACACTTTGATTTATAGATTTGAATCTACGATGAGATGGCAAAAAAAAAACTTTAACAAATAAATAAATATTGTCCAATTACCTGTGGCAGTGGTTTTCATGAGTTCACATTTACAAATGATTGAGTAGAGTAATACAATATATAATAAGCGTATTTGGTATACTGTCCAAGGGGATCGAGGGCTCCGAGCTTGAAATTTAGCCCAAACCCAAAGTTCTCCCGTATCCCCAGCCGAGAGTGAGGAGCGGGTTGGCAGAGGGATGCAGAAAACCGTCAAAGTAACTATAGGCGAGTCGGCTCTCGTCTGTGAATATATTCCTTTTCTCGAGCTGATTAGAAAGACAGTTTGAATGTGTTCCTCCCAAACTTTGTTTATAAAACATAATTTGTCGCTTGAATTCTGCATTCTCTTGAGATGAAGACATCCAAGAGGTGGACAATTAACTGTATATACTAGTTTAATTAGTGACACTTATCCTACATTTAAAAACCTTTATGGCAACAATATGGCAACATTTTATTTTGACTATGGCAACATTTTTATTAAAAAATATTTATTTGAATAGGGCAACATTTGTATTTTAAAACCTTTATTTTAATGTGGAAACATGACACCTCATTCTACAATATTTCTATGATTAAATCGCTGACTCCTCCCCCATCAGCCAATCACTGTGTTTATAGTCCATAGCAACAAGGTCAACCCCGCCCTTACTCTTAGCTTAAGACTTCAGTCGATTCCTTAGTAAAAGTTTGTCTCAGCAGCTTTGTGAATAGGTTTTAAGAGAAAACTCTTAACTAAAAACTTTTACTGCTATTTAGGAGAACTCAGTGGTAAGATAAAATGTTTTGTGAATACGGCCCCAGTTTCCCACATTCTTCAAAATATCTTCAACAGAACAAAGAAATGTTTACAGGTTTGGAACAATCTGAGGGTGAGTAAATGATGACAGAATTTTCATTTTTGGGTGAACTAACCCTTTAAGCTAAGAGTAAGTGCTGGGGTTGACCTCGTTGCTATGGATGATGCCAACACACTAACTATGTACACAGTGATTGGCTGATGGGGGAGGAGTCTCTGTCAGCGATTTAATCATAGAAATATTGTTGAATGAGGTATCATGTTTCCATATATGCTCTAATTGTCAGCCTCTTACATGTCTGCGTCTCAAGAGAATGTAGAATTCAAGTGACAAATTATGTTTTATAAAGTTAAGGAGGAGCGATCAACAATCCAATCAGCTCGAGTGGAGGTATATACACACAGACGAGAGCTGAATCACCTATAGTTATCTCGACAGTTTTCTGCATCCCTTCACCACCCCATTCCTCACTCTTGGCTGGAGAGATAATGGAACTCTGGGTTTGGGCTAAATTCCAAGCTCGGAGCCCTTGATCCCACTGGACAGCACGCCAAATATGCTTATTATATTTTTTTTACTCTATTCAATCATTTGAATTGGTGAAAACAACTGCCACAGGTAATCTGACATTATTTATGTATTTATTAAATAGTTTTTCTCGTTATTTTATCATAGATTCAAATCTATAAATCAAAATATGTATTGCATTTATGAAGAAAAGGCTCAACACTCAAAGATCATTCAACTATTGCCTCACTTGTGTTTAGGAGTATCTTTGGGCAACAATTATTTTAGGATTGTTTGAGAAGATACAGGTCTAAGTGGAGTCCTCTTGACTACTCTTAACGTTTCACAGATTTAGGAGCTAGTTTTAGCGCTAAAATGCTTTGGTGAAATACTCTTAGAGCAAAAATTTAGGAGTCCAAAAAATGAGGACTGACACATCCATTATTTTTAAGAGTTTCTCCTAAATCAGCAAGTTAAGAGCTACTTTTAGCCTTAAGATGTTTTGTGAATACGGCCTTTGGTTTCTAGTAATGTTGAAATGCTAAATGACTATAATCCACAGCTGCACTCATTTACATTGAATACATTTAGATTTTACAAGAGAGACTGCAGAATTGTCCATGTGATCTGACATGTTGCAGATTTACACTTTCTAATGATAAATCTCTAAAACGATCAAATATTTTGGCACAAAAGGCTTGTTTGTGAGCTTTGTGAAGGTTTGTTGAACACACACAAAACACAGGAGAGCTTATGTATTACTGGAGGTTATAGAAAAATAGAAATATAAAAATAATTAGAAAATGTATTCACTTTTCATTTAAATGGTCATTTTCAATAGGTGTGAACTGAAATTACCCAAAACTAATATCTATATGTCATTAGTTTAACAGTCCAATATTTACTAATGGAATTTGTTGCATTTTTGTAATATGTAGTTTGTCTGTGATGGACTGGTTTTCTGTCCAGGTTTTGTGATCAGACAAGCAGTTTGAAGAATGGGTGGAGGGATGTAGTTTGTTATGTTAGTAAATGATTTGTACATTTATGTTTGTTCCCCATCTAGAGGTGAAGAGGGCAACAAAAGGTGATATATCTGCATGTTTAACTCGAGCCCACAAGAGGGAGCTGCTGGTGCAGGTGCATAAAGTGTTTGACCAGAGCCTTAAAATGGCTTTGTTATGCCCTGTCTAGGGGAAAGGGTGCAGCACAAAAGACTCTGAAAAAAGCAGTGAATTTGAACAATGATTAAAAAAAAAAAGTAAATCAAATAAATGGGCTCTCAGAAAGAAGTTGGCTCCCATTGTTCACTTAAAGGAACACTCCACTTTTTATGAAAATAGGCTCATTTTCCAACTTCCCTAGAGTTACACTGCGTAATATCATTGCGCCTGCTGCACCCATAGTACGGCAGCAAAGTTCCTTGAGTATTACACCAGAATGAGAGTATACAGGTGCTGGTCATATAATTAGAATATCATCAAAAAGTTGATTTATTTCACTAATTCCATTCAAAAAGTGAAAGTTGTATATTATATTCATTCATTACACACAGACTGATATATTTCAAATGTTTATTTCTTTTAATTTTGATGATTATAACTGACAACTAAGGAAAATCCCAAATTCAGTATCTCAGAAAATTAGAATATTGTGAAAAGGTTCAATATTGAAGACACATGGTGCCACACTCTAATCAGCTAATTAACTCAAAACACCTGCAAAGGCCTTTAAATGTTCTCTCAGTCTTGTTCTGTAGGCTACACAATCATGGGGAAGACTGCTGACTTGACAGTTGTCCAAAAGACGACCATTGACACCTTGCAGAAGGAGGGCAAGACACAAAAGACCATTGCAAAAGAGGCTGGCTGTTCACTGAGCTCTGTGTCCAAGCACATTAATAGAGAGGCGAAAGGAAGGAAAAGATGTGGTAGAAAAAAGTGTACAAGCAATAGGGATAACCGCACCCTGGAGAGGATTGTGAAACAAAACCCATTAAAAAATGTGGGGGAGATTCACAAAGAGTGAACTGCAGCTGGAGTCAGTGCTTCAAGAACCACTACGCACAGACGTATGCAAGACATGGGTTTCAGCTGTTGCATTCCTTGTGTCAAGCCACTCTTGAACAACAGACAGCGTCAGAAGTGTCTCGCCTGGGCTAAAGACAAAAAGGACTGGACTGCTGCTGAGTGGTACAAAGTTATGTTCTCTGAAGAAAGTAAATTTTGCATTTCCTTTGGAAATCAGGGTCCCAGAGTCTGGAGGAAGAGAGGAGAGGCACACAATCCACGTTGCTTGAGGTCCAGTGTAAAGCTTCCACAGTCAGTGATGGTTTGGGGTGCCATTACATCTGCTGGTGTTGGTCCACTGTGTTTTCTGAGGTCCAAGGTCAACGCAGCCGTATACCAGGAAGTTTTAGAGCACTTCATGCTTCCTGCTGCTGACCAACTTTATGGAGATGCAGATTTCATTTTCCAACAGGACTTGGCACCTGCACACAGTGCCAAAGCTACCAGTACCTGGTTTAAGGACCATGGTATCCCTGTTCTTAATTGGCCAGCAAACTTGCCTGACCTTAACCCCATAGAAAATCTATGGGGTATTGTGAAGAGGAAGATGCGATATGCCAGACCCAACAATGCAGAAGAGCTGAAGGCCACTATCAGAGCAACCTGGGCTCTCATAACACCTGAGCAGTGCCATAGACTGATCGATTCCATGCCACGCCGCATTGATGCAGTAATTCAGGCAAAAGGAGCCTCAACTAAGTGCTGTACATGCTCATACTTTTCATGTTCATACTTTTCAGTTGGCCAAGATTTCTAAAAATCCTTTCTTTGTATTGGTCTTAAGTAATATTCTAATTTTCTGAGATACTGAATTTGGGATTTTCCTTAGTTGTCAGTTATAATCATCAAAATGAAAAGAAATAAACATTTGAAATATATCAGTCTGTGTGTAATGAATGAATATAATATACAAGTTTCACTTTTTGAATGGAATTAGTGAAATAAATCAACTTTTTGATGATATTCTAATTATATGACCAGCACCTGTAGTTCCTACCCATGGCTGCGCTCCAGTTCGTTTTTTAAATGCCCTTCCCTCGCTAACTTCCCTCAGTCTCATTGACTCGGATGTACGTCATTGCTTACGTTGCACAAGTGCCCACTACTGGCAGAACCTTTGCAATGGGCTGAACTGGAACGTTCTAAGCCCTTGATCACTTGGAAATCCGCTATGGAGTTGATTTATTATTTCCCCTAACAAAATTGTTTAATACAGAATTCTATATGTATGTGTGTTTTAAATGATTAAAAAAATAATTAATATATCATAGAGTTGTTTGTGGTGGGGTAAATTAAACGCGATATGCGGTGACGTCATAATCGCGTTGCATTGTGGGTTATGGAGCTGCCTGAAGTGTACATGTGAAGTAGACTCGCTCCCTCAGTTAAAATCGAGGAAGCGAGGGTCTGTCATATAAACGTCCCTTGTCCACTTCACGAAGTGGAACGCACTTCAAAATGGCGGCAGGGATTCCCCTGAGGGGAAGTGTTTAGGGAAGTTTGCGAGTGCGTGTCTAAAATTGGAGTGGAACGCAGCCCATAAATGCTTATCTTGAACTAGCTCTCTTCTTCTTCTCTATTATAATTCTGGCAGTGTATACACTGCTAAGTGTATTACTGCCCTCTACAGGTCAAAGTTTGAACTAATTGTTATATACTTACACTAGCATATTGTATATGACAATTTAGTTTAAACTTTAACCTGAGGAGGGCAGTAATACACTTAGCAGTGTCTACGCTGCCAGAATTATAATAGAGAAGAAGAAGAAGAAGAGAGCTAGTTCAAGATGAGCATTATGGTTAAAATTTATAAAATTAAAAAAAAAAATTTTAGAAAATGAGTGATGGTTTCTCTAGATAAGACCCTTATTTCTCGCCTGGGATCGTGTAGAACGCTTTGAAGCTGCAATGAAACTGTGATTTTGGCCTTCAACCATTTGGGCTCCATTGAAGTCCACTATAAGGAGAAAAATCCTGTAATGTTTTCATTAAAAACCTTAATTTCTTTTTGACTGGAGAAAGAAAGACAAGAACATCTTGGATGACATGGGGGTGAGTAAATTATCAGGAAATTTTAATTTGAAAGTGAACTAATCCTTTAACTATGACTTTTGCCTCAATAAACTCCTAATTACTGCTTATTATTAATAGTTAGTAAGGAAGTTGTTAAGTTTAGGTATTAAGGGATGTCATTCACTTACATTACTCAAATCCATTATTTAACTCTGATCATTAGGTATTTTGGAGGAGAAAACATTTACTGTGTGTGTCTGAATGTGTCAAGTGTGTGTAGGACTTCACAAAGTTTCCTCATTGAACCCACCCCTTTCTGAACAGACATAAAAGGAACGGAAACATTGTGATTTCATTCTGTTTCTGACACACAATGGATCTGCGAGTCTCTGTCGTTCTTCTTTTCATTTTTCTCACCAGAGGTACAAAAAACAGCAAGTATTGAATGTATTATTTGGTACACTGAGATCACTGAATGTCTCTCTTTGTTTTTAAGGATATTCTCTCCAGTGTTACAAGTGCACATCTGAATCAACGGGTTCCTGTAATACAACAGAGACATGTAAAGTTGGATTTTCTAAATGTGTAAGCCGTCCAGTGGAACCGTCAGTTGGTAAGTTCAGTGTGAATGTGGAAATTTACTGTTGTAGTTTACTGAAAGTGATAGAAGTATATATATTAATCTCATCACATAATTGCAATTATTTGTCTATTGCAAGAGGAACATGATTTCTGGTATTGTTTCTTTAGCCTATTATATAGGAAGTTTATCCTTTTTGCAGGTTCCACTAAGAGGTCTGTCACAACTAAAGAGTGTGCAGAGAAATGTGATGCAGAGACCCAAAAGGTGTCAGAAGGAGGAGGAAGGACAGCGCATATCTGCTGTGACACTGACCTTTGTAATGCAGCAGGTATTGGCCTTTATTTGACCGTGTGCTAATTTACATTTACATCTAGCAATTGCCTTTTTCTGTAAACACTAGTATAATAATTCAAAGTGGTTGTTCATAGGGAGAACAATTTTAAATTTCAAGAAGAATAATGTAAAGCAGAACAGCATGAAAAGGAGTTTTTGAATTAGTCAAGTGCTTTCTGAGTTTACAAAATTGTGACAGAATTGATCAACAAGGAACATGCTATTTTAATTTACTATTATTATTATTATTAGTAGTAGTATATTAACTTCTTCATCATCTTGATTAGATGGAGTGTATAAGGGAAGCTTCCTCCTGCTCGTCTCTCCTCTGCTCTTCTACTTCCTGTTTCAGTGAGTCCAGATTCAAGACTTCAGATTCTACAGTGAAGATCAGTGAATATGATAAACATGCTGATGCATTACTGTAGTTTACTGAATAAAGCTTTTGATGCTCTGCTGTTCTATGTATCATGAATTGAGGTACTCAAAAATATGCATTTTAATAAATAAATAAGAAACAAATATACTGCATCATCATTATAAGCAGATCGTCTTTATAGCCAAATAATTCTTCATACAAGAATCAAAACACAAACATTTCTTTCATACTCAGAAAACGAGATACTTTAAGATGAGTAAGAGTATGTGAGATGTGTTTTTCATTTGGAAACACGTGTATCTACAAATCATGAAAATGTGTTTTTGGGTTAACCAATCAGAGCTTTATAATGTTTAGAAACAATATGACTATAATCCACAACTGTTCACATTTAAGACATTAAGCCTTTAAAAAGACATTTGTCCAGAGAGAATTACAAGATTAATATATTTATTTTCTTACTCGGTGACACTCACACAACCACAGACACACCCGTCACACATATCTCACACATAACTTGACAGATAACGGAAATATGTGTCCTGAGAAATCACACATGCTTGTGAGGTGTGACAAACACTGTTTAGACACCGTTTCAGAGACCGACATCATCTCTAATGCTTCCTTGAGCCCAACTGAATCAAAATAACTTGAAATAATGATCTGAGTGAGCTGGTTTTTAGCTAAGTAAAATTAAAGTTGCAACTTTGTGCCTGAGATCATCGTAACAGTACTGAGGATCTGATGAGTAATGATCCAATATTATATATTTATATTAATAAAAAATATTTTCAGATAGGCCTATACTTCCTATTTTCAGGTCAGAATGAAGGTCTCCACTCAAAACCATTCAAACTCTGCCCTCAGACATGACACACATGCCCTCAAAAACACACACACACACACACTTCAACATAGTCGTACACACTAGTGAGTTCAGTTCAAAACACTGTTACAAAAACTCCTTTTGGCAATCAGGAATCATTTTACAGCTCAATGTCTATTACAGTATACAACTTATACAGAGATGTGCAAGATACAGTGAAATTCTTGAAAAAAAAACTTAATATTCATTACACTAGTGTAGAGAGATCTTGCAGTAGATGAAAAGCACTAGAAAAGAAAAGTTAAATACCAAAGAATTGAACATGAACTTGGAATTGTAATATACTGTAATATAATATAATGCAAAAAACAGGCTCCCTATGTGTTATTGTATTTATTTTTGAGACAATGTAAAAAAACAAAAAAAACAAACAAACAAACAAAAAAAACATCTCATCTTTATGAGACTTTGCAACTTGGTTTTAATTAAAAACATCATATAAAAATATGCAAAAATATAACTTTTTCGCTTGATTGTTGTATGGTAAATGTTGTACCATGTGCCTTTAACCTAGAAACTGTGTAAACAGCAGATGGAAATGGAACAAAGTTACAGTATATTGGACTAAAAGTAACCCAAAACCAAAGTGGGGACCTTTTTATTCCAGAAGAATGAATGAATGAATGAGGCATTTATATAGCGCTTTCCCTATGTACAACTGTACACCCAAAGCGCTTTACAATCATATCAGGGGTCTCTCCTCATCCACCACCAGTGTGCAGCATCCACTTGGATGATGCGACGGCAGCCACAGTACAACGGCGCCAGTGCGCTCACCACACACCAATATCAAGAACACTCAAGACACTGTAGTCTACATCCTCACATACATGAATCGATCTACAAATATATGAAGAGCTCCTACAAACACATGCATTATATGCACAAATATACAGAAGAGACAAGAAGTATCATGTATCACAGGAAAGCTCTAACCACTGAGCTTTCCTGTAGTTCAGTGGTTAGAGCGTGGCACTAGCAATGCCAAGGTCATGGGTTCGATCCCAGGGATTGCACATACTCAGATACAAATGTAAAGTATAATGCAATGTAAGTCGCTTTGGATAAAAGCGTCTGCCAAATGCATAAATGTAAATGTAAATCATGTAAATTTTTTCCATGACACCAACACAACCAGACACTTATCATTCATTTCACACATTTCACATGCACACCCACACCACACATACATTTCACTCTCACACACACACACACACACACACACACACACACACACACATACACACAGGTTTGTTTTTGTGAATTGTGGGGACTTTTTTAGGGGCTACAATTTTTTTTCAGGACAGCAGAGAGGAGTAAGGGAATATATCTGGGTATCATCTGCATAGCTGTGATAGGCAATTTGGTTCTTTCTCATTAGGTTATTGTGTATAACCTGAGAGATGTGTTTTTTACTATCCAGCCCACTAGGGGGACTCATGGATTACTGTACGAACAAGTGACACATTGAAGTACATAAGTGTGTTCCTGAACCAACTGAATACAGTGTTGTTCTATGAGGCTCTTCAATAAACCTCAAGAGATGATAAATGTCTCCATGTAAATGCATACTACACAGTGGAGGAGAAAATTACTATATTACTATAATCCATTAATTAAAACTGAGGTATTCTGAAGGAGAAAAAATTGATCATGAGTGTTTGAGTTTGTCAAGTTTGACTTCACAAAGTTTCCTCGTTGAACCCACCCCTTTCTGAACAGACATAAAAGGAATGGAAACATTGTGATTTCATTCTGTTCCTAACACACGATGGATCTGCAAGTCTCTGTCGTTCTTCTTTTCATTTTCTCACTGGAGGTATAAAAAACAATAGGTTACTGTCGTAACCCTGGTTCTCTGAAACATTGAGTGGAGAGATCCACCTATGGGAAGGGCATCCGTACCTGACCTCTGCAGAAGCATCCAATTGCACCAAGTCTGGCTAGACAGACAGAAGCACACAGAGAGCATATAAGGGCTGCACGCGTCGCTATTCTTCAGCAAGTATTTGTTTCTCGTGTGGCAAGCGGGGCAAAGCTGGTGGATCTCTCCACTCAATGTTTCAGGGAACCGGGGTTATGACAGTAACCTACTGTTCTCTTTCATTATCTCGTGTTCGAGATCCATCTATGGGAGAGACATGGACAGCTCCCCGATTGCCCAATACACTCACAGTGAGGTTCTGTAAACCAGAGAAAGGGGGCAGTGCCGGACACGTCCCATAAACATGCACCTGGCAACCCTGATGCACACACATGACAGCTGTGCACAGGCAGGACATGAAACATGTATGAGGCCCACACATGTAAATAAATCCAGCAACACATATAAAAGCATAAATGTACACGCATGCTTGGTGACACAAATGTGCTTGGCCCACCGACGCAGTCACCCTCCGTTCCCTTACTACAATGTGAAAATAGGAAGGAAGAGAGGAAGGTAACAAGGGGTTAAGAAGACCCCACCCCTAAAACAGAATGTGCTACCGACGTTTTGGTGACATCCAGTCGGTAGTAACGCACAAACGTATGAGGCGAAGCCCAGCTGGCAGCAGCGCAGATGTAATGCAGTGATACTCCCCTGAACAAGGCCCAAGAGGTGGCTAAATCCCTCGTGGAATGACCTCTGATGTTCCCTAGGGGCTGCGCTCCCAATTGAATCATAAGCCAAAGCAATAGCCTCCACAAGCCAATGTGAGAGGCGTTGCTTAGGTATGGGACTCCCCTTGTGAGGGGGTGCCCATGAAATAAAGAGCTGGTCGCTCTTCTGGAAAACATTGGTCCTCATCATATATGTCCGTAACGCACGAACCGGACACAGAGCATTCAGCCTCTGATCCTCGGTGGAGTAAAAGGGTGGAGGGTGAAAAGCGGACAGCTCCAACACCTCTGATGTAAACGCAGGGAAACATTTAGGCATAAAAGCCGGGTTTGGCTTAAGGAAAAACTTTATCTCCACTAAGAGAGAATCTAGTGCATGAGGAATGAAATGAGAGTGCATGCAGCTCACTGACACATTTAGCTGAGGCCAAGGCCAAGAACAAAGCTGTCTTGAAAGACAGCAGCTTCAGGGAAATACTTCCAAGGGGCTTAAAAGGGAACTGGGACAGAGCCTCCAGCACCATGGAGAGGTCCCATTCAGGAACCGTCCTCCTGATAACCGGCAAAGAACAATGGATTAGAGGATGCTGCCGAAGGATTGAGCCCTCAAAGCTCACATGACAGGCCGAAATAGCCACCAGGTAGACTTTAATGGTGGAAAAAGACCTGCCTTTATCCATAAGGTCTTGTTAGAAGCACAAAATATCAGGAACTGAGCACTGATGTGATGCGAGACCACGCCCATCACACTAGCCTTCAAACACCTGCCACTTACTGCCAAATAAGGACAGAGTAGAGACCTCTTCTACACCCATTTCT
Organism: Anabarilius grahami; assembly: GCA_003731715.1. NCBI lineage: Eukaryota > Metazoa > Chordata > Actinopteri > Cypriniformes > Xenocyprididae > Anabarilius > Anabarilius grahami. The sequence goes on from RJVU01023003.1 coordinate 4,305,803, forward strand.
CAGGCTTTGTCCATGTCTACTGGCAGACAACTCTAATGTGTGTGTTGTGTTTCATGCGATTTGAAGCATGCCAACACCCTTGGGTGTTTTTGAGACTCTTAGCATGACTATTGCAAGAATATTATTAAAGTTTGACATGTTGTCAAAAATCTCACGTTTTCGACGACTGACAGCGGCTGGTCATCCAGAACAATAAACCCAACAATTTTGAGAAAACTTTTCTCTTTGTTTGAATGAAGCTGGCACGCCTCATCCTTCTCTGTCCTAGCCTTTCTGTAACCATTGTGTTGCGCGGGGTGACGCGTCTTCAAATGCTTTATTAAGTTATTTGTGTTAAAGTTGCCAATACTTGTGCCACCCCTCGAAATTGCAGCATTGCATATGAGACATGTCGCCATTTTACTGGTCTGAAATACTGCCAAACAGCAGACATACTGCTAGCGCGTTTTTACTTCTCCGCTGCTCTAAACAGTGGTTGCTTGTGGCAACACAGCACAACTTCCTGTGTTTGCATTCTGAGCAGCGAAGAAGAATTGATTTCCGATTTGCTGCGTTAAGCAAAGATAGCGGGTACAACTAGGTATTGTTTAAGAAAATGGTATCGGATCGGTACGTGAGTTTAATTACTCGCCGATACCGATGCCAGAATTTTTTGTGGTATCGGTGGTATTTCCGATACTAGTATCGGAATCGGAACAACCCTACTTTTCGGTATCAAATTAAATCAATGTTTTTATGTATCTGACTTATAAAAACTTAAGAACATTCTTAAAGACAAAAAATTGTGTCTAACTTTTGTTGAAGCACATTATTCAACTGGTTCTTGGACTTGCCTAAAAAATCAAAAGTTGAGAAAACTTAAAAGTTTAAGGCAACAAACTTCAGCAGATTTTTGAGTTTTCTCAACTTGTTTTTGTAGGATATTTTTGAGTTTTCTCAACGTTTTGTTGTATAAACTGAATATAACAAGTTGAGAAAACAAAAAAATCAGCTGAAGATTGTTGACTTAAACTTTTAAGTTTTCCCAACTTTGGTTTTACTGATTTCAACCAGATATCACTAATCTGGAAATTTTTAACTACTTGATTTGAATTGAAAAAAAAAAAAAAAATCTAATATTTGAATTATTTTATATAGAAATAAATGGTGTATAATTTATTGTTGAGAAGATATGAGACTCTTCCTGTTACCCTTTTTTTTTTTTTATTAATCCCGTCAACACTATTTGAGATATCCAATATTCATTCACAATTTAGCATCTTCAATCTCTTTGCATCATGTTGAAAAAGTTTGGTGTGAATCATATAAACTCAATAGTAGTAGTTTCTACTACTACTCCTATTGAGACAGAGACTGATTTTTTTAAAAATCCACAATGAAAACCAAAATAGCCCACTTCCTGTCGGTCAGAGATATTGACTCTAAATTACAAAGTTGTTCGGCTTGATAAGAACAATATATGTACTGAGTTTGGTGACTGTAGGTAAAATTAAACCCCGCACTTTTGTCAAAAGGTGGCGCTCTAGAGCCTATCCTCTACGCCTGTTTCTAAGACTTTTGGTGCGTTCAAGAAAGATCGTATTTACGAGATGAACGCACATGAATGTCACCACAATGTCGTAAATACGACACTCAGGATTTTCTTTCAGTCCCGAGGGCTGTTTCATAAAAGATGCTAAGAAAAGCGAGGATTAAACTCCAAAACCTGACTTGAATTAACCTAACAAGTGAGTTGGGGCTAAAACGGTTTCGTAAAAGGTAAATGAAGTTGACGCAGTCCCGCTAATTCGATCTAGGTTTACCTAGTCAAGATAGTTTCGCGTGCACGCTTTTTTTAAGCAGCCCTAGATGTCGATCATGGATCAAATCGATCCACCAAAGGAAACAGCATACATTTTGTGCTATTTTATGCGTTTGAGACATGGTGTTTTCCTCAGTGCATAACTTACTTTTCACAAGTTCACAGTGAACGAGCGCTGCTGCGCGCATGCGCGCAAAACAGACGGAACGCAATAGAAGCAAGCGCAATCTAAAATATACATTTACATTAAAATATTTGACGCTGGACATTAAATGTGCCTTATGTACAATTTTAAACCTAAAAGTAAGTGTTTTTTATGATAGTAACTGTAAATGGACTATTGTAATGGGGTAAATCAATACACTTTGGGCCAATTACTGAGTTTAGATTCATCTTACCAATTAAAATTTAGTCTGTGCATATTTATTTGAATTTTTAATTTTGTGATTTTAATTTCTGCTCTTCTAATAACCATAAAGGTACTACAGCTGCCAAACAAAACCAGAGAGAAATGTATTCATATATTTTAAAACAATCTAATTAAATAATGGGCACAAAACATTTAGCCAGTAAGAAAACCTGTAGGACACACACACACACA
>RJVU01023003.1:4310152-4353050 GCA_003731715.1 Anabarilius grahami
TGGGAATTTTCTCATGATTTAGAAGTAGTTGAAAACATTAGAGATATTGTTAGTAATCAGCTGGACAAAATATATAACACTAGCCTAGTGGTTTTTGGATATTTTACTGCAAAAATATTACATATTGTACCTTTAACACATATAACATGCTTTGAGTCATGAACTACATTACCCAAAATGCACCGCCGATTACAGGCGCGCATTTCACATTGCGCAGCAAGCAATTAACCACTCGTGTCATCAAAATGTAATGAAATGAAACTCAGATGAACGTTAATAAACTTCCTCATACTCATGAGAATGAACAAAAGACATAAACTGATATTTCAGATGTTGTACGTTCATAGAATTACGTCACAATCACACGTTTTAAGCGATAGTTTATGTAAAGTATTAAACATGCACAACCTCTAATTTTACACATAACATGGTCAAAAACAGTATTACCAAAATATTTTGTTCTGATTTCGTTGTAACTTCTATTTAATATGCTCTAAGAACATGTTCGAGCCATTAACAGAGACACAAACCTGTCTTCAGAATGTTTCACGCAGACTGAAGAGCGCTGCACCAGAGGAACATACCATTGACCGAAGAGAGGGGTATACCACAAAAGAACATATAACATTTCTCCAAACAAACACATGCAGCACAAGAAGGCAGCGTGACCACAATGTTCGATATACATCAATATTAAATTCTGTGTAAAAGAATCTCAATTTCCATCTGCATAAATTTTATATATACTCCCAACCCCTCCCCCATAATGAAATGATGGATCATCCCTTACAAAGTGTTTCTGCACCTGGTTTTTGTTAACCAAAGTAACAAAGTTTGATGAATTATAACACTTTTTACACTATTACACTAAGAAACGAGTCTCCTGACAGTTCTCTCCCAAGTGGTTCCATTGTTGTCAGTATTAAGTCTGAGAGTGATTGATTCAGTGGGCTATATAACACTTAATTTTTACACTTAAAGTAATTTTAACACTAAAAGTAAGCTAATTTTTAAGAAATTACTTCTCTTTAAATATTTTGGTTCATCATACTTACCTTTTAATAAAAAAAAGCCTTAAACTTACACCATTTTTTTTTTATTTAGCACTATTTAGTAAATGTGTATATATTACATATATATATATATACACTCTAAAAAATGCTGGGTTAAAAACAACCCAAGTTGGGTTGAAAATGGACAAACCCAGCAGTTGGGTTAAATGTTTGCCCAACCTGCTGGGTAGTTTTATTTAACCCAACAATTGTTTACAAATTACTATATGTCTGGCTTAAAATGAACCCAAAATAGGTTGGAAATTAAAAATCAGACTCATAATTACTAGAGGCAACAATAATAATCAAAAAGATGAGCATTTATTAATAAGCAATTTAATAAATGTTTATTGTTTAAATATTATTCAAAAAAAGTATTAATAAATGTTTGTTTATTAAACATATTAATAAATGTTAATTTCCAACATATTTTGGGTTCATTTTAAGCAAGAAATACAGTAATTTTTAAACAATATTTGGGTTAAATAAAACTACCCAGCAGGTTGGGCAAACATTTAACCCAGCCGCTGGGTTAAAACAACCCAATTGCTGGGTTTGTCCATTTTCAACCCAACTTGGGTTGTTTTTAACCCAGCATTTTTTAGAGTGTATATATATATATATATACTGTATATGTGTGTGTGTTAATAAAGTCAAATAATTGTATGTGAGAGTCAGCTGTAATATCATTGCGTTCCTATTGGTCAGTGTTAGAGGAGATCAGCTTAGCCTGACAGCTCCGGACCAGGCTAGTTTCCCAGCATAAGTTGCCAGAGTAACTGAGTTTGAACTAATTTGAATTTGTTTTATGAAACAGAATTCGCTGACAATAAGTCTGACTAAGTAAAATAAGCCTGGCTTGTTTTCTAATCTTGTTTTATGAAACAGCCCTCCGATCTGTTCGAGTGGGGGTGTGTCAGTGAGAAACATTGCGGAATACAACAATACTTACAGGTATATCAGTGAAACTGTCAGGCTTTTTTATTGCAATGAAGTTAGCTAATTGCCTGCACACAATATGATGGCATTATAATATAATAACATAATATGTAACGATAAAGTTTACAGTGGCTTCATAAATAAATAAAATACATAAAAAGCAAAATGCACCTCATGCACATTCTTTGTTCTTCATTTTCGAGTAGTAGAAGTGATGTATTTTTGTGTAATAGTAAGGATAAGAGAAGGTACAACGCATCTTACTCAGACGAAATAGACTTGAATGCACCTGCCATCGTGAACACGACTTCCAACCTCGTAAATACGAACTTCCCAGGAGGACTTTGTTACATTCCAGGACATATATCATATATCATCTCATATATCATATATATATATAAAATGGAATTTAAAAATAAAATAAAATAATTAATCAATTGATTAATTAAAATATAAAAATAGTAACAATAATTGTAACAGCAGAAGCAGTAGTTGCAGATTAAGTATCTAAAATGTCTTTGACTGTAGATATCCACTTCTTTCACCTAGACAAAGATACAGGTTTAGCTTGATTAGTCCGTGCAGATGACAGTTCCAGATAGTGTCTCCACTAAAGAATGCAGCCAATGCTTAGAGGAAATGTCATGAGGTGGCTTCCAACGCTGAACAAGTGGCAGTCATGGCAGCTAAAATTTCCATACCTTCCCAAATAGCAAGCAATGATCGAAACAATGTTAAATCAATGTTAATGTGTCAACGTTAACCTCATTGAATCATATAAAATGGAATTTAAAATAAATAAATAAAAAGAATAAATTAATTAATTAATTAAAATATAAAATAGCAACAATAATTATAACAGCAGAAGCATTAGCTGAAGATTAAGCATCTAAAATGTATTTGACTGTATATCCAATTCTTTCACCTAGACAAAGATACTGTTACAATACAGAAGGGGACAGCGACACAGGAATGCAGGTAATGATGTTTATTGAACAACCAGAAGAGTGACAGAGTGCAGGTAAGAGATGGCAGGTTAATACGATGGCAGATATGGATGTAGAGCTGATACTTGTCTTTGTATTGCAGTAATCGCAGGTGAAAAAAGTACATTTCTATAATGTTCTTAAAGTGCTCTATTTTTGTGCACTAATTTTGTACTTAATAATATACTAAAAATTCTTTAGTACTTCTTAAGATAATCTTAAGAACATCAAAGTGTGCTCAACTGTGCTATTTTGAGACACCATGAGATATGAACTTAAATGTGCTTTTTATATACTATCTCTGTATTTATACAATGTATTTAGATACTACTTATAGTACATTTGAACCCATAGTGTACTACAAGTGGTAGCTAAATATATTTTTTAAATACAGAGATAGTATATTAAAAGCACATTTAAGTTCATATTTCATGGTGTCTCAAAATAGCACAGTTAGATGTTCTTAAGATTATCTTAAGAAGTACTAAAGAAGAATTTTTAGTATATTAAGTACAAAATTAGTGCGCGAAAATAGAGCACTTTAAGTATATTATTTTTTCACCTGGGATGACAGACGGATGACAGACTTGGGACTTGAGCAGACACAGATGAACTCACGCAGGACGAGGAGACAATGAGGAGACGAGGGAACACGCTGGAGACAGGTAAGTGTCTTCGGTGGAGTCCGTGAGGTAAGCGAACAGGTAAGACCATGTGCAAAGGAGACCGGGCATTGACTGAGTGAGGGCGTGGCTGTTTCTTATGGAATTCCAAGAACGCAGAGAACGGACTTGCGTTCTCGGGGAGTCCGGTCTTGCCAGGCGACCTTGAAAGAACGAACTCGGAAGGACGCGAGGACACAGAACGCATCATTTGAGAACTGAGATGTGCTGCGATCTTGTTGCTTAAAGGATTAGTTCACTTTTAAATACACTTCTCCTGATAAATGTACTCACCACCATGTCATCCAAGATGTTCATGTCTTTCTTTCGTCAGTCGAAAAGAAATGAAGGTTTTTAAGGAAAACATTCCAGGATTTTTCTCCTTATAGTGCATTTCAAAGGCTACCAACAGGTTGAAGGTCCAAACTGCAGTTTCAGTGCAGCTTCAAGGGCTTTAAACGATCCCAGATGAGAAATAAGGGTCTTATCTAGCGAATCGATCGGTCATTTTCGAAAAAAATACAACAGTATATGCTTTATAAACAAAATATCGCCTTGAACGTACTTTCCGCTTCCGCATTCTTCATAACGCTTACGCTGAATGTCCTACGCCTTCCCTATTCTACTTACGGAACGAACGCAGCGCCAGTTTTGTTTTTTTCCGTAAGTAGAATAGGGAAGGCGTAGGACATTCAGCGTAAGCGTTATGAAGAATGCGGAAGCGGAAAGTACGTTCAAGGCGATATTTTGTTTATAAAGCATATACTGTTGTATTTTTTTCGAAAATGACCGATCGATTCGCTAGATAAGACCCTTATTTCTCATCTGGTATCGTTTAAAGCCCTTGAAGCTGCACTGAAACTGCAGTTTGAACCTTCAACCTGTTGGTAGCCATTGAAATGCACTATATGGAGAAAAATCCTGGAATGTTTTCCTCAAAAACCTTCATTTCTTTTCGACTGACGAAAGAAAGACATGAACATCTTGGATGACATGGGGGTGAGTAAATTTATCAGGAAAAGTGTATTTAAAAGTGAACTAATCCTTTAAGTGACCGTCCCAGCATCTTATAAGTGCACTATAAATACAACATAACATCACAAACAATTGTCATAACCTACTAAAAGATTTTTTTTCACATCATTATAGACATTGTTTTCATATCATTTTATATCTTTTTATTTCACCGCGTGTATTTATGAAAATGAGTAGCCTTTGTGTTACATGCTTTGTCAATGTTATTATTTTTTATATTCCAATAAAAATATTGCAGGCTTTCTTCAGGTTATCACATTATTAAAATTAAGCAAAACAAACGGTTTACTTTCACGTCTCATAAGTGAGAACGAGAACTTTAAAGCTTACAGGCTTCCGTATGTCGACCGCCCGCAGCGTCTTCTGTGATTTTTAACGGTTCCATTCTCTCAAGTTTGCATTCCATGCATCCTCGATATCAAGAACACATCTGGGTACTTGCATTCGTCCTCTGTTCTTGCGTTCTTTAGAATTGGAACTGTACGTCGACGGTAGATGATGACGTAGAGCAAGAACACAAGGACGCAAGATCGCTGAAGAACGTATATTGATAAACAGTCTTTTGTGCTGCTGTTTATGAGGGTGCTGATGGGCTGCAGGTGATTAAAACTCTGGTGATGACGTACGCTGTGTCTGTGACAGATACAGGTTTAGCTTGATTAGTCCGTGCAGATGACAGTTCCAGATATAGTATCTCCACTAAAGAATGCAGCCAATGCTTAGAGGAAATGTCATGAGGTGGTTTCCAACGCTGAACAAGTAGCTTCTTTGCAGCTAGCTAAAATTTCCATATCTTCCCAGATAGCAAGCAATGATCGAAACAATGTTAAAGGGATAGTTCACCCAAAAATGAAAATTTGATGTTTATCTGCTTACCCCCAGGGCATCCAAGATGTAGGTGACTTTGTTTCTTCAGGAGAACACAAATGATGATTTTTAACTCCAACCGTTGATGTCTGTCAGTCAAATAATGCGAGTCAATGGTAACACAATTTATAAGAGTCAAATAAACATGCACAGACGAATCCAAATTAAACCCTGCGGCTCGTGACGGCACATTGATGTCCTAAGACACGAAACGATCGGTTTGTGTGAGAAACCGAACAGTGTTTATATCATTTTTTACTTCTAAAACACCACTATGTTCAACTGCGTTCAACATTCGCTTGGTGAGGTCTGATCGTGCTCTGACAACGGCAGTGATGTCTCGCACATATACTTCAATGAGTGCTAGACATCACTTCTGATGTCAGAGCGCGATCAGACCTCACTAAGCGAATGCTGAACGCAGTTGAACATAGTGGTGTTTTAGAGGTAAAAAATTATATAAATACTGTTCGGTTTCTCACACAAACCGATCGTTCGGTGTCTTAGGACATCAATGTGCCGTCACGAGCCGCAGGGTTTAATTTGGATTCGTCTGTGCACGTTTATTTGACTCTTATAAATTGTGTGACCATTGACTCGCATTATAAGACTGACAGACATCAACGGTTGGAGTTAAAAATCATCATTTGTGTTCTACTGAAGAAACAAAGTCACCTACATCTTGGATGCCCTGGGGGTAAGCAGATAAACATCAAATTTTCATTTTTGGGTGAACTATCCCTTTAAATCAATGTTAATGTGTCAACGATAACCTCACTGAATCAATATCACTTTTGCACCCACAATAAATGTTGAAATTTCAACAAAAAAATCAATGGTAATGGCATTGAATCAATGTTTGCACTCTCAGAAAATGAAACACAACTACAACTGACTTAAAGCCACACAGCCTGAAATCAACTGGAAAATTAAAGTACCACACGTCAAGCACCATATCCCAGAATTTTTGCACGTCAGGACAGTCCCAAAGCATATGCATCAAAGTGTCCAGGCAACCAGGTCCACAAAAATTACAATATAGGTGGGGTGACCCATCCCTGACAGCAACATAGTGTCAGGCCAGATCCGGCCCACATCTGGTTCGCGTGTAATCCACATGTTCCAGATGTGGGCCGGATCTGGGCCACACTATGTTGCTGTCTAGGATAGCATGTCGTATACGCGTAGTTAGATATGCCCTGTGAATAACTTTAAAATTAATTGAATTGGTGGTTAGGGTTTGTTAATGCATTGAATGTATTATCTCACACTGTATTTCATTAGATGATTTTATTAGAAGTGTTCAGATCCAATAACCAAGCTCTGGCTTTAGGGGCGGTATCTGTATTAAGACTTAAAAAACAAAAATATGAAACAGTTCCTGTGCTTGGTGCATTGCAAATCCAGTTCATAGGGGTTCTCTTTAATAGAAATAAGTTGTGTGAACCCAAAATTTAGGTGAACTTAATATGATTGAGTTGAGTTGCTGCAGATATCTAATTCCCAGCATGCTTTGTGTCAGACTGTATAAGAGCTAATTTCGAGCTACAGGGAAAACAAGTGAAAAATGTCAGTTTTGCTCGATTTTGAGGTTTTCACAAAAACGAGTTCATTAAGCCCTCTTCTAGTGATCCTTATGCTCCAAATAGCAATTAAACATCGAAAAGTGTCTTTATTTGTACGTTTTCTGAGTACCTTTCCTTTGTCCATGAAAAATGGCATTTTTCTCTGCTCACTTCTGGATGACTCACGCTTCCTATCAGCACAAGTTTGGTATCGTTGTAAAACGCAGCATTCCAACTTTGTGATTATTCATAGCAAATTCTCGATGGCATGAGTCTGAACCAATGAAGTGTGATCTTTAAACTCATTCTGTTGTAAACAAAATGATTTTACTAGTGCTGATTGACAGATCTGAAGCGGGCAACAAAGATCCTGATATACACATATACAGTCTTGGCGAGTATTCACGCAAACATTATATGTTATGTCTAAAATGAACGTTTGGTTAACTGTTGAGCAAAACATCTGATTTGTAACTTTATATTAGATAGAGTGTGATACAGTAGGTCTTAATATATATAGGATGTCTGTTTCATTAAAGTTAATCAAACAATTGTGGAAACATGGAAAAAAGTTCAATATATAGCCTATTTCTTCCTATAGATAGCCTATGGGTTTTTACTTGGTTTGATCCAAATCTGGTGTTATTAACAGGGATACCCCATGTGTGGGGTAAAAGGCTCCCCTCACCACCTCATACATTTATACGATTTTTAAACAAAATTAACCACTTACATGATTTATTTTCACACAAAGTCTGTTGCTCCATCAATGTTCAATACAAATATATTTTTCCAGCAATTATACGCTTTGAGAGTAGTGAAAAGCACATTTTCTATTAAGGTAGCCTCGTACCTTACTGTATGTTGCATGTATTATGTACATATACATGTAAGTATATAAGAGGTTAACGTTGACACATTAACATTGATTTAACATTGTTTCGATCATTGCTTGCTATCTGGGTGGTGATCACTAAAGCCACAACACTTCTTTGTTCCAGACATACTGGTTTTGAATGACATGAGGGTATATAAAAGATGATAGAATTTTCATTTTTGTGAGAGCTATCACTTTAAGAAGGTTGGTTAGACCTATACATTTATTACAATTCCTTATTAAATCTTCCTTGATCTTTAATTGACAAGTAAATTATGTAAGCTGAAATTTCTGTTTCAAGACATGCATATTTCTTTTAATCTTTCATTTTCTCATGAAGGTCCTCCCCTTTAGATAAGATATAAAATGGGAACTGAAACAGGTGCATAATTTCATTCTCCTCCTGATCAAAGATGGATCTGCAAATCTCAGTTTTTCTTCTCTTCATTCTTTTCACTGCAGGTACAAAGACAAATAATGTTTGTGATGATTTTAAATACTAATACAGATCATTAGATGTTCTCTCTCACTGTCTCTGTTTCATTACTAAAGGACACTCTCGCAGATGTTATGAGTGTACGAGTCTGACAGGTTCTTGTGCAGATCAGAAGTTAAAAACATGTCCCAGTGGATCTTCTCAGTGCTCGAGTACAACATCTGTGGTACAAGTTGGTAAGTCCAATATGATTGAAATTGACTGTTTTTACTGATTGGATTGCTGCTATTATTTACTGGTGCTGCAACAGAACAGCACCTCGTTTTTATGGTGGAATTTACAATTTCAATCACAGAATATTCTACATATATTTCTGATATTTAATCTGTTTTCTCTCAGATTGTTATGATTTTGTATTTAAAAAATAGTTTGAAATGAGAAAAATGCAACATTCTGACATATTTATAATTTTTAAAATAATGTGCAGTTTAATTGGTCTTTCCTGTATTATTCATGTTTTTTTAGGTGACATTAGTTCTAAAGTGAAGGTTAAGGATTGTGCTTCTGCCTGTCAAAGTGGGTCCCTGAACATAGGCAGTGTAAAGGCGACTATTTCCTGCTGTAGCTCAGACGAATGTAACCTTGAAGATGCTCCAGGTATTGTGCTTCAATGATCATGTGCAACTTAATATCTTATCTATAAAGTCAACACTCATATTACTTCCAAAGAACATTCAATCAGGAAAAAAAACACAGGGTGCGACATGTCTGTCATGAACTTATTGAATAGAGCCACTAAAGGAGTGTTTCATTAGATATTATATTTTATACAGAAAATAAATTCAAATAATACCTGTTTTCCTCCTGTAGATCCCTCTACCGCCCCCAATGGAAAGAAATGTTACACCTGTGATGGACAGAACTGCACAACCATTTTGAGCTGTTTAGGGACTGAAGACCGCTGCATTAACGCAACAGGTGAGAATCTGGAAAAGGAAGAAGATTAAAGTCATGATCTTTTAAACTCTCTTAGGTTTAACATTTGACACAGATCACATTTACCAACGTCCAGCTTAGACTGAATCAACCTTTGTTCTCTCTTTTCATCAGTGGCTTCTGGAGGCCAGTCAGTTTCTGTAAAAGGCTGTGCCTCTAAATCTGTTTGTGATTCCACAACATCAGTTGCTGGTATTGCGAGCATCTCATGTTGTGAGGGGAACCTGTGTAACGGTGCTCAGAGTGTCTCCCAGAGCTTCCTGTTCCTCTGCTGTTCTCTGCTCTCCTACTTCCTGCTGCACTGAATCCAGCAGCTCTTCACATCCTACAATCAGACACACTGTACTGAATATATATATCATCTTGTTTATTTTATAAGATATTCAGGACTGTAATAACAAAAAACAAAAATAAAATGATCCATCAGAAGAAAAATATCATAATTATGTCTTTATTGAATCATATAAATAAATAAATCATTTGTTTAGTTTTCATGAGTTTGTGAAACAATAATTGCATTCTCAATATCAGGATTTTCCTGTTTGGGTGTTCATTATTATATCTGACTGTTACGTTCCATGTGTGTTGTGTGTACACTTTTACGCTCTTCTGTCCTTCTATTTTCCCTCTGCTTTTAGGTCGGTGTTTACTGGCTGCTTCGACTGTCAATCATCATTTCTGACGTCACGATGTCCTGCCCATTTGCCAACGTGCCAGCTGTATTTAAAGCGGTCATGAACTGCATTGGTTTATTGTTTTATAATGTTTCCTGGGGTGCACTTATAATGTTATTAAGCTTTTTACATACAAAATTGTCATAATTTATAAATAAAAGGCATTTTTCCTACCCTGATTTTAGCCCTCTGGTTTGAACGCTCTGTTTTAAGGGGCGTGTCTGTGTGAGACTTCAGTGTAAACGCCCACTGCTGTGATTGGCTGACATCTTTGCATATGAAATAGCCAAATATTACTCTCTCTTTTAGCACGTTTTTACTATTACAGCTCTCAAGGTTAACTAATCGTGAAAAGTGTTGCATTACATTTAGATCTATGGCGTTATATTAAGATCGTGGCATGAAAGGTTGCAGAGATGAACACTGTGTAGCCAATCACAGACATGTTGAGTGAATGAAAGCAGTGATCTCGTCATTGCAACTCAATTTCTGCACACTAACAAACAGAGGTGTAAAGTCCAGGGGTCAGAAAGTAAAAGTCCTGCCATATTTTTATTCCACCCACTGAAGCACTGTTAAAGTTAATGAGATAAATAAGTGTTTAATTGAGTGATGATTGATCATTATTAAAGACACCTGATGTTAACAAGCAGAATCACCAAAGGAGAAAATCACAATTCTTAAGACACCATCACAGAGATCAGGGTTTGCTTTAGTTGAGCTCGTGACCCTTGACTTTTCAATGTTAGAAATAGTTTGGACTGCTGTAACTGAGTTATAACAGCCAGACAAGAAAAGAGAAAAGATGATAAGGTGGTGTTGGTTATGATTTCACATAAGCATTATTTGACCTGAATCACTGAATTCATTTAGAGCCCAATCTCTGAGTTAGATTTACATTATTGATTACAGCAGAACTGTGATTCAACAGCAGAAGATCAGCTTTTTCAATATAATCCAAAAGTTTTCTTAAAAGTTGTTCTGGATTTTTCATCTCTGATATTATCTGCATAGATCGGCAGTATGGTTCTTTCTCATTAGTTTTTTGTGTATCACCTGAGAGGTGTGTTTCACTATCCAGCCCCACTAGGGGGACTCAAGGATTACTGTATGGACAAGTTACGCATAGAAGGAGTGACTTGCATTGAAGTACATAAGTGTGTTCCTGAACCAACTGAATACAATGTTGTTCTATGAGGCTCTTCAATAAACCTCAAGAGATGATTAATGTCTTGTAAATGCATACTAGACAGTGGAGGAGAAAATTTCTCTGGAACGCCGTAGCATAAAATTAGTTCTCACTACAGAAATAACCACACATGTAAATTATGTATTATTAAAACATCTATCAACCAGCTAGAAATCAGAAATGTCTATTAACCAGAAGAGTATAACAATGCCTAGCAACAGGCAACTTTTGACTTGAGGAACTTTTCTAGTTTTCGTTGAAAATGATTAACTTACATTACTATAATCTATTAATTAAAGCTGATCATTAGTTATTCTAGAAGAAAACATTTATCATGAGTGTTTGAGTTTGTCAAGTTTGACTTCACAAAGTTTCCTCATTAAACCCGCCCCTTTCTGAACAGACATAAAAGGAACAGAAACATTGTGATTTCATTCTGTTTCTGACACAAGATGGATCTGCGAGTCTCTGTCGTTCTTCTTTTCATTTTTCTCACTGGAGGTACAAAAACAGCAAGTATTGAATGTATTATTTGGTACACTGAGATCACTGAATGTCTCTCTCTGTTTTTTAGGATATTCTCTCAAGTGTTACTCGTGCAAACCTGATTCGACGGGTTCCTGTGAAGCAACAGTGGTGATATGTACAGGTGGATCTTCTAAATGTGTTAGGTATACATCTGAAAAATCAGATGGTAAGTCAAGTGTGTTGTGGAAATTTACAGTTTTATTTTACTGAAAGTGATATGAAGTAAAATATATATGTTAATCTCATCACATAATTGCAATTATTTGTCTATTGCAAGAGGAACATGATTTCTGAAATTGATATTTCAGCCTTTTATATAAAAAATGTGTCCTTTTTGCAGGTTCTAATGTGTCCGTCACAACTAAAGAGTGTGCAAAGGAATGTGATCAAGAGAACAAACTGCCAGGATCTATCTGCTGTGACACTGACCTCTGCAATGCAGCAGGTACTCACCTTTTATTTGACTGTGTACTCATTTATATTTACATGTATTCATATAGCAGTCTTTTTCCGTAATCACTATTATAATATTTCAAAAACAAATGATTGTTCATAAATAGCACCCAATTTAATAAAAGAGTAGTCAAGAATAGTGTAAAGCTTGAACAACATGAAAAGGAGAAACGTGTGAATTGGTCAAGTGCTTTCTGAGCTTTTACTGTTTTTTATAAATTGGGATGAAAATGATCAACAATGAACATGCATTTTTATTAACTATTAGTAGTAGTAGTAACCTATAATACAAATTTCTTTGTCATCTTGATTAGATGGAGTGTTTAAGGGAAGCTTCCTCCTGCTCGTCTCTCCTCTGCTCTTCTACTTCCTGTTTCAGTGATTCAAGACTTCAGATTCTACAGTGAAGATCAGTGAATATGAGACACATTCTGATGCATTACTGTAGTTTACTGAATAAAGCTTTTGGTGCTCTGCTGTTCTTAATTTGAGGAACTCAAAATAAAATTTGTTAATAAACAAATATGAAACAAATATACTGCATCATGATTAAAAGCAGATTGTCTTTACAGCCAAATAATTCTTCATACAAGAAGAGTAAGATGAGTAAGAGTATGTGAAATATGTTTTTCATTTGGAAACACGTGTCTCAACAAATCATGAAAATGTGTTTTTGGGTTAACCAATCAAAGCTTTATAGGGGCGGTTTCCCGGACAGGGTTTAAATTAAGCCAGGATAGGCCTTAAATATAGAATAGTTCATCGTGTCTTAAAAAATGGCTTTCTGAAACACAGATTAAGTACAGATTACTAAAACCTGGACTATGGAGTCCAGACTTAAAATAAACTAGATTAATTTAAAACCAACTATGCTAATCTGAATTAGCAATGGAGAGGTTGCCTGTAAAACATGGAATTAACCAAGAAAAGCTTAAAATTGCATGGAACTGAGAAGCAAATCCAAGGAAAACAATAGCAGCAAAAAAGACTCCAATATAAAAACTAAACTAAACAAGAGACATTTATTTTAAAGCAAGCAAAATACATCAGCTGTGAAAAAAAAGAAATGCCTGGAAATCTGTTTGTAATGATTTCATTTTAAATAGATGAATTCTATATATATAATAATTATACGATTAATGTTTTTGTTTTGTCTTTACATAGCAACAAACTAAACATAACTATTTACACATGTGATGATCAGTGTTGGAACTCTAGAAATGATACTGGTTTGATCCAAAAATAACCCACATAATAATGATAATAATAATAACTTGATCTGAACCACTGTACTCATTTAGAGCCCAATCTCTGAGTTAAATTCACGTTATTGATTACAACAGTACTGTGATTCAGAAGATCAGCTGTTTCACAATAATTTGAAAGAATCCATAAAAGTTGTTCTGATCATAATAAAATCTTTCTTTTAGGCACACACAGTCATCAAGAATCAGCGTATGAATCTCAACGACGGTGACAAGCAACATATTCTGATAAACAGATCAACTCTGAACATTAGAAAACAAGCTACTAAAGTCACATAAAAACAGCAAAAAATAAAATAGTGAGAATAAAGAAAATTACTAAGACAGTTAAGCTCATTATTTATTCATGCAGCAATGCATGATGGGAGCTGTGGATGAATTTTGATTGGTGGCACCCAGAATGCATTGCAACATTCTTTTTGACAGTCACCACTGTTGAGATTCATACTCTGATTCTTGATCTCTGTGTGTCTAAAGGAGAGCTATTTAATTTTTCATTTAGAACAACTTTTGATAAAACCTTTGGATTATTTTGAGAAAAATTGATCTTCTGCTGTGGGATCACAGAGTTGCTGTAATCAATAATGTCAATCTAACTCAGAGATTGGGCTTCAGATGAGTTTGATGATTCAGGTCAAATAATGATTATGTGAAAACATAACCAACACCACCTGATTATCTTTTCTCTTTACTTGTCTGGCTGTTATAACTCAGATACAGCAGCACAAACAAATTCTAACATTAAAAAGTGAAGGGTCAAGAGCTCAACTAAAGCAAACCCTGATCTCTGTGATGGTGTCTTAAAAATTGTGATTTTCTCCTTTGGTGATTCTGCTTGTTATCATCAGGTGTCTTCAATAATGCTCAATCATCACTCAATTAATCACTTATTTATCTCATTAATGCTTCAGTGGGTGGAATAAAAATATGGCAGGACTTTTACTTTCTGACCCCTGGACTTTACACCTCTGGAAACAACGCAGTTAAATTACGTTCATGTAGTTACATGAGTTTTTTAAGTAATGTGAACAAGGGTGGTTTGAGAGAAACTAACAACAGTGAAAGTTCATTTGTTTGAGTGTTGTTTGTGAAACAGCCTTTAAAAAGACATTTGTTGAGAGAGACTTGCAAGATTAACATATTTTTTTCTTACTCAGTAACACACACAACCACAGACATACCAGTCTCTCTCTCACATACACACACACACACACAGTTGTGACAAACACTGTTTAGATAATGTTTCATAGAGCGACATAATCTCTAATGCCTTCTTGATCCCAATCGAATCAAAATGTCTTGAAATAATGATCTGAGTGAGCTGGTTTTTAAAGATGATATAGGAGAGATCTTTTAGTTGTGCTGGAGAGTAGAGTCAGTCAGTGATGAGCTGAGAAACACTGGTGCTGCATGTTGCTTCACTGAAAGATGGTAACTTTGTCGCTCCTGATGCAGTGATAAGCTGTTTGCTGAGTACTTTAACACACATATATGTGTGTTAGTACTAGTTTAAACAAGCTGCAAAGAATTGAGTTAAAGTCATGTTTTTAGTTATTACATTCTTACACATTAAGTGTTTGCATTTAAGAAATATCCTTTTTCAGTTGACTCAAATGAAATAAGTTCACAGTACTAATGCTGTATAAATACTGTTTTTTAAACTTTAACTGTTTAAAGTAATCGGTTTCCCAAATTAGTTCATTTCCATGGTAGTATTACGGTAACACACTGTAAAAAAAGGAGAGCTGTAAATTTACGGTAGAGAGCTATAAATTAACAGTACATTACTGGCAACTACATCTGCCAGTACATTACCATTATTTTACAGCACAATTTTCTACAGTGTAGCTCTTTCAATTAATTAATCCGATTAACTGATACAAATATTAATAATTAATCATAAGTTATGATTAATTAGTAATATTTCCCCTTTGAGCTAATTTGCTACAGATAGAAATGGAACATAAAGTTACAGTATATTGGACTAAAAGTAGAAAAAAACAAAACCAAAGTAGGGACCTTTTCATTTCATAAGAACACTCAAGTCACTGTATATGAAGAGCTCCTAAATGCATCCATTATATGCACAAATATAACAATATGCCCATAAATTGTTCACATTTACAATATTTAACATACACAGAAGAGACAAGAAGCCTCATGTAAGTTTTTCTTACTCAGTGACACCCACACAACCACAAACACTCATGTCATTTCACATGAACTACACACACCCACACCACATTCACATTTGCACTGAGACACAAACAACACACAAACACACGCAAGCCTTCTCTTCTGTTAATCTGAGCTCTCTTATATCTGGTAAATTGTAACAACAGTTTAAAACATTTTTCTCTGAAATACAGACTGACAAACATAGACATAGACAGGGGTGCCCCTGGGGTTTCTGGGCCAACTGGATAACATTTCTGGGGAGAGGGAGGATAAAAGGCTTTTTCCCCAATAAAAAAAACACTATAGGAACTAAAAATACAAACACATCCCTCAACAACCATTTGTCACTATGCACTGAAAAATTGTTCACAAGCCCTTACAAAAAATATGTATACAGTACTTACACTAATTTTTAAATATGGATATTTTTCTAACACAAACACATCGCTTTACTTCAGAAGGCCTTTATTAACCCCTGGAGCCGTGTGGAGTACACGTTTATGATGGATGGATGCATTTCTTTTGGCTTCAAAATCTCCTCCTCTCTGCCATATAAAGCTTGGAAGAGCCAGGACATTATTTAATATAAAAGAAGATAGTCATATACACCTAGGATGGCTTGAGGGTGAGTGAATCATGGGGTAATTTTAATTTTTGGGTGAACTAACCCTTTAAGGCTTGGAACATTAGGTCTTCATTTCTGTGTTTACAGTTTTTTACAATCGCTAGAACACATTTCTCAACACTTGGGTCACTTTTTCAAAACTATTCACACAGTGAGCACAACAGAAATCTATATGTGGGTTAAACTGTGAATCATTTATCAGCTTTGGCACAAAATGCATTCAATGATCTTACAAATTACATGAATTCTTTTCTCACTTTGACACAACCACCGTCAAAACTCTGTATACCTTGGCACATGCTTACATACAAACCTGTTAAACTTGTTCAAAACAATAACATAGTGCAAAACTGAACAGTTTTGTATAATTGTAATGAAATTGTAATGAATTATATTCTAAATCTAATAAATCAAATACTATCAAAGCAATTAGATGAAACTGAACATAAGCATTAGTCTTTCAGTTTCGTTACCATCCATTCAAAAGGGGAAATTTAGGAATAATTTTGTTCTGTTATGGATTATGTAACATAAACTGCAGTGAATTATAAGCAGTAGAGAGGGTTATTCTTGCTTTGTAAAGACATTTTGCAAAAGAAAAGAGTGTATAATGCTAACTGATGTTAGTGATTTTTAGGTCTGTGTTTTTGACTGACAAAGTGGCCAGGATACTGGTCTGGATAGGGCCAGTACAGCCTGTGATGTTGATGAGATTCTCTGGCCTGTCCCAGACCAAAGATGTGATGCTGGGGCAGAATATTTGTTGTTGTTGTTTGGTGTATTGTACTGTACAGTACATTAGGCAATAAAAAATGTACAAATGTGTTCATCATGTGAAAAGTTCCTTGAGGGGGAGAACCACAAGCAACACAACTTATTAGTGGTTTTTGTTTTTTGTAGTATTGTTTTGATTTGATCTCACCAGTGTGTTAGACTATGTTGAAGTGTGTGTGTATTTGAGGGCTTGTGTGTGGTGTCTGAGGGCAAAGTTTGTTTTTTCAGCAAGAGTGAATGGTTTTGAGTGGAGAGCTTCATTTTGACCTGAAAATAGGATGTTTGAGGAATTGAGTGAGACGTTATGGATTTGTGTTCACTGTTGTGAGAATATGAGGCGTAGTTTAAGAAATGTGTTTAAGCAATCAGGAAAAACTGTAATACAATGCAGATTTCAAAGCAGCTTTACAATAGTTACAAATTAAAATATCTTACAGGCCAATAGTGTTACTATACAGCTCAGTTCAGTGTTGATTCAGTTCAATAACTGTAAAATTCAATAACTGTGCATACACACTATACTGTACATTTATGCACATAAATGTACGTGTGACAACCTCCTGTGCACAGTGAACAAGAAAAAGACACAGTATATAGTGTTGTACATTTTACACATCCATGTGTGTAGTTTGGGGTGTGCATGGCTGCAGAACCTGATTTTGCTGAGTTCAACTTGTTCCTGGGTCAACATTTTTGTTGATCCTGGAACAACATTCAAATCAACCAATCAGATTTGAGGGACAAGTTTACAGATTATCTCAAGTTTAGGCTTAAAATCATGAATTGGTGCTTCTACATCAGTGTTATTAAACTATTTTGAATGAAGGGTTTGCTTTTGCAAGTGATGTGTGACATTTTACATGTTATGTGTGTGTTTTGTGTTTAGAGAAATAGAGAAACTGTGTAAGCAATTTAAAAAAAACGTAAACTTAAAGCTGCAGTCTGTAACATTTTTTGGTTAAAAATGATCCGGATCAATTTTTGAGCAAGAACACAACCAGCCAGTGTTCATGTCCTTACCTTATAGCCTGATTCACAACGGTAAGATTGTAATTATGTTGTTAATCTGAGTGGTACTGGTGTGTTTCCGCTTGAAATTCAAGCATGCCGCCGTTCGTCTTTGCATCATTACGTCACGTCTGTTTACATAAAGAAGGAGTTCCAGCTAGCAGGCTAAATCACATGTGAGGATGCTGAAGCTGGCGGATCATTTATAGCTTTTTCTCACAGCAGCTCGAATAAACTCATGATTTTGAGGGCGGATTGTATGGTATGACAAATTAACTTTAGAGATTAGACTGTACAGAAATTGAAATCTTCAATGATGTTCATCATACAATGATGTTGTTAAAGGGTTAGTTCACCCAAAAATGAAAATTCTGTCATTTATTACTCACCCTCATGCCGTTTCACACCCGTAAGACCTTTGTTCATCTTCGGAACACAAATTAAGATATTTTAGTTGAAATCCGATGGCTCCTTGAGGCCTTCATAGGGAGCAATGACATTTCCTCTCTCAAGATCCATTAATGTACTAAAAACATATTTAAATCAGTTCATGTGAGTACAGTGGTTTAATATTAATATTATAAAGTGATGAAAATATTTTTGGTGCCCCAAAAAAACAAAACAACGACTTATTTAGTGATGGCCGATTTCAAAACACTGCTTCAGTAAGCATCAGAGCACAAATGAATCAGTGTGCCGAATCTGCTGTTCGGAGCGCCAAAGTCACGTGATTTCAGCCGTTTGGCAGTTTGACGCACGGTCCGAATCATGATTCGATACACTGAAACATTTACGCTCCGATGCTTCCTGAAGCAGTGTTTTGAAATCGGCCATCACTAAATAAGTCGTTATTCTGGCGCACCACAAATATTCTCTTGAGATGTTTTTTTAGTACTTTTATGGATCTTGAGAGAGAAAATGTAATTGCTCCCTATGTAGGCCTCACGGAGCCATCGGATTTAAACAAAAATATCTTAATTTGTGTTCTGAAGATTAACGAAGGTCTTACGGGTGTGAAACGGCATGAGTAATAAATGACAGAATTTTCATTTTTGGGTGAACTAACCCTTTAACATTAACAATTTGAGAACAAATATAAAAATGATAATAATTTACACGGTTTGATGTGAGGTAAGGGATCGTTAGATTTAATCACAATTGGCAGCGCGATTTGTTGTAGGCCAAATGTTTTTTTTTTTCTCAGTTGGTAAAAACAAAAGCGGCAGAATTGTTACTTAATTGTTCAGACGCCATTTTCTGGTGAAAAATCTTATTTTGGTCATAGTTCCAAGACTATAATCTGTGATTCGAAGTACACTATTGTTGTGTTCTATGAATAATTGTGATACTAAGTATGGTCGCTAGTGGGCAGTAAAACCTAATAAGAAACCTAGAAAGGTGATGAAGAAATGGAGTTGTTGTTTTGCTATGGCAATGTTACTGATGTTTCCTACATTAAAATCGACCGTTTGGAGTTAGCTTTTGTTTTCATTCTTTTTATACAACTTACAACATCACAACTATCCTCCGGTGCGGTGACTGACAGCCACACATTCTACGCAAAACATCAGATTCATCCACACTAAGGAGCACAACCCTCATAAAGATAATAATTCTACAAATAACTGCAAATGCAGATAATATCTGCTCACTGTAAAGCACTGACTTCACTGCTTTCTAACAACATATGCATTGTTGGAGAGAAAAATCTAACACAGAAAGTCAAGGGTCAAGAGCCCAACTTAAGCAAACACTGATCTCTTTTCTTTTCTTTTCTTTTCTTTTCTTTTCTTTTCTTTTCTTTTCTTTTCTTTTCTTTTCTTTTCTTTTCTTTTCTTTTCTTCTCTTTTCTTTTCTTTTCCAATAAACCTCTGTTAATTCTCAATTCTGTAGACATGAGAAAATAAAGTCAGTCTGGTTAGTAATATGTGAAGCCGGTAATGCTGTTTGTGGAGTTGTTTAATCAGATCTACAGAGATTTAACAATTTTATCTTCAGTTTCTTTCGTTTTTATCAAAGGCTGTGTCTGAAGTCAGTTGTAGTTATTGTGTTTTTCTTTTCTTCAGTGATTCTGCTTGTTAACAGCAGGTGTTTATCATTATTGTGCAATCAATACTTAAATAATTGCTTAATTATTTCATTAACTTTAACTCTGCTTCAGTGTTATTTTAACACTATTTAGAGAGGGACCAAATGTACTCTGAACAGAGTTGATTAAACACTGGTGATTTTGCTGTGTAGGAATATTTTTGTACTGTATGTAAACATGGAATATGAAGGCTAGCACATGAATTCTAAACAGTAGAGAGTGTCATTCTTGTTTAGTAAAAAAAAGAAAAAAGAAAGTAAAACCTGTGATTTATGTTTGTCCACTTTAGATATTCTATTAACTATAAGTGGACAAACATAAATCACAGGTTTTACTTTCTTTATTCTTTTTTGAAACTACATGTCACATTATTCTACTAACCCTAACAGTCTACTAATACTCTAATGAGAGATAGTTGACATGTAGTTGCAAAGTTAATTAGAAGAATGTCTGAAGTGGACCATCATAATAAAGTGTTATTTAATGTTTGTGTTCCCTCTACAGGTGAAGAGTGGAAGGTGATAAATATGTAAGAGCAACTGAAGGCCAGCAGAGGGCGCTGCGAGTGCAGGTGAATACAGTCTTTGACTGCAGCATGGACTTTTTCTCCTTGTGTTCAACACCCATATTTTTGAAACAAATTTAATTTGATCAACAGGTCTGGGATTCACTCCTGCTTTGTAATTCCCCATCTTTTAAGAAATCCACAAGATTTTTATTTTATTCAAAAAAAGCCAATTTATTGCTACTTCTTGCATGTGGTTAGAGCTTTCTCTGAAGTGTGTTTTTCTGATCTGTGTTGATTGCTTTTGTACAAAGGTTAAACCATATCACTTAATATACAAAGAAAATAATTTATAGTTTAATATTTTATACTAACTTTGAAAAATGCTTGCAGAGTTAGAGTTTTATCATCGCGTCATAACATTAAGGTTGAACCACTGTAATCACATTTAACTGTTTTTAATAACTGTTTATAACTGTTTATAACTGTTTATAACTGTTTTTAACTGTTTTAATTGTCTTGCTGGTAATGCAGGCCTCACTGAGCCATTGGATTTTATCAAAAATATCATAATTTGTGTTCTGAAAACAAACGAAGGTCTTACGGGTGTGGAACGACATGAGGGTGAGTAATAAATGACAGAATTTTCAGTTTTGGGTGAACTAACCCTTTAACAGTCTTCTGTCTGCCTGAGAGTTTGACTGAGAAAGCTAGGGAAGAGCAGAACCCACACAGCAAAAGGACTCCGTGGCGGATCGGCCGCGGAAGTATCACGGCTTCCGGAACGTATCCGCAAACCAGAGGTGGAATGTCCAGGGGTCAGAAAGTAAAAGTCCTAAAATATGGCAGGACGTTTACTTTCTGACCCCTGGACTTTCCACCTCTGCTTACATACCGTTTACAAACCTGTTAAACTTAAGTTAAAAAAATAACATAATACAAAACTGCATAAGACAGAAATTTGCTACAGTAATATAGTTGTGATGATGAAATGTGTTCTGAATCTGATTGGTGTGTGTGAAATTTTGACTCTTAGTATTTCCATGTGGGTAACTGTGATAATTGAGCTCAAGCTACGCTGACTTGAGTGAACAATATTGAATGCTAGTGCTTTCCTAATGACAACATGGTGTAGGCAATGAGAAATGAAGGGATTTGTGTCTATAATTTTGCAGTGACAGTTCAACAAATTGATTCATGTCTCAAAACAGGGGAATAGTGTTTATAGTTTAGTGAAATGGGCGTGCTTTTTGATAAATGGCATTATGGTTTTGAAATTTTAGTTCAAAAGCCTGGTTATAGTGTTAAAGAAATCGAGAAAAACTGTAATCAAGCATTAGTCTTTCAGTTTCATTATCATCTATTCAAAAGGGAAACTTAGGAATAATTTTGTTCTGCAATATAAACATGGATCATGTAACATAAATTGCAGTGAATTATAAGCAGTAGAGAGGGTTATTCTTGTTTTGTAAAGAAATATTACAAAAGAAAACAGTGTATAATGCTAACTGATGTTAGTGTTTTTTAGGTCTGTGTTTTTTGACTGACAAAGTGTGTTTGTTGATTGAAAACCTTTGTGTTCTGGAAGAATGAGTTGATTTGAGACATGAATGAAGTGTTTTGGTAGATTTAGTGCATTTTGAATGTGAATTAACTGCTGTGCCAAGATGAAAGTTAAGAGAACTGTGTGAAGAGTTTTGAAAAAGTGACCTAAGTATTGAGAAATGTGTCAGCGATTGTAGAAAACTGTAAATACACCAGATAATGAACTCAGTACTAAACAGGTGTGCTCTAAACAATAAAATAATGAATAACCATGACAACCAGGGTGAACAAAAGGAAGTTTAGTCATCTTCATTTATAAAGCGCTTTTTACAATACAGATTGTTTCAAAGCAGCTTTACAGTGATAATAGGAAATTACTGGAACAGAGATTTTGACTGTCCAGCAGCTCTAGAAAAAAGTTATTAATTTCCACAGTAAAAATCATTAGTTATTAATTTACAAACTCAGAAAAACAAGAAACAAATAGAAAGAAAAATAATAGACCCTGAAAACAAAATCAAAACAGAAAAACCATGACATACAGTCATATTGCTTCTAAGAATTTCAGACATTTGATTGGTTAACCTACTAGTTGAACAACCACAATCACATTTTCATGATTTATGCATAAGTAGGTTTATACACTTGTGTAATCTTATACTTTCTCAAAGTATCACATTTGTTTGTATGAAATAATATTTTTACGCTGGTCTTCACGGTAGAATCTGAAGTCTTGAATCTGGACTCACAGAAACAGGAAGTAGAAGAGCAGAGGAGAGAAGAACAGGAGGAAGCTTCCCTTAAACACTCCATCTAATCAAGATGATAAAGAAATCAGTATCAATTACCCTGCAAACAATCCTGCACTGGCCCTTAACGGGCCCACTTAAGGCTAACGTAAAGGCCACCAGCAGACAGCCTGCACGGGCAGCTCTCATAGGCCCTCACTATTAATCTACAACAATAAATCTGGCAGCACAGGGAGACAAACGTTTACCCTTCATGAAAATAACGGTTAAAGATCGATAAAAAACTAATGGTCATTGACTGAGAGAAGCATCTGCCAAACAAAAACTGTAAAATTACAGTAATATATCTTACATTATTCTCTGAAAATTGTAAATTTCTTTCAGTTAACAATCAGCTAACAAGAGTAAATCACACATGAGCTAATATAACTATCACTGCATCACTTACTGTCTTTAAATAAAGCAACATGCAGCAGAACATCAGTGTTTCTGGATCATCACTGACTGAAGCACAGGATCTCTCCAGCACAATGATAACCTCACACAACTCAGATAACAGAAACTCTGACCCTTGACTTTCAAACTTCATCTTTTCTCTGGCTTTTGTAACTGTGTGTTTCTGAAGCACATTTGTTATAGCAAAAAGTTATGAGAGAAAAAGCTGACCTGATGGTGATAGTTACTTATTGGTGATTCAGTCATTATGAAGAGGCCAGGTTCACTGATCTCTGAGAACATTATTTAGATTTTATAAGTTCACATCACAGTATAGCTCTAGTACACCGTTGCATGAAATGTTGTCTTGCTTTAATATGTTTTGAAAGTTTTTTTAGGCATTATGCGGATATAATTTGGACACGAACATGTAGACTCACACAGACATCAAGATTCAGCATATGATCCTCAACAACGGTGACAAAAATTTACAGCTCACCATCACTTCTGAGCATCACAAAACAAGCTACTAAAGTCACACAAAAAAGGCTTTTTGTTGATTGAAGTTTATACGCTGATTCATGATGTTTGTGTGTCTAAAAGACAAAGCAGAAAATACTTTCTGTATAATGAATGAACAACTCAGAATTTCTGATTTTATATTTTTATGATCACAAGACTAACAGCTAATATGCTCAGAGATCAGTGAATCAGGCCTTTACTGATGAATGAATAATCAGCAAGTAATCAATTTCATCAGGCCAGAATTTCTCAAAATAAAACAAATATGCTATAGAAACACAGTTACAGCAGCCAAAGAAAAACTGATGCTGAAAAGTCAAGAATCAAGAGCCCAACTAAAGTGAACACTAACCTCCATAAAGGTGACTTCAAACTTCATTATTTTCAATAAAACATCAACATCTAAAAGCTTTATATGAAGGAAATAGTCAAACTGTTAGTGTTTAATGCTGGTCATGTGACAGTGTTCTCAGCTTATTTAAATAAGGAGATTTTATTTAAATTTTTATGTTTTTTGTTTGGCAGCTGTTGCTGCCAGTCATTTGACCGTTTTTATCATCTAACTGTTTTGTTATTGTATTAATTAACTGATTATTTTTGTAATTTGACATACATTTTGAAAGTAATTTAAGAAAACAGAAAAAAACTGTATACAAATATAGTAATTTTTCATTATAAAAATGTGAATTACTGTAATTTGTCATAAATTTTTATTCCGTCTGTGCAGAGTTATAATATTGAATTTCACATTCAATTTTAAAAAGCAGGCCAAACAGAGCGTGGGAAATGAAAGTGGGCTGCCTACACAAAACCTGCATGGGCCCAAAGGTACAAAAGTTGTTCTGGGCCCGAACGGGCTGGCCATCATGGGCTTAAAGGGATAGTTCACCCAAAAATGATGAGCTGATCGCGCTCTGACAACGGCAGTGATGTCTCGCGCATATACTTCAATGAGTGCAAGACATCACTGCCGTTGTCAGAGCGCGATCAGACCTCACCAAGCGATTGCTGAACACAGTTGGACATAGTGGTGTATTAGAGGTAAAAAATGATATAAATACTGTTCGGTTTCTCGCACAAACCGATCGTTTCGTGTCTTAGGACATCAATGTGTCGTCACGAGCCGCAGGGTTTAATTTGGATTTGTCTAAGCAAGTTTTTATTTACTCTTATAGCAGAAGTTCCCATTCACCCCTATTATTTGACTGACAGACGGTTGCAGTTAAAAATCATAAAATCATCATGTTCGACCGACGAAAAAAAGTCACCTACATCTTGGATGCGCTGGGGGTAAGCAGATAAACATCAAATTTTCATTTTTGGGTGAACTATCCCTTTAATGTGGGCAGTCCAGTGTGTGCTGCTCACAGAGAGACCGCAGTGAGCCCAAAGCTGTGGGCCTCGCCTGGGAAAGCCTGCACTGGGCCTGTTTAGGTTTGGTGTGGGCTGGCCCTATCTCACTGTGCCCACAAAAACCAGCATGGACCCCACAGGGGCACGTTTGCAGGGTAATAATTCTACTACTACTACTAACAATAGTCAATAAAAAAATACATGTTCAGTGCCGATCAATTAAATCTGTTTTCAAAAAACAAAATAAAAAAACATGCAGTGTTGGGGGAGCCAAATAAAGGCCAATACCTGCTGCATTGGCTCCATTGCAACGGTCACTCTTACAGCAGCGGAGATCGATTGATGCACCTTCTGGTGTCTGTACTTTCGCCGTTTGACATTGAGTTGCACACCCTTTCATTCTGAAGGTCATGTTTTTGTAACCTGCAAAAAGGACAAACTTCTTAAATAGGCAAAAGAATCAATTCCATAAATCATGTTCCTCTTGCAGTACACAAACAATTGCAATTATGTGATGAGATTAACTTTCAGTAAACTACAGATGTAAAACTCCACATCACACTGGACTTACCATATGATAGACTGATTTTACAGTCTGAACATGCAGAACATTCATCTGGACATTTCTCCAGTGTTGCTTTACAGTTACCCCATGAATCAGGTTTGCACACGTAACACTCGAATGAATTTCCTTAAAGACAGAGAGAGACATTCAGTGATCTCAGTGTACCAAATAATACATTCAATACTTGCTGTTTTTGTACCTCCAGCGAAAAAAAAGAAAAGAAGAACGACAGAGACTCGCAGATCCATCTTGTGTCAGGAACAGAATGAAATCACAATGTTTCCGTTCCTTTTATGTCTGTTCAGAAAGGGGTGGGTTCAGCGAGGAAACTTCGTGAAGTCCTACACACACTTGACAAACTCAAACACTCAAGATAAATGTTTCTCCTCCAGAATAATGATCACTTTTAAATAATGAATTAGTAGTGTAAGATAATGATTTTAAATGAAAGGAACAACAGGACGGAACTAACATGAGTAGATGCTCTTCCATTTTTTTATCCGCTAACAAAGAAACTGGGCTGAGTTATTTCAAGATTATCACGGGTTGACCAATGTCATTGCCAGGCACAGATCTTGCTGAAGCAGATGAATTTAATAGCATGAAATTGTCTTCAGAGGGTGGACATGGAAATAGTATTGTGCCAGGGTAAATGATTTACGTTAAGAAATGGAATTCAAGTTTAAAACCAAGATGGTTCCTGTGTAATTTAATAGACACCCCTTCAGCTGTAAAATCTGTAAAAAGCTGTAAAATCAGTAAAAAGCTGTAAAATCTGTTAAATTATTAGGCACACTGTTAAAATTTTAACAGTGCAAGACTAAATGGACATATATATTAATCATTGCAAATTAGCTCATACTCCCAAACCTTATGAGTTAAATGAGACTAGCGAAAAGAACCTTGTCCTTTAGTGACTTGGGGGCCTATGATGAAGATATGGCGGGTGGGGGCTAATGGGTAGTTTACACCACCTTCAGTTTAGTTGCCACACAGTCTCTGAGATATCTGTCTATATCGCTATAAGGGAGTCAAAATAATTCCAGCAAGGTTTAAACAAACTTGTTTTTCAAAAAGTTTTCTGTTCTCTTGTTTTTGTTGCAGATCGATTAAGAAGTTCGCTGAGAGAGTTCAAGCCTATCATACAGAGGACACTCTGGCAACAACACTGACAATCTGAATAACAAGAACTTCAGTCAGAGAGAAGGAACTTTAAAATCTTCACCGACGTTCTCGGGACCTTGAGCAACGTTCTCTAAAGGTGATGAAAATTCCGAACCTTTACAGAACATTCGGGACGTTCCTACACTGTAAAAAAATGAATCGTAAAAAAAGGTCAGTGACTGTCAGCTACGGCTGCCAAACAGAAACCTTCAAATTAAAGTAAAATATTCTAAATAAAGTGCACAAAACTTTCACAGAAATTTTAATTAAAAGAAAAACACTGTTATTTTACAGGTATTCCCTGAATTTTTACAAAAAAACACCTTCACTGCAAAACATAATAAAAAAAAAAAAAAAAAAAAAAAAAAAAAAAAANAAAAAAAAAAAAAAAAAAAGGTCAAAGCTTTCCTGTAGCTCAGTGGTTAGAGCATGGCACTAGCAATGCCAAGGTCATGGGTTCGATCCCAGGGATTGCACATAATCCGATACAAATGTATAGTATAATGCAATGTAAGTCGCTTTGGATAAAAGTGTCTGCCAAATGCATAAATGTAAATGACTTTCAGCAATGGCTGCCAATCAAAGACTGTAAAATAAATGTAAAAAAACCTAATTTGAACAAAACATATGTATATCCTGAATTGTTACTAACAAAACACGTTCACTATAATGTGAATCTCCTGCATTTACCCAGAAAAAACACATGAATGAATTAACAGAACTATGTTACTGTCTTGAATTAAACTTGAATTACTGAATTAAAGCAACATGCAGCATAACATCGATGTTTTCTGCCTCATCCTGGACTGAAGCACAGTGTGTCTAAGTGTGTCATTTTTAACTTTTAAATAGTTTCGGACAATATTACACAAATAATTTCAGTGTTACAAATTAATTTTATCACATCATTTGAGTTTATTGTTTTTTTCTCCTCATATAACACTTCAACTCCAAAAATAAACAAAACTACAAAAAAAAGCAGTTATTTGTCTATTATTAAAACAGACAGGCTGATCTGCTTTACCAATGCAGAAATGTTATCTGAAAACACCTGCAATTGCTGATAAAGAAACAACTCAACAAAAGTCAAGGGTCAATGATGGTGACTATGATGGTGACCACAAACAAAACTTTTTCAGTAAGACATCAACATCTAAACCTCTGTTAATTCTCAATAAGAACTGCTGTAGATGTGTGACAGAAATAAAGTCAGTCTGGTCAGTAATAAGTGAAGCTGGTAATGCTTGTAAGACTTGATTTTCCTGCTAGACAAAAACAGAGATCAAGCATCCTGCAATAAAGCAATAAAACTCATGGAGAAGAAGATCTCAAAGAAATAGCAAAGGACAACGCCTTGAGGCCCCCATACAGAGATCTGTATAATAATAGATGGAGCAAAGGGCACATCAATTAATTCCATTTCGATTTCTGACTATCGCTGCCTTAAATAAGTTGCAGTTTTCGTAAATATATAAAAACTATGCTTTTTGTTACGAGTAAGCAGAGTGCGACCGACTTAAAGGTAGATATTTACCCTGCATCCAATGTTTACGGTCAGAACTGACGAGTTTGTGTCCGGAAGAGCACTCAGTCGGCCGAAGTGACTTTTCTAAAGCGATACCGGGACTGCAGTGAACGAATAATTGAAGATATAAGGTAATCAGAATAATCAAAAATCTAAATGAATGCATAACCAATGATTAATTTCTAATTGGAAACGCAACCTAAGAGTAATAATCATTTGAAATTGGAGTCAGATTAAACGAGTGAAATTAGGTGAATTTAACAAGGGCGCTGAAAAGGCATACACGCGTTAACCTTCGCCCAGGCCGTCGGATTCAGTTTTTGGGCCGATGGGGGGTTCCTTACATGCTGTTTGTGGAGATGTTTAATCAGATCTTCAGAGGTTTAATATCTTTTATCTTCAGTTCATCTAAGACTGTGGCTGAAGTCAGTTGTAGTTCTTGTGTTTCTCTTTTCTTCAGTGATTCTGCTTGTTACCAGCACATGTTCATCATTAAAGCTTAATCATCCCTTAATTAATCACTTACTTATATCATTAACTGTCAGAGTTGGAGCACACATACACAGATACACATGATTCACAGATTCTTCAAGGTTGAAGTTGGCCCGAGCTTTAACTATAAACAGGAAAGATTCCCAAAACTTCCTGATAAGTTGTACTTTTCTCTCAGTGAGAGATACAAACAATATTCATTATTTTCCAGTGTTTGAAGATGAAGAGGAAAATAAATGCTTTAACATAAGTTGAAGTCCTTCAAATAATTTAATATTTAGGATACATGTTGATTAATAACTTGATTATAAATCATTCAAAAGATATATATTGAAGTGGCAGTGGATTCCAGAATCACTTTCACTTTGATATAATTAGTCATGTTTATTTCTGTTCAACTTTATTTCTCAATGTTTATAAATTCGTCCACAATTCAGTGCAGCACATGCAGGCCAGAAGTCATTGAAAAGAGAACAAGTAAGAAAAAAAAATGGTTCAGGTCCAAAATTAATTTAAGGCCCGTTCACATCAAGAATGTGATAACTGTAGATAACGATAAAGATAGTTTTAAGAATCACTCTAAATATAAAAGAACAGCACTGTCCACACCACAGCAATAACGATATAGAGAAACGATATTGTTGGGATCACTTTCACAACGTTTTTTTTTTCCAGCTGTTGAATGATAAAACACTGACAGCCAATCAGAATCCATTCTAATTGAAAGGCTCACGCATTTAAAATGGCAGCGACATTGTGGAAAAGTTAATCACAGAGTATATCAAGTATACTTGTGTAATTTTAAGTATATTTCTGAGTGGTACATAAAAAAAGACTGAAAGTATACTTTCTTATTTTTAATTTAAAAGAATTGTAGCACACTTGAATACATTTTTTTTGCAAGGGAGTCCATCGCATGCAATGACAAATGTTGATTGACGTCACAGGTTCATAATGAGAATCCCTGAAATCAAACTAAAAAAAAATAAACTGAAGTTTTGTTTTGTTTACACTCAACCACCTCCATTCACTCATTTATCTGCAGACCTGGGCCCGTATCCCTAAAGAATTTTTGTGCAAAAAGTGGCTCCTAGCGGCCAAATTCTAAGAAAATTCTCAGAGTCATGACGTTTTCTTAGAATTTCCCCTAAAAGTGACACGAAAATCCCAGTTAATATAAAAGCTATTCCTCAAGATTCCTAGCGCTTAAAAGGGCTCCTAAGGCGAGATCTGCAAAGAGCAGGGAAGAGGACTTTTAGTGGCTTAGGAGTTCCCCTAAGCAGCTGCACAAAATGGCCAACAGAGGAGGCAGGAGACATGTCCTGCAAACACTGGATGACAGGGAATTATTGAGACGCTACAGATTGGATCGTGCAGGAATCATGTTTGTGGTGGATCTCCTTAGAGATGCAATTACTTCACCAACTGGGCCAGCAACAAACCTTGCTCCTCAGTCCAGTTCGGCTTGCGATTCCTTTTTTTCTCCATTTTCTGTGTTTGTAGGATATTTGTTATCAAGCCTTCATAAATAGACCAGCCAGCAATCACAGACATTGATAAAAGCTGAGCCGTGTTACCCTCGTTAAGACCACACTGAGTTGTAACGTTGTAATTTCTACTTCATTAAGGACAGCCCCTTGAGATAGGCCATCTTGTTTTCAATGGGGTCCATATGGGAGTGAAAGTACAAAATATGCCAGCTAGGATATTAATCTGAGCAAATAAGACAGGAATCATTATTTGAACAGGGTGTAATGAGCTTAAGTTTTCACATATTTTAGATTCTAATGTTAGGCTATAACCCCTACAGCTTACTATTCATTTTCCAGATATTTTCTTGAATGTGAAATATTATTTACAATTACAGTCTGCATAAGATTAGAGTGTATAATTATGTTTATTGATTTGAGGGTACATCCTTTGCTCATTATCACCAAAAGTTCATTTTCATCAAACTTGTAGGATCAACCAATCACGGCTTTTGAAATGATGACTCATACCTAGCAACGGGGTCAACCACACCTCCTCACTAAGATAGGATTTTCCATCCATTCCTTGCTCAGAGTTCACTGAAAATGTTCTGGAATCAGTTCTAAGCTAAAACTCCTGGCAAGGAATTTTTAAGTTAAGTTAGGAGCTCTCTGAGAGGATTCTCAGAATCTTTAGGGATACGGGCCCAGTTCTGCTAAACTGCAATACCTAATTTGTTCACTTAGAAACCAAAAAAAGCAGACCATCAAAATAAAGTGTTATTTAATGTTTGTGTTCCCTCTACAGGTGAAGAGGGGAAGGTAATAAATATGTAAGAGCAACTGAAGGCCAGAAGAGGGCGCTGCGAGTGGAGGTGAATCAGTCTTTGACGGTCTTTGCAGCATGGATTTTTTCTCCTTGTGTTCAACACCCATATTTTTAAAACAAATTTAATTTGATCAGCAGGTCTGGGATTCACTCCTCCTTTGTAATTCCCCATCTTTTAAGAAATCCACAAGTTTTTTTTTTTTTTCAAAACAAGCCAATTTATTGCTACTTCTTGCATGTGGTTAGAGCTTTCTCTGAAGTGTCTGTTTTTCTGATCTGTGTTGATTGCCTCCACTCGCTCACGCAGCTCAGAGATCCACTCGGTCAACTTACTGAGGTAAACGCTGCATAATGGTATTGTTCTTTACAACATCGGACATATAACTGTAATTAATATGATTCGCATTTTGCTCGACTATGTTATCAAACAGCTAATAATGTGTTGCTAATGTTACACAAACCATGTTCCCGTTCGCCATCAGAGTCAGACAGCTGCCTTCTGAAAATCAGTATCCTTACAAACGCTTTGAACAACTCTGAACGTCAGTGGAGAAAGGCATATTGTTCATCATAGCATTGTAATCTACCTCAAACACCTGCCATATTGTTAAATCTACATGATTTTTTGAAACACTTATGATGTAATAAAGCCTTGTGTACTGAAATCACGTGACTTTGGCAGTTTCATACACGCTCTGAACCACTGATTTGAAACAAAAGATTCGTACCGCTTCGAAGCCTCATGAAGCAGTGTTTTGAAATCACCCATCACTAGATATTCTTGAATAAAGTCGTTATTTTGTTTTTTGGCACACAAAAAGTATTCTCATCGCTTCATAACATTAAGGTTGAACCACTGTAGTCACATGAACTGTTTTAAATATGTCTTTAGTAGCTTTCTGGGAATTGAATGTGTTAATTGTCTTGCTGGTAATGCAGGCCCCACTGAGCCATTGGATTTTATCAAAAATATCATAATTTGTGTTCTGAAAACGAACGAAGGTCTTACGGGTGTTGAACCACTGTAGTCACATGAACTGTTTTAAATATGTCTTTAGTAGCTTTCTGGGAATTGAATGTGTTAATTGTCTTGCTGGTAATGCAGGCCCCACTGAGCCATTGGATTTTATCAAAAATATCATAATTTGTGTTCTGAAAACGAACGAAGGTCTTACGGGTGTGGAACGACATGAGGGTGAGTAATAAATGACATAATTTTCAGTTTTGGGTGAACTAACCCTTTAACAGTCTTCTGTCTGCCTGAGAGTTTGACTGAGAAAGCTAGGGAAGAGCAGAACCCACACAGCAAAAGGACTCCGTGGCGGATCGGCCGCGGAGGTATCACGGAAACCAGAGGTGGACCAGAAGTCCAGCGGTCAGAAAGTAAAAGTCCTGCCATATTTTTATTCCACCCACTGAAGCGCTGTTAAAGTAAATGAGATAAATAAGTGTTTAATTGAGTGATGATTGACCATTATTGAAGACACCTGATGATAACAAGCAGAATCACCAAAGGAGAAAATCACAATTTTTAAGACACCATCACAGAGATCAGGGTTTGCTTTAGTTGAGCTCTTGACCCTTGACTTTTTAATATTAGAGTTTGTTTGTGCTGCTGTAACTGAGTTATAACAGCCAGACAAGCAAAGAGAAAATATGATCAGGTGGTGTTGGTTATGTTTTCACATAATCATTATTTGACCTGAATCACTGAACTCATTTAGAGCCCAATCTCTGAGTTAGATTTACATTATTGATTACATGTGATTCTGAAGATCAGCTTTTTCAAATTAATCCAAAGGTTTTATCAAAAGTTGTCTTCAATAAAAAAAAATAAAGGTTCCCATTTAGACACACAGAGATCAAGAATCAGCGTATGAATCTCAACAGTGGTGACTGTCAAAAAGAATGTTGCAATGCATTCTGGGCAAAACCTTGAAATGGAGACATTCTCTTATCTCCTACCCGTGAAGACAAACATCCCTTTAGACCAAACAATCATAAGATTAAAAGAAATAAGTAATATACTGTAAAATATAAAAACATTAAATGACATGAATGAATAATAATGATTAAATGATGTAAATAATAATAACAATAATAATAATATTAATAAATGATAAATCAAATGACAACTACATAAATGACTAATGATTATAAATGATTATGAAATTAAATATAAAAACAATAATAAAGTATAAAGAAAAGAAAACATCAATGTATCAACACTCTTATGGTAATTTTCCCCTGCACACCTGAAGTTTACTTGAGTCGTCCCATAATCGACACTTAAATAATTTATACTCTAGCGCGTCGCCTAATCGACGTCGGCTGAGTCGGTCAACGTCTTGACCCTTTTGACATGAGTGTTGATTTAAATTAATGTTTATTTGTAACTTACAGTTATTCAAAAAAATTAGCTGCTTGCTGATGATATT
The DNA here is from genome assembly GCA_003731715.1 of Anabarilius grahami. Lineage (NCBI taxonomy): Eukaryota > Metazoa > Chordata > Actinopteri > Cypriniformes > Xenocyprididae > Anabarilius > Anabarilius grahami. The sequence goes on from RJVU01023003.1 coordinate 4,343,942, forward strand.
TACATTTGCAAACTTAAAAAAAAAAAGAGGCAATCAGTTGCCTCAAATTTTTGAGTTAGTAGAACTTATCCGGGTTTACAGCACGTTACTTGTCCAGTTATTGGATATATTGAGCACCTTGTATGCGCTAAAGGCAATGCCAAATTAACATCTCCGTTGTGAGGTTCCAACCATAGATGGAAATAATAGATCTGAGTTATCAATCAGTAAGGAACCAACACAGTAAAGTATTATGGCAATATGTTAGCTTGGTTCCACCGTTTAGTGTGATAGTTATCCATAGACCTGGCTTTATTTGATATTCAGGCTTAAACCCTGTATGTGATTTGAACCTCAGAACCCCTGTACGTGTGTGGACTGAAAGCAAAAACAAATACTGAGTGCACATAGTTAGAGGCCAACTTAGTCGATATTCAGGGTGGTGTACCCATAAATCATCCTGAATGGATGTAAAGCCCATTGCTTATATAGCTCTGTCATGTGACAAAAATTTCATTGTCTCTAATTGTGACCTTGAAAGCCCAGAATGTCTCTGTTCTTGAAATGTCTCAGCTGATTGTTCTTAAAATGTCTCTGCAGTCTGTTCTTCCAGAAGAACCATCTTGAAGTCGAAGATTTTGAAGTCCCGTCTCTCTGACTGAAGTTCTTGTTATTCAGATTGTCAGTGTTGTTGCCAGAGTGTCCTCTGTATGATAGGCTTGAACTCTCTCAGCGAACTTCTTAATCGATCTGCAACAACAAGAGAACAGAAAACTTTTTGAAAAACAAGTTTGTTTAAACCTTGCAGGAATTATTTTGACTCCCTTATAGCGATATAGACAGATATCTCAGAGACTGTGTGGCAACTAAACTGAAGGTGTTGTAAACTACCCATTATATCTTCATCCCCCAAGTCACTAAAAGACAAGGTTCTTTTCATGACTCCTTCCGACAGCATTTCGCCAGTCTCATTTTACTCATCGGTTATGGAGTATGAGCTAATTTACAATTATGAATATGTGTCCATTTAGTCTTGCCAAATATTTTTACAGCTTTTACTGATTTTACAGCTAAAGGGGAGTCTAACAAAACTACAGGAACCATCTTAGTTTTAAACTTGAATTCCATTTCTTAACGTAAATCATTTACCCTGACACAATACTATTTCCATGTCCACACTCTGGAGACAATTTCTGACATTTAATTAATCTGCTTCAGCAAGATCTGTGCCTTGCAATGACACTTTTTACATTCCCAAAACATTCGGAGACGGCCATAACCTCCACAGAACATTCAGGATGTTCTCTATATGTTCAGCGACCCATAAATTATATGAAACAAGCATGCTTTGAAACACAGTTAGAGCAGCCAGAAAACACTCTAACATTAAAATATCAAGAGCCCATCTAAAGCAAACACTCACCTCCACAACGGTGACTTCAAACTTGATTATTTTCAATAAAACATCAACATCTAAACTTATGTTAATTCTGATTAAGTAGTTTTGTATGAAAGAAATAAAGTCATACTGGTTTGAAATAAGTGTGGATGGTGAGATCTAGAGCAGCGCTTCTCAAACTGGAGGACATTTTGTCTGTCTCTCTATATCTGACACATCCAGTCTCTAATGAGCTCATGAGTTGAATCAGGTGTGATAGATATAAACTGAGATATTAAAGGAATATAAATTAGGATGGTTTACTTTAATTTTACAGTTTTTGTTCGGTACCCGCTTTTGCCAGCTTTTGATCATTTAAAACAAATTTTTTTTTTTATTTTTTTTTTTTTAATATATTTTTAATGCCAGGGCATTTCACCCTTTTTTAAAGTTTTTTATTTATTTATGTTTTTACAGTGTACATTGTCTCAGTAAACACGATCTTGCAAAGAAAATGAACCGAATAAGAACCAAATCCTTTGTACAACTTCCCAGAAATTATGGTATTTATGTCTATAAGACAATCTATAAGACAACTCCTATAGGAAACTTATAGGAATGGTTTCAAAATTTGATAGAAATTCTAATTAGAATCCCGTACAGTTTTCTTTCTGGAATCCTTTAGGATTTTTTGAAAAGGGCATGGTGCCAAAGACGTCACCTGGTAACGTTCCCAGAGACGGTCACAATGTGGAGTTTTTTTAAGGGTTGGGGAACGTTATTTGGTGGACCTTCAGGGAACATTCAGGACGTTCTGGGAATGTTTAGGGGACTATTACTATAGGACGTTCTGTTAACTTCCCAAATATCTTCTTTGTAACGTTCTTATGTGACCATGAAATAACCAAAATGGAACGTCCCCCTAAACTCATATAAGGAACCTTGAACTGCAGCACTTTCAGTATTTTCTGTAAATATTCAGAATTTTCGTCACCTTTAGAGAACTTTTAGGGAACATTGTTCAAGGTCATGAAAAGGTCGCCTTCTACGTGGGTAAATAATGGAAGAGCATCTACTCATGTTAGTCCTGTCCTGTCGTTCCTTTCATTTAAAATCATTATCTTACACTAATTCAAATAAGTTTGACTTCATGAAGTTTCCTCGCTGAACCCACCCCTTTCTGAACAGACATAAAAGGAACAGAAACATTGTGATTTCATTCTGTTTCTGACACACGATGGATCTGCGAGTCTCTGTCTTTCTTCTTTTCTTTTTTCTCACTGGAGGTACAAAAAACAGCAAGTATTGAATGTATTATTTGGTACACTGAGATCACTGAATGTCTCTCTCTGTCTTTAAGGAAATTCACTCGAGTGTTACGTGTGCAAACCTGATTCAAGGGGTTACTGTAAAACAACAGTGGAGACATGTCCAGATGATTGTTCTGCATGTTCATCATGTTCAGCAAGTCTACCAGGTAAGTCCAGTGTGATGTGGAAATTTACTACATCTGTTGTTTACTGAAAGTTAATCTCATCACATAAGTGCAATTGTTTGTGTACTGCAAGAGGAACATGATTTCTGGAATTGATTCTTTTGCCTATTTAGAAAGTTTGTCATTTTTGCAGGTTACAAAAACATGACCCTCACAATGAAAGGGTGTGCAACTCAATGTCAAAGTGCGACTGCAGAGATGCCAGATGGTGTGAAATTGGATTTCCGCTGCTGTAATAGTGACCGTTGCAATGCAGCAGGTATTGGCTTTTTTTTGGCTCCCCCAACACTGCATGTTTTTTTTGTTTTTTTTTTAAAGATTTAATTGATCATCAATGAACATGTATGTTTTAATGACTACTGTTAGTAGTAGTAGAATTATTACCCTGCAAACATGCCCCTGGGGTCCATGCTGCTTTTTGCGGGCACAGTGGGCTAGGATCAACCCCCACCATACCTAAACAGACCCAGTGCAGGCTTGCCCAGTCTGTGTGAGTCTACGTGCTCTTGTCTGAATAATTTCTGTATAATGACTTAAAATGAAAAGCATTTAAAACAAGCCAGCAATTTATGCAGTGGTATTCTAGAACTACCATAACATGAAATCAAAAATTGTATTATATTTTCTAATCGGTTTTTCTCACAGCTTTTGCTATAATAGCGCTTACTTCAGTTAGGCAGTTTGACTCTTGACTGTTTTAGTGTTAGGGTTTTTTTGATCTGATTTTTTTTGACTGTGTTTATTCTAGAAAGAGCCTGCTCAAAGTTAATCACTTTTCTTCATATAAAGCTCAATCATTAGATCTGTGAATAAAGCCACTATATGATGATAATTATAGTCTTGTCATCCAACAGCTACACACATTTTCTCTTGCCATTATAAACAGCAAGAGCAGCTAGAGAATTACTTACATTAAAACAGTCAAGAGTCAAACTGCCTAACTGAAGTAAGCGCTCACCTCGATCACGGTGACATCAAACCAAACTTATTTTCAACAAATCATCAACATCTAAACCTCTGGTAATTCTCAATAAGAGCTTCTGTAGATGTATGTCAGAAATAAAGTCAGTCTGGGGTGCGTTTCCCGAAAGCATCGTTGGTGAACCATGGTCGTAAGTCCCATTGAACTCTATTGGTAACGACGGAACTTGCGACCATAGATCGCTTCGGCAAACGTGCCCCTGGTTAGTAATAAGTGAAGCTGGTAATGCTGTTTGTGGAGATGTTTAATCAGATCTTCAGAGATTTCATGTCTTTTATCTTCAGTTGATTTCATCGAAGGCTGTGGCTGAAGTCGTAGTTCTTCTTGTTCCTCTGTCCTTCGGTGATTCTGCTCGTTATCACCTAATTATCTCATTAACTCCAGCATGTTTCTGTGTTACATTTAACAGCCTGTAGTGTGCACACTGAGCAGTGTTAATTTCATCTGGGCTAACCCATGTGGGGCCTCCATGGAAACTGGACAAAACCTGCTGGGCCCCAGTTAGACAACCCAGGTGACACCCATCTCACCCATCCACATTGCTGTGCTGACTGGGACGTTCTGGGAGCAAAAATAAAACTTGCTGCTGAAAAAATTCCCAGAACATTACAAATTTCTAGCTGGGTAGTGCGGGCTGCCCGTGCAGGCAGTCTGCTGGGGGCCTGTTAAAAAAGGGCCAGTGCAGGATTGTTTGCAGGGTAATTGATACTCATTTCTTTGTCTTGATTAGATGGAGTGTATAAGGGAAGCTTCCTCCTGCTCTTCTCTCCTCTGCTCTTCTACTTCCTGTTTCAGTGAGTCCAGATTCAAGACTTCAGATTCTACCATGAAGACCAGCACAAAAACACATTCTTTCATACACAGAAAATGAGATACTTTAAGAAAGTATAAGCTTACACAAGAGCGTATAAACACACTTATAAACAGAGGTGGAAAGTCCAGGGGTCAGAAAGTAAAAGTCCTGCCATATTTTTATTCCACCCACTGAAGCGCTGTTAAAGTAAATGAGATAAATAAGTGATTAATTGAGAGATGATTGACCATTATTGAAGACACCTGATGATAACAAGCAGAATCACCAAAGGAGAAAATCACAATTTTTAAGACACCATCACAGAGATCAGGGTTTGCTTTAGTTGAGCTCTTGACCCTTCACTTTTTAATGTTAGAATTTATTTGGGCTGCTGTAACTGAGTTATAACATCCAGACAAGTCAAGCACAGAGAAAAGATGGTCAGGTGGTATTGGTTATGATTTCACAATCATTATTTAGTCACCAAACTCATTTAGAGCCCAATCTCTGAGTTAGATTTACATTATTGATTACAGCAGCACTGTGATTCGACAGCAGAAGATCCAGTTTTTCAAAACAATCCAAAGGTTTTCTCAAATGTTGTTCTAAAAAAAAAAATAAGGCTTTCATTTAGAGACACAGACATCAAGAATCAGCGTATGAATCTCAACAGTGGTGACTGTCAAAAAGAATGTTGCAATGCATTCTGGGTGCCACCAATCAAAATTCATCCACGGCTCCCATAATAATAAATAATGGGCTTAACTGTCTTAGTAATTTTCTTTATTCTCACTATTTTATTTTTTGCTGTTTTTATGTGACTTTTTAGTAGCTTGTTTTCTAATGTTCAGAGTTGATCTGTTGATCAGAATATGTTGCTTGTCACCGTCGTTGAGATTCATACGCTGATTCTTGATGTCTGTGTGTGCCTAAAAGAAAGCTTTCTTTTTTTGATCAGAACAACTTTTAAGAAATCTTTTGGATTATATTGATAAAGCTGATCTTCTGCTGTAGAATCACAGTGCTGCTGTAATCAATAATGTAAATCTAACTCAGAGATTGGGCTCTAAATGAGTTCAGTGATTCAGATCAAATAATGATTATGTGAAATCATAACCAACACCACCTGAGCATTTTCTTTTCTTTGCGTGTCTGGCTGTTATAATTCAGTTACAGCAGCCTAAACTAATTATATTACTAAATAGTCAAGGGTCAAGAGCTCAACTAAAGCAAACCCTGATCTCTGTGATGGTGTCTTAAAAATAGTGATTTTCTCCTTTGGTGATTCTGCTTGTTATCATCAGGTGTCTTCAATAATGGTCAATCATCACTCAATTAATCACTTATTTATCTCATTTACTTTAACAGTGCTTCAGTGGGTGGAATAAAAATATGGCAGGACTTTTACTTTCTGACCCCTGGACTTTCCACCTCTGCTTATAAATAAATCATGAAAATGTGATTGTGGTTGTTCAACTAGTAGGTTAACCAATCAAATGTCTGAAATTCTTAGAAGCAATATGACTGTTGTCATGGTTTTTCTGTTTTGGTTTTGTTTTTTATTTTTCTTTCTATTTGTTTCTTGTTTCCTGAGTTTGTAAATTAATAACTAATGGTTTTTAGAACGGAAATTAATCAATCAGCTGGACAATAACTTTTTTCTAGAGCTGCTGTACAGCCAAAACAATCTGTTCCATTAATTTCCTCACTGTAAAGCTGCTTTGAAACAATCTGTATTGTAAAAAATGAAATAAATGAAGGTGACTAAACTTCCTTTTGTTCCCCCTGGTTGCCATAGTAATTCATTATTTTATTGTTTAGAGCACACCTGTTTAGTACTGACCCAGCTAACAGAATTTTGTTATAAGAACGTTCTCTAAATATTCAGTGTTGGTTCTGGGAACATTAAAAACGCCCAGTTTTCTTGACGTTCCAGGAACGTTTTTATAAGGTATAATGTTCCTCAAACGTTCTTTTGATTTAAACTTAATTTTGATTTAAAATTCAACATTGTAGGAACGTTGATCTGTAACATTCCAAGAACATAAATTGTCCAGTTTCCTTAATGTTAGTAGAATGTTATTTAAAAGTTAGTATGATGTTCCTGAAACATTCTTTCAATCATTCAAACACCTGCTGTGAACAAACACTGAAAGAAAGAGAAATAAAAACACAAACTACAACTTTCTTCAGCCACAGCCGTAGATGAACTGAAGATAAAAGACATTAAATCTCTGAAGATCTGATTAAACAACTCCACAAACAGCATTACCAGCTTCACTTATTACTAACCAGACTGACTTTAATTCTGTCACACGTCTACAGAAGCTCTTACTGAGAATTAACAGGTTTAGATGTTTCGTTTGAGGTCACCATCATGGAGGTTGGTGGTTACTTCAGATGAGTTCGAGTTTTTTCTTTATCAGCAATTGCAGGTGTTTTCAGAAGCTATTTCTGCATTGATAAATCAGATCAACATGTCTGTTATAATTAAATTACATTGTTAAAGTGTTTACGTAAACGCTCTTTTGTAGTTTTTTTTTTGAAAAGTAATAAACTAAAATGATGTAAAAAAAAAAAAATCTAGTTGTAACACTGAAGTGATTTGTGTAATATTGTCCAAAACTACTTAGAAGTTAAAAACGACACACTTAGACATCAGCACTCATCATACAAACCTCAACAATGGTGACAATTAAAAATAAAAAATTCAGCTGCATAATTTATTAATGTCGCAATGCATGCTGGGAGCCATGAATGTGTTTTGTATGCTGGCATGAAGGATGTCACCATTGTTGTGTTTCATATGCTGAATGTTGATGTCTGTGAGTGTATAAATGACACAAAACATGTTTTAAGCGTAGTTATACAATGATTGCGTATGCAGTGCTGTTTATGCACTTTCTTCAATATTTGATGTGTAACAACAGTGTTACAAATGTTTGTTTTCATATTGGTTGTGTTTTATATCCTTAAATTAGCAGTTACAGGAAAAAAGTATTTTTAGACACTTTAACAGTCTTTTGTCTGTTAAAACAAAGCAGACATGTCAATCTGCTTTATCAAGGCAGAAATGTTTTCTGAAAACTCCTGTGATCGTTGATTAAAAAGCAACTCTCTAATAGTCAGGGGTCAAGAGGTCAACTAAAGCAACCACCAATCTCCATGATAACCTCAAACTAAACATCTAAACCTGTTAATTCTCAATAAGATCTTCTGTAGACGTGTGACAGAAATAAAGTAAGTCTGGTCAGTAATAAGAGAAGCTGGTAATGCTGTTTGTGGAGTTTTTTAATCAGATCTTCAGAGATTTAATGTCTTTTATTTTCAGTTCATCTACGGCTGTGGATGAAGAAAGTTAGTTTGTGTTTTTATTTCTCTTTTTTTCAGTGTTTGTTCACAGCAGGTGTTTGAATGATTGAAAGAACGTTTGAGGAACATCATACTAACCTTTAAATAACATTCTACTAACATTAAGAAAACTGGACAATTTATGTTCTTGGAATGTTACAGATCAACGTTCCTACAATGTTGAATTTTAAATCAAAATTAATTTTAAATCAAAAGAACGTTTGAGGAACATTATACCTTCCGAAAACTTTCCTGGAACGTCAAGAAAACTGGGCGTTTTTAATGTTCCCAGAACCAACACTGAATATTTACAGAGAATGTTCTTATAACAAAATTCTGTTAGCTGGGAATACAGGACCTGCACACAGAACACTAGCGCACATACACAGATACACATGATTCACAGCTTCTTCGAGGTTGAAGTTGTCCCTAGCTTAAATTATAAAGAGGAAATATTCCCCAAACATCCTGATAAGTTGTACTTTTCTCTAAGTGAGAGATACAAACAATATTCATTATTTTCCAGTGTTTGAAGATGAAGAGGAAAATAAATGCTTTAACATGAGTTGAACTCCTTCAAATAGTTTAATGTTTAGGATACATGTTGATTAATAACTTGATTATAAATCATTCAAAAGATATATATTAAAGCAGCAGTGGATTCCAGAATCACTTTCACTTTGATAATAATTAGTCATGTTTATTTCTGTTCAACTTTATTTCTCAATGTTTATAAATTCGTCCACAATTCAGTGCAACACATGCAGGCCAGAAGTCATTGAAAAGTGAGAACAAGTAAGAAAAAAAGAAAAAAGGTTCAGGTCCAAAATTAATTTAAAGGGACAGTTCACCCAAAAATGGAAACTCTGTCATAATTTACTCACCCTCAAGTTGTTACAAACCTGTATGAGTTTCTTCCTTCTGCTGAACATAAATGTAGCGCCCCTCTCCCTTAAACTTATGTAAAAGGGGCCCTGGATTCGTTTGTGGTTAGATCTCTCTAAATATTCTCTAATTATTATTAGCTTTATTTCAGTAAACCTTTTCTCTGCTTTTGGTATTGCTTATTATCTGATTAAAATAACCACACCGTCTGTTAAATGAAATGGAACTTTGATTAGTTTACTTAAG
>RJVU01023003.1:4361999-4375100 GCA_003731715.1 Anabarilius grahami
ACGTTCATTGCCGATCAATTAAATCTGTTTTCAAAAAACAAAATAAAAAAACATGCAGTGTTGGGGGAGCCAAATAAAGGCCAATACCTGCTGCATTGGCTGCATTGCAACGGTCACTCTTACAGCAGCGGAGATCGATTGATGCACCTTCTGGTGTCTGTACTTTCGCCGTTTGACATTGAGTTGCACACCCTTTCATTCTGAAGGTCATGTTTTTGTAACCTGCAATAAGGACAAACTTCTTAAATAGGCAAAAGAATCAATTCCAGAAATCATGTTCCTCTTGCAGTACACAAACAATTGCACTTATGTGATGAGATTAACTTTCAGTAAACTACAGATGTAAATTTCCACATCACACTGGACTTACCATTTGATAGACTGATTTCACAGTCTGAACATGCAGAACATTCATCTGGACATTCCTCCAGTGTTGCTTTACAGTTACCCCATGAATCAGGTTTGCACACGTAACACTCGAGTGAATTTCCTTAAAGACAGAGAGAGACATTCAGTGATCTCAGTGTACCAAATAATACATTCAATACTTGCTGTTTTTGTACCTCCAGCGAAAAAAAAGAAAAGAAGAACGACAGAGACTCGCAGATCCATCTTGTGTCAGGAACAGAATGAAATCACAATGTTTCCGTTCCTTTTATGTCTGTTCAGAAAGGGGTGGGTTCAGCGAGGAAACTTCGTGAAGTCAAACTTGACACTCTCAAACACTCACGGTAAATGTTTCTTCTCCAGGATAATGATCAGTTTTAAATAATGAATTATTAGTGTAAGATAATGATTTTAAATGAAAGGAACAACAGGACGGAACTAACATGAGTAGATGCTCTTCCATTTTTTTATCCGCTAACAAAGAAACTGGGCTGAGTTATTTCAAGATTATCACGGGTTGACCAATGTCATTGCCAGGCACAGATCTTGCTGAAGCAGATGAATCTAATGTCAGCATGGAAATTGTCTTCAGAGGGTGGACATGGAAATAGTATTGTGTCAGGGTAAATGATTTACGTTAAGAAATAGCATTCATGTTTAAAACCAAGATGGTTCCTGTGTAGTTTAATAGACACCCCTTCAGCTGTAAAAATCTGTAAAACTCTGTAAAATCTGTTCAATTATTAGGCACACGGTTAAAATTTTAACAGTGCAAGACTAAATGGACATATTTAGTAATCATTAGCGTAAATTAGCTCATACTCCCAAACCTTATGAGTTAAATCAGACCGGCAAAAAGAACCTTGTCCTTTAGTGACTTGGGGGCCTATAATGGGTGAAGATATAATGGGTAGTTTACACCACCTTCAGTTTAGTCACCACACGGTCTCTGAGATATCTGTCTATATCGCTATAAGGGAGTCAAAATAATTCCAGCAAGATTGAAACAAACTTGTTTTTCAAAAAGAGTTTTCTGTTCTCTTGTTTTTGTTGTTGCAGATTAAGAAGTTCGCTGAGAGAGTTCAAGCCTATCATACAGAGGACACTCTGGCAACAACACTGACAATCAGAATAACAAGAACTTCAGTCAGAGAGACGGGACTTTAAAATCTTCACCGACGTTCTCGGGACCTTGAGCAACGTTCTCTAAAGGTGATGAAAATTCCGAGCCTTTACAGAACATTCGGGACGTTCCTACACTGTAAAAAAATAAATTGTAAAAAAAGGTCAGTGACTGTCAGCTACGGCTGCCAAACAAAAACCTTCAAATTAAAGTAAAATATTCTAATTTAAATAAAGTGCACAAAACTTTCACAGAAATTTTCATTAAAAGAAAAACACTGTTATTTTACAGGTATTCCCTGAATTTTTACAAAAAAACCCCTTCACTGCAAAACATAATATAAAAAAAAAGGTCAAATGACTTTCAGCAACGGCTGCCAATCAAAAACTGTAAAATAATTGTAAAAAATCCTAATTTAAACAAAACATATTTATATCCTGAATTGTTACTAACAAAACACATTCACTGTAATGTGAATCTCCTGCATTTACCCAGAAAAAACACATGAGTGAATTAACATAACTATGTTACTGTCTCTGAACTAAAGCAACATGCAGCATAACGTCGATGTTTTCTGGCTCATCCTGGACTGAAGCACAGGCTCTACTCTCTAGCACAATGGTGACCCACAAAAAAAAAAACAAGATAGAAACCCTCTAAATCCTCTAGATTTTTTTTTGTCACCATTGTTGAGGTTTGTATGATGAGTGCTGATGCCTAAATGTGTTGTTTTTAACTTTTAAATAGTTTTGGACAATATTACACAAATCATTTCAGTGTTATAAATGAATTTTATTACATAATTTGAGTTTATTGTTTTTTTTCTCTCATATAACACTTTAACTCCAAAAATAAACAAAACCACAAAAAAGCAGTTATTTGTCTATTATTAAAACAGACAGGCTGATCTGCTTTACCAATGCAGAAATGTTATCTGAAAACACCTGCAATCGCTGATAAAGAAACAACGCAACAAAAGCAAACACTGGACTCCATGATGGTGACCACAAACGAAACCTTTTCAATAAGACATCAACATCTAAACCTCTGTTAATTCTCAATAAGAACTGCTGTAGACGTGTGACAGAAATAAAGTCAGTCTGGTTAGTAATAAGTGAAGCTGGTAATGCTGTTTGTGGAGATGTTTAATCAGATCTTCAGAGGTTTAATATCTTTTATCTTCAGTTCATCTAAGACTGTGGCTGAAGTCAGTTGTAGTTCTTGTGTTTCTCTTTTCTTCAGTGATTCTGCTTGTTAACAGCACATGTTCATCATTAAAGCTTAATCATCCCTTAATTAATCACTTACTTATATCATTAACTGTCAGAGTTGGAGCACACATACACAGATACACATGATTCACAGATTCTTCAAGGTTGAAGTTGGCCCGAGCTTTAACTATAAACAGGAAAGATTTCCAAAACTTCCTGATAAGTTGTACTTTTCTCTCAGTGAGAGATACAGACAATATTCATTATTTTCCAGTGTTTGAAGATGAAGAGGAAAATAAATGCTTAAACATAAGTTGAAGTCCTTCAAATAATTTTATATGTAGGATACATGTTGATTAATAACTTGATTATAAATCATTCAAAAGAAATATATTGAAGCGGCAGTGGATTCCAGAATCACTTTCACTTTGATAATAATTAGTCATGTTTATTTCTGTTTAACTTTATTTCTCAATGTTTATAAATTCGTCCACAATTCAGTGCAACACATGCAAGTAAGAAAAAAAAATGGTTCAGGTCCAAAATTAATTTAAGGCCCGTTCACACCAATAATGCGATAACTGTAAAGATAACGATAAAGATATCGTTTTAAAAATCGCTCTAAATATAAAAGAACAGCACTGTCCACACCACAGCAATAACGATATAGAGAAACGATATTGTTGGGATCACTTTCACAACTTTTTTTTTTTCCAGCTGTTGAATGATAAAACACTGACAGCCAATCAGAATCCATTCTAATTGAAAGGCTCACGCATTTAAAGCTGAGTATTTCAAGTATACTTAAGTGTAATTTTAAGTACATTTCTGAGCGGTACAAAAAAAAAGACTGAAAATATACTTTATTTTTTATTTAAAAGAATTATAGCACACTTGAATAAATTGTTTTGCAAGGGAGTCCATCACATGCAATGACAAATGTTGACTGACGTCACAGGTTCAGAATGAGAATCCTTGAAATTGAAAAAAAATAAACTGATTTTAAGTTTTATTTAAAGTTTTGTTTTGCTTACACTCAACCACCACCAAAACTCTGTGTACCTACAGGTAAATTTGCACATTTACATATTCTTTTCAAAACTGTTATAGTTTTTTTAATTGCTTACACACTAAAAGTGGTACTTGAGGCGACTCTGTGAATCCATTCACTCATTTATCTGATCAGACCAGTTCTGCTAAACTGCAATACCTAATTTGCTTAGAAACCAAAAAAAGCAGACCATCTAAATAAAGTGTTATTTGTTGTTTGTGCTCCCTCTACAGGTGAAGAGGGGAAGGTGATAAATATGTAAAAGCAACTCAAGGCCAGAAGAGGGCGCTGCGAGAATACAGTCTTTGACAGTCTTTGCAGCATGGACTTTTTCTCATTGTGTTCAACACCAGAGGTGGAAAGTCCAGGGGTCAGAAAGTAAAAGTCCTGCCATATTTTTATTCCACCCACTGAAGCGCTGTTAAAGTTAATGAGATAAATAAGTGATTATTCGAGTGATGATTGAAAATTATTGAAGACACCTGATGATAACAAGCAGAATCACCAAAGGAGAAAATCACAATTTTTAAGACACCATCACAGAGATCAGGGTTTGCTTTAGTTGAGCTCTTGACCCTTAGTTAGATTTACGTTATTGATTACAACAGCACTGTGATTCTACAGCAGAAGATCAGCTTTTTCAATATAATCCAAACGATTTATTAAAAGTTATTCTTGATCAAGATAAAAAACCTTTCTTTTAGGCACACACAGACATCAAGAATCAGCGTATGAATCTCAACGACGGTGACAAGCAACATATTCTACAGATCATATGTATGTAACAGATCAACTCTGAACATTAGAAAACAAGCTACTAAAAAGTCACAGCAAAAAATAAAATAGTGAGAATAAAGAAAATTACTAAAACAATTCAGCTCATAATTTATTCATGCAGCAATGCATGATGGGAGCAGTGGATGAATTTTGTTTGGTGGCACCCAGAATGCATTGCAACATTCTTTTTGACAGTCACCACTGTTGAGATTCATACGCTGATTCTTGATCTCTGTGTGTCTAAATTAGATTTTTTCTCTTTAAAACAACTTTTAATAAATCTTTTGGATTATATTGATAAAGCTGATCTTCTGAACCACAGTTCTGCTGTAATCATTAATGTAAATCTAACTCAGAGATTGGGCTCTAAATGAGTTCAGTGATTCAGATAAAGTAATGATTATGTGAAAACATAACCAACACCACCTGATCATCTTTTCTCTGTGCTTGTCTGGCTGTTATAACTCAGTTACAGCAGCCCAAATAAATTCTAATATTAAAAAGTCAAGGTTCAAGAGCTCACCTAAAGCAAACCCTGATCTCTGTGATGGTGTCTTAAAAATTGTGATTTTCTCCTTTGGTGATTCTGCTTGTTATCATTAGGTGTCTTCAATAATGGTCAATCATCACTCAATTAATCACTTATTTATCTCATTAACTTTAACAGCGCTTCAGTGGGTGGAATAAAAATATGGCAGGACTTTTACTTTCTGGCCCCTGGACTTTCCACCTCTGGTTCACGGATACGTTCCGGAAGCCGCGATACCTCCCACGGCCGATACGCCACAGAGTCCTTTTGCTGTGTGGGCCTGTACGTGTGTGGACTGAAAGCAAAAACAAATACTGAGTGCACATAGAGTCCAACAGTCGATATTCAGGGTGGTGTACCCATAAATCATCCTGAATGGATGTAAAGCCCATTGCTCATATAGCTCTGTCATGTGACAAAAATTTCATTGTCTCTAATTGTGACCTTGAAAGCCCAGAATGTCTCTGTTCTTGAAATGTCTCAGCTGATTGTTCTTAAAATGTCTCTGTAGTCTGTTCTTCCAGATGAACCATCTTGAAGTCGAAGATTTTGAAGTTCCTTCTCTGTGACTGAAGTTCCTGTTATTCAGATTGTCAGTGTTGTTGCCAGAGTGTCCTCTGTATGATAGGCTTGAACTCTCTCAGCAAACTTCTGTCGATCTGCAACAAAAACAAAAGAAAAGAAAACTTTTTGAAAAACAAGTTTGTTTAAACCTTGCTGGAATTATTTTGACTCCCTTATAGCGATATAGACAGATATCTCAGAGACTGTGTGGCGACTAAACTGAGGGTGGTGTAAACTACCCATTAGCCCCCACCCGCCATATCGTCATCATAGGGTTGGCCCCCAAGTCACTAAAGGTCAAGGTTCTTTTCATGACTCCTTCCGACAGCATTTGCCGGTCTCATTTCACTCATCTAAGGTGGGAGTATGAGCTAATTTACAATTATTAATGTGTCCATTTAGTCTTGCCTAATAATTTTACAGCTTTTACTGATTTTACAGATTTTTTCAGCGTTTTACAGATTTTACAGCTGAAGGGGAGTCTAACAAAACTACAGGAACCATCTTAGTTTTAAACTTGAATGCCATTTCTTAACATAAATAATTTACCCTGACACAATACTATTTCCATGTTCCCACTCTGGAGACAATTTCATGCTATTAAACTCATCTGCTTCAGCAAGGTCTGTGCCTTGCAATGACATTTTTTACATTCCCAGAACATTCAGGATGTTCTCTATATGTTCAGAGACCCATAATTTATTTGAAACAAGCATGCTTTGAAACAGTTAGAGCAGCCAGAAAAAACTCCAACATTAAAATGTCAAGAATCAAGAGCTCATCTAAAGCAAACACTCAACTCCATAACGGTGACTTCAAACTTGATTATTTTCAATAAAACATCAACATCTAAACTTATGTTAATTCTGATTAAGTAGTTTTGTATAAAAGAAATAAAGTCATACTGGTTTGAAATAAGTGTGGATGGTGAGATCTAGAGCAGCGCTTCTCAAACCTGGAGGACATTTTGTCTGTCTCTCTATATCTGACACATCCAGTCTCTAATGAGCTCATGAGTTGAATCAGGTGTGATAGATATAAATGAGATATTAAAGGAATATAAATTAGGATGTTTTACTTTAATTTTACAGTTTTTGTTCGGTACCCGCTTTTGCCAGTCTTTGATCATTTTATAAAAATGTTTTGTTTTTAAAAAAAATCTTTTTAATGCCAGGGCATTTCACCCGTTTTTAAAGTTTTTTATTTATTTATGTTTTTACAGTGTACATTGTCTCAGTAAACAAGATCTTGCAAAGAAAATGAACCGAATAAGAACCAAATCCTTTGTACAACTTCCCAGAATTTATGGTATTTATGTCTATAAATCAAGTCTTATAGGAAACTTATAGGAATGGTTTCAAAATATGATAGAAATTCTAATTAGAATCCCGTACAGTTTTCTTTCTGGAATCCTTTAGGATTTTTTGAAAAGGGAATGGTGCCAAAGACGTCACCAGGTAACGTTCCCAGAGACGGTCCCCATGTGGAGTTCTTTTAAGGGTTGGGGAACGTTATTTGGTGGACCTTCAGGGAACATTCAGGACGCTCTGGGAATGTTTAGGGGACTATTACTATAGGACGTTCTGTTAACTTCCCAAATATCTTCTTTGTAACGTTCTTATGTGACCATGAAATAACCAAAATGGAACGTCCCCCTTAAAGTCATATAAGGAACCTTGAACTGCAGCACTTTCAGTATTTTCTGTAANCCCAGAGACGGTCACAATGTGGAGTTCTTTTAAGGGTTGGGGAACGTTATTTGGTGGACCTTCAGGACGCTCTGGGAATGTTTAGGGGACTATTACTATAGGACGTTCTGTTAACTTCCCAAATATCTTCTTTGTAACGTTCTTATGTGACCATGAAATAACCAAAATGGAACGTCCCCCTTAAAGTCATATAAGGAACCTTGAACTGCAGCACTTTCAGTATTTTCTGTAAAGATTCAGAATTTTCGTCACCTTTAGAGAACTTTTAGGGAGCGTTGTGTAAGGTCATGAAAAGGTCGCCTTCTACGTGGGTAAATAATGGAAGAGCATCTACTCATGTTAGTCCTGTCCTGTCGTTCCTTTCATTTAAAATCATTATCTTACACTAATAATTCATTATTTAAAACTGATCATTATTCTGGAGAAGAAACATTTATCATGAGTGTGTGAGTGTTTCAAGTTTGACTTCACAAAGTTTCCTTGTTGAACCCACCCCTTTCTGAACAGACATAAAAGTAACGGAAACATTGTGATTTCATTCTGTTCCCAACACAAGATGGTTCTGCGAGTCTCTGTCGTTCTTCTTTTCATTTTGTTCACTGGAGGTACAAAAACAGCAAGTATTGAATGTATTATTTGGTACACAGAGGTCACTGAATGTCTCTCTCTGTCTTTAAGGATATTCACTCCAGTGTTACGTGTGTGTGCCTAATTCATGGGGTAACTGTAAGACAACAGTGGAGAAATGTCCAGATGATTGTTCTGCATGTTCATCATGTACAGTGAGTCTATCAGGTAAGTCCAGTGTGATGTGGAAATTTACTTCTGTAATTTACTGAAAGTTAATCTCATCACATAAGTGCAATTGTTTGTGTACTGCAAGAGGAACATGATTTATGGAATTGATTATTTTGCCTATTTAGAAAGTTTGTCATTTTTGCAGGTTAAAAAAACATGACCTTCACAATGAAAGGGTGTGCAACTCAATGTCAAAGTGCGTCTATAGAGATGCCAGATGGTACGATAGTGGATCTCCGCTGCTGTAAGAGTGACCTTTGCAATGCAGCCAATGCAGCAGGTATTGACCTTTATTTGGCTCCCCCAAAACTGCATGTTTTTTTTGTTTTGTTTTTTAAAAAAGATTTAATTCATCGGCAATGAACATGTACTTTTAATGACTACTGTTAGTAGTAGAAATATTATCCTGCAAACATGCCCCTGGGGTCCATGCTGGTTTTTGCGGGCACAGTGGGCGAGGCCCAGCCCACACCAAACCTAAACAGGCCCAGTGCAGGCTTGCCCAGGCGAGGCCCACAGCTTTGGGCTCACTGTGGTCTCTCTGTGAGCAGCACACACTGGACTGCCCTCATTAAGCCCATGATGGCCAGCCCGTTCGGGCCCAGAACAACTTTTGTACCTTTGGGCCCATGCAGGTTTTGTGTAGGCAGCCCACTTTCATTTCCCACGCCCTGTTTGGGGGCTTTTTAAAATTGAATGTGAAAGAAGGAATAAAAATTACTGACGAATTACAGTAATTCATATTTTTATACAGAAAATGACTGTATTTTTTTAACAGTATTTTTCTGTTTTATTAAATTACTTTCAAATGTATGTAAAATTACAAAAATAATCTGTAATTAATACAATTACAAACAGTTAGATGATAAAACGGTCAAATGACCGGCAGCAACGGCTGCCAAACAAAAAACATAAAATTAAAGTAAAATCTCCTTATTTAAATAAGCTGAGAACACTGTCACATGACCAGCATTAAACAGTAACAGTTTGACTATTTCTTTCATACAAAACTTTTAGACGTTGATGTTTTATTGAAAATAAAGAAATTTGATGTCACCTTTATGGAGGTAAGTGTTGGGCTCTTGATTCTTGACTTTTCAGCATCAGTTTTTCTTTGGCTGCTGTAACTGTGTTTCCTAAGCACATTTATTATAGCAAAAATTGTAAGTTGATTATTTATTGATTATTTAGTGGCCTGATTCACTGATCTCTGAGTATGTTATCTGTTAGTTTTACAGCAGACTTATATGAAATTATCAGATAAAATTGGATAGTTTTTTATTCATTATATAGAAAGTGTTTTGAGATTTGTTTTTTTAGACTCACTCAGACATCAAGAATGGTGACAATAAACAAAAATCTTTTTTGTGATGTTCAGAGTTGATCTGTTGAGCTGAATAATTTCTGCATAATGAGAAAAACAGTCAAAATATTAAAGAAAGCCAACAGTTCATGCAGTGTTATTCTAAGGCTACTATTAAAAATGATTAAACAACAACCGATAAGGCTCTCACGTGATGACTGAATCATCAATAAGTAATCATCACAATTTAATCAGCTGCTTTTTTTCTCACAACTTTTACTATAATAAACTTGCTTTAGAAACACACAGTCACAACAGCCAGTGAAACATGAAAGCTAAAAAGTCAAGGATAAGCAAATGCTCACCTCCATAACAGTAACTTCAAACGTATTATTTTCAATAAAACTGAAAAAAACATCTCAACCTCAGTTAATAATAGCTTTGAATGAAAGAAATAAAGTCAGAGTGGTTTGTAATAAGTGAAGCTGCAGAGATCTAGAGAGATCTGTTAGTGTTTAATGTTGTTTCTGTTATCTGAGTTTTGTGAGGTTATAATTGTGCTGGAGAGATCCTGTGCTTCAGTCAGTGATGATCCAGAAACACTGATGTTCTGCTGCATGTTGATTTATTTAAAGACAGTAACTGATGCAGTGATAGTTATATTAGCTCATGTGTGATTTACTCTTGTTAGCTGATTGTTAACTAAAAGAGATTTATAGAGAATGATTTAGGATATTTTACAGTTTTTCTTTGACGCTTCTGCCAGTCATTGACCATTTTTTTTTATTGATCTTTACCCATTATTTTCATGAAGGGTAAACGTTTGTCTCCCTGCGCTGCCAGATTTATTGTTGTAGATTAATAGTGTGGGCCTAGTGAGGGCAGTCTGCTGGGGGCCTGTAAAAAAAGGGCCAGTGCAGGATTGTTTGCAGGGTAATTGATACTCATTTCTTTATCATCTTGATTAGATGGAGTGTTTAAGGGAAGCTTCCTCCTGTTCTTCTCTCCTCTGCTCTTCTACTTCCTGTTTCAGTGAGTCCAGATTCAAGACTTCAGATTCTACAGTGAAGATCAGCGCAAAAACACATTCTTTCATACACAGAAAATGAGATACTTTGAGAAAGTAAGATTACACAAGAGCGTATAAACACACTTATCAATAAATCATGAAAATGTGATTGTGGTTAGAAGCAATATGACCGTTGTCATGGTTTTTCTGTTTTGATTTTGTTTTCAAGGTCTTTTTTTTTCTTTCTATTTGTTTCTTGTTTCCTGAGTTTGTAAATGAATACCTAATGATTTTTACAGTGGAAATGAATCAATCAAAAATGTACTTAAGCTGGACAATAACTTTCTTTCTAGAGCTGCTGTACAGTCAAAACAATCTCTGTTCCAGTAATTTCCTCACAGTAAAGCTGATTTGAAACAATCTGTATTGTAAAAACTGAACTAAATGAAGATGACTAAACTTCCTTTTGTTACCCCTGGTTGCCATGGTTCATATTCATTATTTTATTGTTTAGAGCACACCTGTTTAGTACTGAGTTCATTATCTGGTGTATTTACAGTTTTCTACAATCGCTGACACATTTCTCAATACTTAGGGCACTTTTTCAAAACTCTTCACACAGTTCTCTTAACTTTCATCTTGGCACAGCAGTTAATTCACATTCAAAATGCACTAAATCTACCAAAACACTTCATTCATGTCTCAAATCAACTCATTCTTCCAGAACACAAAGATTTTCAATCAACAAACACACTTTGTCAGTCAAAAAACACAGACCTAAAAAACACTAACATCAGTTAGCATTATACACTGTTTTCTTTTGTAAAATGTCTTCACAGAACAAGAATAACAATCTCTACTGCTTATAATTCACTGCAGTTTATGTTACATGATCCATGTTTATATTACAGAACAAAATTATTCCTAAGTTTCCCTTTTGAATGGATGGTAATGAAACTGAAAGACGTGTTCAGATTGATCAAATTGTTTTGATATTATTAGATTTTTTAGATTCAGAATACATTTCATCATCACATAACTATATTACTGTAGCAAATTTCTGTCTTATTCAGTTTTGTATTATGTTATTGTTTTTAACTTAAGTTTAATATTTAGGAGGATACATGTTGATTAATAACTTGATTATAAATCATTCAAAAGATATATATAGAAGCAGCAGTGGATTCCAGAATCACTTTCACTTTGATATAATTATTCATGTTTATTTCTGTTCAACTTTATTTGTTTATACATTTTTCCACAATTCAGTGCAACACATGCAGGCCAGAAGTCATTAAAAAGAGAACAAGTAAGAAAAAAAAAATGTTTCAGGTCCAAAATTAATTTAAGGCCCGTTCACACCAAGAATGTGATAACTGTAGATAACGATAAAGATAGTTTTAAGAATCACTCTAAATATAAAAGAACAGCACTGTCCACACCACAGCAATAACGATAGAGAAACGATATTGTTGGGATCATTTTCAGAATGATTTTTCTTTCCAGCTGTTGAACGATAAAACACTGACAGCCAATCAGAATCCATTCTAATTTAACGGCTCGTGCATTTAAAATGGCAGCGGAGAAGTTAATTGCTGAGTATATCAAGTATACTTAAGTGTAATTTAAAAAAGACTGAAAGTATTCTTTCTTATTTTTAATTTAAAAGAATTATAGCACACTTGAATAAATGTTTTTGCGAGGGGGCCCATCGCATGCAATGACAAATGTTGACTGACGTCACAGGTTCATAATGAGAATCCCTGAAATCAACATTGAAAAAATAAACAGATTTTAAGTTTTATTTAAAGTTTTGTTTTGCTTACACTCAACCATCACCAAAACTCTGTGTACCTACAGGTCAATTTGCACATTTACATATTCTTTTCAAAACTGTTATAGTTTTTTAATTGCTTACACACTAAAAGTGGTACTTGAGGTGACTCTGTGAATCCATTCACTCATTTATCTGATCAGACCAGTTCTGCTAAACTGCAATACCTAATTTGTTCACTTAGAAACCCAAAAAAAGCAGACCATCAAAATAAAGTGTTGTTTAATGTTTGTGCTCCCTCTACAGGTGAAGAGGGGTAAAGGTGATAAATATGTAAGAGCAACTGAAGGCCAGAAGAGGGCGCTGCGAGTATACAGTCTTTGCAGCATGGACTTTTTCTCCTTGTGTTCAACACCCATATTTTTAACTAAAACAAACAAATTTAATTTGATCAACAGCTCTGGGATTCACTCCTGCTTTATAATTCCCCATCTTTTAAGAAATCCACAAGTTTCTCAATCAAACCAAGTCAATATATTGCTGCTTCTTGCATGTGATTAGAACTTTTTACTCTGAAGTGTGTTTTTCTGATCTGTGTTGATTTCTTTTATACAAAGACTAAATCATATCACTTGTGACATACAAAGAAAATCATTTATACTTTAATATTTTATATCAGTATTCTTTAATACAAAATATAATAAGAATAATATTTTACATGATTAAAATAATGTTAAAGTAACTTGAATCATTTTTCCCTCTATTTTTGTACATATTGATATATCATTTCCTTTTTGTCCCCTTATATCACACTGTTCTTTGTTGTTATACCCATTTCATTTTGGGTATGTCATTTTCAGCTTGTG
>RJVU01023003.1:4375663-4407502 GCA_003731715.1 Anabarilius grahami
AGATTTAAACAATAAGACTAAACGTGTTGAGCTATATAACAACAATTAGTTTTCTGTCTATAAATATATCAAAACAGTTGTTCCCTTGTCTATTAAAACATGTAATATATTAAAGCGTCTTTGGTGTTTCCATGGTTTCTACAAAATAAAACCGGAAACCGAGGGTAACGCGGGTATGACGCAATTGACAGGCGACTCCTCACACGTCCCGGAGCCTTGGTTAAAATTGCAATTTTCTCACGATTTACAAATAGTTGGAAACATTTGGGATATTGTAAGTACTCAAGTGAACAAAATATATAACACTGGCCTAGTGGTTTTTGGATATTTTACTGCAAAAATATTACATATTGCACCTTTAATGACCAAACGTAGCCTATAAAAGTTGCAGGTGAAATAAATTGTGGAAAACACTGAATAAGCATCTTTTCAGTTTTTTTGTTTTTTTTTAAGAAAATCCATGATCAAAATGAACACTAGGGATTGTTTTTGTTTGCAAGCCAGTAGCCACCATTTCTATCCCACATGTAAATGTAGCTTACAGTCACTGAATGTGTCACAGATTGATGATGTAAAACTTCTTGCATGTGACTTGGCTGCCATACAGTCTGACATTAATGACAACTGAGATCCTACAGTGTGACATGACTTGGGATCATGTTCATACAGTCTGACAAGCAACAGTCATAAAGGACTATTATAAATTGTGAACTCGGCTTTAGATATCTCATAGACTTTGACTTATGACGTTAATAATATTTTCTATCACCTAACCTGATCTCTGCCCCTAAACATAACCCTCAGAGAAAACTGCAAAATCTTGAGTTTGCATTAATTGCTTCATTATTTTTATAACAAACTACATTAGAGGAACTTAACAATTTGTATCTTAAATACAGTTTTAAAAATTGATTACTCAAAAGAAAATATAAATAAATACAAATTTCAGCATAACTGAGTGGCCCTGAAACCAATTAATCTTATTCCAATTCAACTGAATAGCTAGTATGTTAAATATAACTTGCTTAATATGGAAATTTAAGAAATCATACCTTTGCATTATTGCATCATTTCACTGAACACTGTTATTGTTTTACCACAAAAGCTGGTAACCAAAAAAAAATTCCAACATAACAGAAACTCTTTCAGACGTCAACCATAACAGCTCTAAACAGCTCTAAACAGCTCTTTCCTTTTACTAAAAAAACACATAAAAACATAAATAAACAATTTCAACATTTAATCTCCTTATCCAGTCCTATGCAAAAATCAGAAATCCAGAAATCCACTGCACAATTTTCAATAGTCAAGACAATTTCATGTTACTACAACTTTTAAAACAAATGAATAATTAACACGTTTCAGTTTAAATTACACAGAATATTAAGTTGATGTAATTATCAACAATATAGATTACTAAATTATATATTAACTGCTCATTATTTGTGGAAGAGAAAATGTCTCTGGAACGGCATAGCATTAAAATTAGTTCTCACTACAGAAATAGCCACATGTAAATTATGTACTGAGTGTCCACATCTATTATGTACATTATTGAGTGTCTATCAACCAGATAGAAATCAGAAATATCTATTAACCAACAAGACCTTAAGAATGACTCAGCAACTTTTCTACTTTTCATTTAAAATCATTAAAAGGTTAGTTCATCCAAAAACGAAAATTACTCAACTTCATGTCATTCCAAACCCGTAAAACCTTTGTTGATCTTCAGAACACAAATTAAGATAGGTGGCAGCAACTACATTGCACCTTTTGACATCCAGAAAGATAGTTGAAAACCTGGTTAAAATAGTCCATGTGACTACTGAGTAATTAATAACAGAATTTAAATTTTTGGGTGAACTAACCCTTTAACTTACATTACTATAATCCATTCATTAAAAATGATCATTAGGTATTTTGGAAGAGAAAACATGTGTGTCTGAATGTGTCAAGTGTGTGTAGGACTTCCTCATTAAACCCACCCCTTTCTGAACAGACAAAAGCAACAGAAACATTGTGATTTCATTCTGTTCCTGACACACGATGGGTCTGCGAGTCTCTGTCGTTCTTTTTTTCATTTTTCTCACTGGAGGTACAAAAAACAGCAAGTATTGAATGTATTATTTGGTACACTGAGATCACTGAATGTCTCTCTCTGTCTTTAAGGAAATTCTCTCAAGTGTTACTCGTGCTTACCTGATTCAATGGGTTACTGTGAAACAACAGTGCAGACATGTCCAGATGGACATACCACATGTGCAACACTGAAACCATCAGATGGTAAGTCCATATATATATATGTTAATCTCATCACATAAGTGCAATTATTTGTCTATTGCAAGGGGTGCATGTTTTCTGAAATTGTTTAAATATCCTTTTACATATATATATATATATAGAGAGAGAGAGAGAGAGAGAGAGGACTGTCTTTTTTTTTTCTTCATTTTTGCAGATTTCACCATTACAAAAATGTGTACCTATATTTGTTTACCTGGGTCCCAACATCAACCTAATAAAGGGACAGTGTCTATCCAGTGCTGTGACACTGACCTTTGCAATGCAGCAGGTATTGGCCTTTATTTGACCATGTGTTAATTAACATTTACGTGTGTTCATTTAGCAGGCTGATTTTACCAACTTCTTTATCATCTTGATTAGATGGAGTGTTTAAGGGAAGCTTCCTCCTGCTCTTCTCTCCTCTGCTCTTCTACTTCCTGTTTCAGTGAGTCCAGATTCTACAGCGAAGATCAGCACAAAAACTGAATATGAGACATATTCTTATGCATTGCTCCTTTTAGATTGTTTATTGCTCTGCTGTTCTATTGTATCATGATTACCAATTGAATCGGAAAAACTTGAAATTTTTAGTGTTTTAGTGACCCCTCAGCTCAGTAAAATTAAAGTAAAATTAACTGAGGATCTGATGAGTACACTCAAAAAAATAAAACTTTGGTTGAACATGATTTAATCGTGGACAGTGGTTCCACGTGATTACACCACATTATCCTAACAACACTAGATGATGTTAAACCAGCTTGAAATATCTGTGTTCATTTTACATGAACAAATGACATTGATTAAACGTGATTTACATACTTATTTTTAAGATGAAACAATGGTTTTTATTGAACTATAGTTAATCATGCTATCTTAAATTTAATCCTTGATGTTAAGCCTATAGGTTTAAATCACTTTTAATGAATCCCATTTAGTCAAGTTACTACTATATGTTATAAAATATCACATCACCATTTTCCCCCATACTTCAAACATGACTACAGACGCAGCAAATATGTAATAAATCCTTTTTACTAGGGAACAGATTACAGCAGGTGTCACACTTTCAACAACACTTCAAACACTTCAAACATTAAGCCTGAATTTTTGACCTAATTTATATAAAACACAAATGTGTACAGAAATGTTTTCCTTTACACAGGAACTGCTTCCTATTTCTCCATGAACATGTTCACATGACATGACTGCTTGTGCTCTTAAGGAAAAGTTTAAAACACTTTTTTTTTTTACTTGACAACAAATTCAGAACATTCAAAGCAGTGCAGCATTAGCATACTTAATTCTACAATGCAAAATGAAAATGAAAAACAGGTTCACATTCCTACANCCTTTTACTAAAAAAACACATAAAAACATAAATAAACAATTTCAACATTTAATCTCCTTATCCAGTCCTATGCAAAAATCAGAAATCCAGAAATCCACAGCACAATTTTCAATAGTCAAGACAAATTCATGTTACTACAACTTTTAAAACAAATGAATAATTAACACGTTTCAGTTTAAATTACACAGAATATTAAGTTGATGTAACTATCAACAATATAGATTACTAAATTATATATTAACTGCTCATTATTTGTGGAAGAGAAAATGTCTCTGGAACGGCATAGCATTAAAATTAGTTCTCACTACAGAAATAGCCACATGTAAATTATGTACTGAGTGTCCACATCTATTATGTACATTATTGAGTGTCTATCAACCAGATAGAAATCAGAAATATCTATTAACCAACAAGACCTTAAGAATGACTCAGCAACTTTTCTACTTTTCATTTAAAATCATTAAAAGGTTAGTTCATCCAAAAACGAAAATTACTCAACTTCATGTCATTCCAAACCCGTAAAACCTTTGTTGATCTTCAGAACACAAATTAAGATAGGTGGCAGCAACTACATTGCACCTTTTGACATCCAGAAAGATAGTTGAAAACCTGGTTAAAATAGTCCATGTGACTACTGAGTAATTAATAACAGAATTTAAATTTTTGGGTGAACTAACCCTTTAACTTACATTACTATAATCCATTAATTAAAAATGATCATTAGGTATTTTGGAAGAGAAAACATGTGTGTCTGAATGTGTCAAGTTTGTGTAGGACTTCCTCATTAAACCCACCCCTTTCTGAACAGACAAAAGCAACAGAAACATTGTGATTTCATTCTGTTCCTGACACACGATGGGTCTGCGAGTCTCTGTCGTTCTTTTTTTCATTTTTCTCACTGGAGGTACAAAAAACAGCAAGTATTGAATGTATTATTTGGTACACTGAGATCACTGAATGTCTCTCTCTGTCTTTAAGGAAATTCTCTCAAGTGTTACTCGTGCTTACCTGATTCAATGGGTTACTGTGAAACAACAGTGCAGACATGTCCAGATGGACATACCACATGTGCAACACTGAAACCATCAGATGGTAAGTCCATATATATATATGTTAATCTCATCACATAAGTGCAATTATTTGTCTATTGCAAGGGGTGCATGTTTTCTGAAATTGTTTAAATATCCTTTTACATATATATATATATAGAGAGAGAGAGAGAGAGAGAGAGAGGACTGTCTTTTTTTTTTCTTCATTTTTGCAGATTTCACCATTACAAAAATGTGTACCTATATTTGTTTACCTGGGTCCCGACATCAACCTAATAAAGGGACAGTGTCTATCCAGTGCTGTGACACTGACCTTTGCAATGCAGCAGGTATTGGTCTTTATTTGACCATGTGTTAATTAACATTTACATGTGTTTATTTAGCAGGCTGATTTTACTAACTTCTTTATCATCTTGATTAGATGGAGTGTATAAGGGAAGCTTCCTCCTGCTCTTCTCTCCTCTGCTCTTCTACTTCCTGTTTCAGTGAGTCCAGATTCTACAGCGAAGATCAGCACAAAAACTGAAAATGAGACATATTCTTATGCATTGCTCCTTTCAGATTGTTTATTGGTCTGCTGTTCTACTGTATCATGATTACCAATTGAATCGGAAAAACTTGAAATAACGATCTGAGTGTGAACCAGGTTTTAGTGACCCCTCAGCTCAGTAAAATTAAAGATGATGAGTAATGATCCAATATTATTAAACTAGATGAAATGGCAATACTTTACATTAAGGTCCCATTAAGCAATACATTTGTGACAGTATTTTTGAATCTTTGTAAATGTTAGTTAATTAAAATCTAACTGTTTATTGTTGACAAATAATGTTCATCAAATGCAACTGTATTTCTTTTTGAGACAATGTAAAAAAACAAACATCTAAACTTGATGAAATTTTGATGCTTCTTGGTTTTAATAAAAAATATGTTCATATACAAATATACATAAAAAAGTATTTCTGCTTGCTTGTTGTATGTTCCATATTTAACCCAGAAATTGCAAATGGAAATTAAACATAAATTTAAAGAGTTAGTTCACGCAAAAATGAAAATTCTGTCATTAATTCACCCTCATGTCGTTCCAAACCTGCAAGAATTTTGTTAATCTTCGGTACACAAACTTTCGCAACAAACCATTTCCAGAAGCTCAAATGTGATGATTGCGCAACACACGAGAATGAACCTCATTGGAACGACATGAGGGTGAGTAATTAATGACAGAATTTTCATTTTTGGGCGAACTAACCCTTTAAAGTACATTGGACTAAAAGAAGAAAAACCAAAACCAAATTGTGAACTGCACTTCTGTATTCTGTTCTTCTCAGAATGTGCATCCTAAACCTAACCCACAATTCAATCCACAAATATATGAAGAGCTCATATAAATGCATTGAATGCACAAATTATAAAGATATGATCATTAATCGAAACTGTTCACATTTACAATATTTAACATACATATGCAGTGTATGTGTATGTCTATGTCTTTCACGTCCATTTAGATTTTGTTCTTGTGGTTTAATAGTCATGTTTCCTGTTGTTCATGTGTTTCCTTTGCTCCACACGCTATCATGCCATGTGCTTTCCTCGTGTCGTGTCATATTCTGATTGGTTGCTCTTGTCATGTGTTCATCGTAATCATACCTTAGATCTAATACTGTCGCATGGAATTGATATTGATGCTGTTGAAATTCTACAACAGAGCGATGATATATCAGATCATTATTTAGTCTCGTGTATAATACAGTTAGCAAAGGCTACAAAACAACCACCCAGCCATAAATATGGTAGAACCATCACTTCTACCACTAAAGATTGCTTTATAAATAATCTCCCCGAGCAGTTTCATCGCCTTAGTATACCAGACAACTTAGAAGAACTCGATGCTGCAACAGAAACTATTGGCTCTCTCTTTTCCAGCACATTAGATGCAGTCGCTCCTTTACGTCTAAAGAAGATTAAGGAAACTAATCCAACGCCGTGGTATGATGAGCACACTCGGGCTCTAAAACGAGCTGTGAGAAAAGCTGAACGTAGTTGGAAGAAAACAAAACTAGAAGTTTTTCGCCTTTCGTGGAAAGAAAAAATGATTGAGTACAGAACGGCTATAAGAAATGCTAGATCTACTTATTTTTCAAAACTCTTAATAGAAAACAAACATAATCCTAGGTATTTATTTGACACAGTGGCTAAATTAACTAGAAACAGAGATTCAACTGCTGACGTTTCCAAAGAGCACAGCAGTAATGACTTTATGAACTTCTTTACTTGCAAGATTGACAATATTAGAGAGAAAATTGTAAACATGCAACCGTCTACAGTTTCGCTTCAGACAGTGCACTGTAGTGTCCCTGAGGTAAAACTAGAATCATTCGCCGCTATAGGAGAGGAAGAATTATCTAAACTTATCAAATCATCAAAATCAACAACATGTATGTTAGACCCAATGCCGACTAAACTACTGAAAGATATGCTTCCAGAGGTCGTAGGTCCACTTCTTGATATAATTAATTCATCTTTAACACTAGGATACGTACCAAAAACTTTTAAGCAGGCTATTATTAAACCTCTTATTAAAAAACCTCAACTAGATCCGAGAGACTTAGTAAATTACAGGCCAATCTCGAATCTACCTTTTCTGTCCAAAATACTAGAAAAGGCAGTTTCAACACAACTGTGCTCCTTTTTAGAAAGAAATAGTATCTGTGAGGATTTCCAGTCAGGATTTAGACCGTACCATAGTACTGAGACTGCTCTCGTTAGAGTTACAAACGATCTACTCTTATCATCCGATCGTGGCTGTATTTCTCTATTAGTGTTATTAGATCTCAGTGCTGCTTTTGACACTATCGATCACAACATTCTTTTAAAAAGACTTGAAAACTATATTGGCGTTAGTGGAATTGCTTTGGCATGGTTCAAATCTTACTTATCTGACCGTTATCAGTCTGTAGTAGTTAATGAAGAGATGTCGTATCGATCACAAGTTCAATATGGAGTACCACAAGGCTCAGTACTAGGACCGTTGCTTTTCACTCTGTACATGCTGCCCTTAGGAGAGATAATTAGGAAGCATGGTGTTAGTTTTCACTGCTACGCTGACGATACTCAGCTCTATATTTCCTCGCGCCCTGACGAAACCTACAAATTCACAAAACTAACAGAATGCATAGCTGACATTAAAAACTGGATGACAAGAAATTTCTTATTATTAAATTCAGAAAAAACTGATATCCTAATCTTTGGACCAAAAACTTCCTCACGAAAAAACCTTGAATACTCTCTAACACTTGATGGGTGCTCCATTAAATCTTCGTCCTCAGTTAGGAACCTGGGTGTGCTCTTTGATACCAATCTTTCATTTGAAAGTCATGTTTCTAGTATCTGTAAAACCGCCTTCTTCCATCTAAAAAATATATCTAAATTACGACATATGCTCTCAATGACAAATGCGGAACAGTTGGTTCATGCATTCATGACCTCAAGACTAGATTACTGTAACGCTCTACTGGGTGGTTGTTCTGCTCGGCTTTTAAACAGACTACAGTTGGTCCAAAATGCGGCAGCTAGAGTTCTTACTAGAACCAGAAAGTATGACCATATTAGCCCAGTTCTGTCAACATTACATTGGCTCCCTATTAAACATCGTATAGATTTTAAAATCTTGCTACTTACCTATAAAGCTCTAAATGGTTTAGCTCCCCAATATCTAAGCGAGCTCTTGGTGCATTATAGTCCTTCACGTTTATTGCGATCTCAGAATTCAGGCCAGTTGATAATACCCAGAATATCAAAATCAACCGAAGGCGGCAGATCCTTTTCCTATTTAGCACCTAAACTCTGGAACAATCTTCCTAGCATTGTTCGGGAAGCAGACACACTCTGTCAGTTTAAATCTAGACTAAAAACACATCTCTTTGCTCTTGCATACACATAACACATTATCAATACATAAACATTTTTTCAAATCCGTTAAAGGATTGTTACGCTGCAATAATTAGGTCGGCCGGAACCGAGAACATTTCCTATAACACTAGATATACCTGTAGATCAGAATAAGAATGGCATCTACGCTAATATCAGTCTCTCTGCTTATCCTGAGGTTTGCCGGGTGCTGGACCCAGGCCGTATCCAGATCAGATGGAGAACCTGTGCCTGGACCTGACTACAACGTGGCCCAGGAGACAATGGGCCTACAGATCCAGTTCTGGCTGCATCTATAATTCAGATTTTTAATCTCCGTATCCGCTTACATATATTTATATATATAATCTACTTTTAATCCCTATAATAAAACTGTATAATTCAGATTTTGATCTCCATATCCATTTACATATATTATATATATCTTCCAAGGGGTTTTTTCCCTCCTAGGACTTTTTTCCCAGTGTTACCACACTGGGTTTTTCTCCTAGGGGGTTTTTTCCACCCCTGGGAGTCAGCCGACATTGGCTTAATGTAGCACCATCTTGTATATGTTACATATTACCACGCTTGCTTGTACAGCTTATTTTTAACCACTTATCTTTTTTCTGTGCTTCTAATATGTAAAGCTGCTTTGAAACAATTACCAATTGTAAAAAGCGTTATATAAATAAATTTGACTTGACTTGACTTGACTTCATCAGTTCTTTATTATCATTGGTTCATTGTCTGAATCATGATCAAGTGTTTCTTGTTAAAAGGTTAGTATGGACAGTGAGAAACAAAAGAATATTATGTAAACACTTATGATCAATAATGTATTTTTTGAAACTACTTTAAGATGATAATTATGTCACCTGGTCATTTTTTGTTTATAGCTTCTTTTCCAACCAATTATATGCTTTGACAAACACACGGTTAAAAAGACCACAAACATATAAATCCCCATAGTCAGGAGCCCAACTAAAACAAACACCACAACGGTGAGTACAAACCGAACTATTATTAATAAGATCCTCTATAAACTTGTGACAGAAATAAAGTCAGTCTGGTTAGTAATAAGTGAAGCTGGTAATGCTGTTTGTGGAGTTGTTTAAGATTTTCAGAGATTTAATGTATTTTATCTTCAGTTGATTTCATCTAAGGCTGTGGCTGAAGTCCTAGTGTTTCTCTTTCCTTCAGATTCTGCTCATTATCATCAGGTGTCAAGTCAAGTCAAGTCACCTTTATTTATATAGCGCTTTTTACAATGTAGATTGTGTCAAAGCAGCTTTACATTGATAACTGGTACATAATTTTGGCTGCACAGCAGCACTTAAAGAATAGTGTCAATTCAGGCAGATCAGAAGCACTGTTGATTAAATGTCAAGAATACTGTTGAATATCAAATGTCAATTCAAATGTCAAGTGTCCCCAACTAAGCAAGCCAAAGGCGACAGCGGCAAGGAACCCAAACTCCATCAGGTGACATCAGGTGGCAATCAGGTGGCAAACAAGTGGCAAATAGGTGTTAAAATGGAGAAAAAAAAAACCTTGGGAGAAACCAGGCTTAGTCAGGGGGCCAGTTCTCCTCTGGCGAACAGTGCTTTGTTACGAATCAGGTTGCTATCATAAGTCTGATAGGATCGCAACAATCAAAGTGTTTATTTCAGTTCCATCCAGTTGAGGATCGTATTCATCACGCCGGTATGGACGGTTTGTTGGGGAACTGTGCTACTGGCTGTCGTGTCGATGAGGCCTTCACAGTGGATGATCTAGTCGACTCGATCTCTGCTGATACTTCAGGGCTGCGTTGTGGTTTGATATAAGGTGTCTTCAATAATGCTCAATCATCACTTAATTAATCACTTAATTACCTAATTAACTTCAACACTGCTCCAGTGTTACGTATAACACCCTGTAGTGTGGACTCATAAACTCTGAGCAGTGTTAATTTAACACTGGGAAATTTGCTGTGCCTCATGTCGTTCCAAAACCCCTAAGACTTTAGTTCATCTTCAGAACAAATGAAGATTTTTTTGTTGAAATCTGAGAGATTTCTGTCCCACCGTTGACAGCTACGCAACTGACACTTTGATGCTTCAAAAAGTTCGAAAGGAGATCGTAAAACTAATCCATATGANACTTCCAGGAAGGCGTGCTGATGCAAGTTGGAGCTAAACTCTGCAGGACACCGGCCCTCCAGGAACAAGTTTGGGGACCCCTGCTTTAGTTCATCTTCAGAACAAATGAAGATATTTTTGTTGAAATCTGAGAGATTTCTGTCCC
Organism: Anabarilius grahami; assembly: GCA_003731715.1. Lineage (NCBI taxonomy): Eukaryota > Metazoa > Chordata > Actinopteri > Cypriniformes > Xenocyprididae > Anabarilius > Anabarilius grahami. Next base: position 4,386,536 of record RJVU01023003.1, read on the forward strand.
ACCGTTGACAGCTACGCAACTGACACTTTGATGCTTCAAAAAGTTCGAAAGGAGATCGTAAAACTAATCCATATGAATTGAGCGGTTTAGTGCAACGTTTTCTGAAGAGACTTGATCACACACACACAGAAAGACAGATTCCACTCCAAGGTGGTTGATACCAAAATTGGCATATTTAGAAGAAGAAAGTCAACAGTCGGGACAACGGATGGAAATTAGCCTTCGGCTACAATCCGGTGTGTTTACATTCATGTACTATCATGTCTGTCCATTAACACACACTGTCCCTATCAAATAAATAAGTAAATAACAGTTATGTTGTTTCTGCTCTATTAGGGCCGATCACATCCTCAACTCAACTTCATCAATCGCCCCTATAAGTGCACCTCAGGAAACATTATAAAATAAATAAAAATAAATAAAATGCAGTTCATGACCCCTTTAAAGTCAACACTCATTTTACTTCCATATGACGTTCAGTCAGGGGAAAAAAATGCAGGGTGCGGCTTGTTTGTCAGAGTGTCTCTCAGAGCTTCCTGTTCCTCTGCTGTTCTCTGCTCTCCTACTTCGTGCTGCACTGAATCCAGCAGCTCTTCATCCTACAATCAGACACACTATACTGAGTATTTAGCTTGAAATTTTTTCAGGTACTATTTTAGGAGTTCTGATAAGATACTAAAAAGCATACTGGATGTTTTATTAAATAAAACATTATGTTTCCTTGATACAAAGAATTTTGAAGTATTTTACATAGCTCTTTTCCACAGGGACAATTTACGTAATATCACTAAAGTTGGGACTATAACTGACCATAAAAATCATGACACAATGATCTGTTATGGTCCCAAAAGAAGCCACATGGACTGTTTTTATGGTACACTCTAAAAAATGCTGGGTTAAAAACAACCCAAGTTGGGTTGAAAATGGACAAACCCAGCGATTGGGTTGTTTTGACCCAGCAGTTGGGTTAAATGTTTGCCCAACCTGCTGGGTAGTTTTATTTAACCCAACAATTGTTTACAAATGACTATATGTCTGGCTTAAAATGAACCCAAAATAGGTTGGAAATTAAAAATCAGACTCATAATTACTAGAGGCAACAATAATAATCAAAAAGATGAGCATTTATTAATAAGCAATTTAATAAATGTTTATTGTTTAAATATTATTCAAAGAAAGTATTAATAAATGTTTGTTTATTAAACATATTAATAAAATGTTAATTTCCAACATATTTTGGGTTCATTTTAAGCAAGAAATACAGTAATTTTTAAACAATATTTGGGTTAAATAAAACTACCCAGCAGGTTGGGCAAACATTTAACCCAACTGCTGGGTCAAAACAACCCAATCGCTGGGTTTGTCCATTTTCAACCCAACTTGGGTTGTTTTTAACCAAGCATTTTTTAGAGTGCACCTTTCTAGGTTATAATTTTTGTCATTTTTGGAGCTGTCAAGCTCACAAGTTTTCTGTGATTTTATAGAATAGAGCGTCAATTAAGGAACTATGTGTAAAATACTAATGTTTATGAAAAACTGGGCCACAGTGGTCGGGAAGGATATAACGTAAATGATGACTTTTCTGAACACACTTAAAGGGATAGTTCACCCAAAAATGAAAATTTGATGTTTATCTGCTTACCCCCAGCGCATCCAAGATGTAGGTGACTTTGTTTCTTCAGTAGAACACAAATGATGATTTTTAACTCCAACCGTTGCCGTCTGTCAGCCGTATAATGCATGGCAATGGGAATTCCATCTATAAGTCTATGTTCTAAGACACAAAACGATCGGTTTGTGTGAGAAACTGAACAGTATTTATATCATTTTTTTACCTCTAAAACACCACTATTTCCAACTGCCCTCCACATCCGGTTGGTGAGCTAGTGCAAGATAAGCATTTGTGGTTAAAAAGTATGTACATTTAAATTTATTTTATAAAATGACCAATTATTTTGATAGACGAGATCCTTATTCCTCGTCTGGGATCGTGTAGAGCCCTTTGAAGCTGCACTGAAACTGACATTTGTAACTGTTTTACCCCATTGAAGTCCACTATATGGAGAATAATCCTGGAATGTTTTCTCAACCTTAATTTCTTTTCGACTGAAGAAAGGAAGACATTAACATCTTGGATGACATGGGGGTGAGTAAATTATTCGGAAAATTAAATTCTGAAGTGAACTAATGCTTTAATGTTTCTTTGTGTTTGCTCCTTGCACAAACAATTAGGAATGACATCGTTTAATGAATAACGTGAATTACATTAAAATCTGATAGATTCAAGATGGTCAGTAGTTTGCATCCCTGGTCGGTCGTTTAACATTTTTATCATAAACATTTGGGAGTTATGCTTTATTTTAAGGTGTCTGTGTTACAGTGTAATTATATATTTAAGTAAATGAATTAACTAAATGCACTTACTGTAGGGTTAGGGTTAGGGCGTGGTTTAAGGTTAGTTTCATTATTTGTAACAAGTAAACTAAAATAAAGTGTTACCCATTTGGCAAATATTGTACAAACGGAGGTCAAAGCAGCTTTAAGTAGATGGGACTAAAACTCCAAATAGGCTGTACCAGAGCTGTTGAAAATAGTTGTAGCTGCCAGAGAAACGTTAATGTTAAAAAGTCAAGGGTCACAAGGCCAACTAAAGCAAACACTAATCACAATAATGGTGACTTAAAATGAAACTTTCAATAAGACATCAACATCTCAACCCCTGTTAATTCTTAAAAATAACTTTTGTAGATGGTCAAAGTGGTTTGTAGTATGTAGCTGATAATGCTGTTTTTAGAGTTGAATCATCCTCTGCTGAGATCTTGAGAGATTTAATGTGGAAAAAAATTTATAAAAGGTAATTGTGATTTTTTTTTTCTCACACTTTTTTCTTGCAAATGTGAGTTTCCATCTCACAATTCTGACTTTTTTCCTCAAAATTGTGAGATATAATCTAGGAATTGAGAGAAAAAAGACAGAATTGTGAAATAAAAAGTCACAATTAACTTTCATGTTGTTGTTCTGCATCCACACTGAACAAAAAGAGTCCTTTTTTACTGTATGTCCATGTAATGGAAAGAACTTTACAGCTTTTTTTTTTTTTTTTTCAATTGCTAACAAGCATTGTGCAATACTGAAGCCACATTTTCAAAACTCTTCAAACAGTCTGCATTACCAACATGAATCTTGGCCAAACAGTTAGGCTAATCTTATCTCCAAAACTCACTCTGACCATCAAAACCTAAAAAACACTATCAACAGAGAGCATTACATAAATGATGAACTTTTATTTTTAAAGTTTGAACTACTTTTTTTTCACATAAATATTCATTCTATGATAAGAATAAGATATTTTCATTTTTACTGACTGTAAAAGGAATGAATAAGAAATACAGCAATTTGTTTTTTTCTATATCTTTACGAATAGCAATTTACATCCAAAAAATTAAAGTTGAAACAACAACAACAAAATCCTGAAGCAATAATAATTACAAAACAACAACAACAAAACCCCATCAAAACCACACTGTTAGACCTTGCTGTAGAAAAACGGCCAAATTCTGACAGTAACAAACCATTTTCCATTAAAACAGTAATATACTGTAGAAAACACTGCATTCTGGGTAATATTTGTCATCTTTGAAAAAATAGCCTACAGGAATATACTGTGAGTTAACGTCGCTCAAAGTCGACACTCTGAGGCTGTTTTCTAAATCACACCCTATACCCTCATTCACTATTCCCTACATTAGTTCACTAATATAGTCCACTTGACAGAGTTAATTAAAAGGAGTGAATTCAGACACTAATGAACACCTGATTAGCAAAATCACTGAAGGACAGAGACACAAGACCAGAAAAAAGAGACAAGCAGAAACACAAGAACTACAACTGATTTCAGCTACACTGAGTGTGAAACCAGTTCAACATTATTTCTTTCATACATGTACAGAAGTTCTTGGGGAAAAAAAAAAAAAAATTATGTATTAAAAAGTCATGGGTAAAGAGCTCAACTAAAGCAAACGCTGATCTCTTCAATGGTGACATCAAACCAAACATTTTCACCAAAATATCAACATCTAAACTTCTGTTAATTCTCAATAAGATCTTCTGTAGAAATAAAGTTAATCTGGTCAGTAATAAGTCTAATAATGTGTAATGGCTGGAAGACAGTTGTAGTTCTGCTCATAGTTGTAGTTTCTGCTCGTATTTATTCTNAGACAAGCAGAAACACAAGAACTACAACTGATTTCAGCTACACTGAGTGTGAAACCAGTTCGACATTATTTCTTTCATACATGTACAGAAGTTCTTGGGAAAAAAAAAAAAAAAATTATGTATTAAAAAGTCATGGGTAAAGAGCTCAACTAAAGCAAACGCTGATCTCTTCAATGGTGACATCAAACCAAACATTTTCACCAAAATATCAACATCTAAACTTCTGTTAATTCTCAATAAGATCTTCTGTAGAAATAAAGTTAATCTGGTCAGTAATAAGTCTAATAATGTGTAATGGCTGGAAGACAGTTGTAGTTCTGCTCATAGTTGTAGTTTCTGCTCGTATTTATTCTGTTCCTCTTCCTCTTTTCAGTGGTTCTGCTTGTTAACAGCAGGTGTTCATCATTAATGCTCAATCATCACTTAAATATCTTAATTATCTCACTGCAACACAGTGTCAATGTTACTTTTACTCTGTAGTGTGGACACTCAAGGATGTTCTTGTGGAGTTGAAAGGGTTAAAGGTGTAAGATAAAAAGACACACCCACAAAATGTATTTTAATAGTTACAAACTGTAAGTTAAAAAAACAGTTATGTACTGCCAACACTGTTGCCAGTAGTTTACTGTCAAATTGAGTTTTGCGGGTCACCATTGTGCTGAAGAGTAGAGCCTGTGCTTAAGTTCAGGAGAAGATCAAAAGATATTGGTCATATGCTGCATGTTGTTTTATTTAACAGGTGGTGACTGTGTAGAGGCTGGTACAGTGAAAATCTTTTTGTTTAAAATGTGTTTATTGAACTCTAAAGAAATATGTTCATAGTAATAATGTGCTCATATTATTAGCATATAATAAAAACTAGTTTGTAAATTTAAATGGCAGTCTGACCATTTGAGGTAGTTGGTTTCTGCAAATGAAATGAGGTAACACGAGTTTTAATTTAGTGCATGGTATCTTTACAGTAACATACTGTAGATTACAGTAAATAACTGGCAACAGTGTTTCCAGTATTTTACCGTAAATAAGCCTGGCAAGGTCTAACAGTGCATGTCTAGTATAATGGTGAATGTACAGTATTGGAGTCACAGCTGTGTCAGGAGTCTTTCTGTTTGGAGTTTGTCTGTTCTCTCTGTGTTTACGTTGGTTTCCTCTGGGTTTCCTCAAAGACATACAGGAGAGGTAGGAATCATTTTTATTTAATTTAATTGTAAATATTCTGCTAATATTTTATATTTCAATATAATTCCTGCAGAAATGCTCAGAGTTTGCCATCATTCTGATTTGAATGTGCTTTTATCAGTTTTGAAAGCAGTGTGTTAGCATTCCAGAAATGTGCAGCAAATATATAGTGTTTTGCAGATGAAGTATGAATGACAAAAGTGTTCATGGATTTTGGAAAATGTGGTCATTGAATGCATTTTGTGTGAAAGCAATGAAAAATGATTCACAGTTTGGTACGCATAGACTTCTGGTTCTGAATAAGAGTTTTGAAAATGTGGTTTCAGTATCGACCGATGCTTGTTAGCAACTGAAAAAACTGTAACACCTCCAACTGAGATTGAAATCTGCTATTTCTCAATATTTCAGTGATCTGCTACTTAAAAATGCTTATCATTTGTTTCAGTATTTGTTTTGTAGCCTATATTTTTTCTGTACTTTTGAGCTGCTGTTGTTGCAGAAGTAGAGGTTTTATACTATATTTAAAGATCGAAACCTTAGGTCTTCATTTCTGTCATGCTGTGTTTAAGCATTTGTAAATGAGATCAGAAAGATCCATGATTTTGGTATGGAGTAAGCCTGTATGAAAAGAAAATGTAAGAATTTTAGAAACATGTTAATTGACTGTATTTTGTGTGAAAACGACATGAATTGTGTTAAAGGGTTAGTTCACCCAAAAATGAAAATAACGTCATTTATTCCTCACCCTCATGTCGTTCTACACCCGTAAGACATTCATTCATCTTCGGAACGCAAATTAAGAAATCCGATGACTCAGTGAGGCCTCTATTGCCAGCAATGTCACTGAACCTCTAAAGACATATTTGAAACAGTTCATCTGAGTACAGTGGTTCTACCTTAATATTATAAAGTGATGAGAATACTTTTTATGCGCCAAAAAAACAATAACAAAATAACGACTTTTCAACAATATCTAGTGATGGGCGATTTCAAAACACTGCTTTGGAGCTTTACGAATCTTTTGTTTTGAATCAAGTATTCGGATCACGTATTAAACTGCTAAACTGCTGAAATCACGTGACTTTGACACTCCGAACCACTGATTCAATTTGTAAAGCTACGAACCTTCGTGAAGCAGTGTTTTGAAATTGGCCATCACTAGATACTGTTAAAAAGTCGTTATTTTGTTGTTTTGGCGCACAAAAAGTATTTGTGTCGCTTTATAATATTAAGGTAGAACCACTGTACTCACGGGCAGTCGTGGCCTAATGGATAGAGAGTCGGACTTGTAACCCAAAGGTCATGGGTTCGAGTCTCAGGTCCGGCAGGGATTGTCGGTGAGGGGAGTGAATGTCCAGCGCTCTCCCCACCCTCAATACCACGACTGAGGTGAGACCCTTGAGCAAGGCACCGTACCCCCAACTGCTCCCCGGGCGCCGCAGCAATGGCTGCCCACTGCTCCGGGTGTGTGTTCACGGTGTGTGTGTTCACTGCTGTGTGTGTGCACTTGGATGGGTTAAATGCAGAGCACAAATTCCGAGTATGGGTCACCATACTTGGCCACATGTCACTTCACTTTCACTTTCATAAAGTGTTTTAAAATGATTTTAGTACCTTTTTGGATTTTGAGAGGTGCAGTGACATTGCTGGCAATGCAGGCCATTTGATTTCATCAAAAAATATCTTAATTTGTGTTCCGAAGATGAACAAAGGTCTTAAGGGTGTAGAACGACATGAGGATGAGTAATAAATGACATTATTTTCATTTTTGGGTGAACTAACCCTTTAAAGGTGCGGTCACAACAGATGGATGTTGTGCTAATTGTGTTTAGAGTTTTGAAAATGTGACTACAGATTGGACAAAAGTATGTTAGCAGTTGTAAAAATCTGTAAATACCCCTCCTCCCATAAATTTTGCATCTGAAAGGGAAACCACAAAGGTCAGCCGTAAAAAATAACTGTCCACAACTTTTCAGTGCTATTTTTTCACTACATGTCTTTAGTAAATCCTGACTGTAGATTTTAATCCCAAAAGAGGGTTTGCGTTGGCTGCTCGTAAATCTGGCCCCTAGTATGTTAAATATTACATAGGGCCTAGATAACATGGAAATTTAAAGAACCATAACTACTCATCACAGGAAATAGTGCATCATTGCTCGTAAGGCTATTTTAGTGTTTCTCATGAAGCCACCCACGCCCTAATCACAGACTGCACTCCTCAGCATAATAACCACAAAATCCAACACATCAGAAACTCTTTCCTTTTACTAAAAAACACATAAAAACATAACATTTTAACATTTATTCTCCTTGTCCCATGCAAAGCATACTGGGAACCATAAATCCACTGCATTTTCAAAGTTGTCAAGACATTTTCACGTTACTACAACTTTTAAAACAAATTAACATTGGCTTAAATTACACACAACGTTACCCAGCCGGTTTTGTCCACAGTTTCTATGGAGGCCCCATATGGGTTAGCCCAGATGAAATGAACACTGCTCAGTGTGCACTACAGGCTGTTAAATGTAACAACAAGAACTACAACTTCAGCCACAGCCTTCGATGAAATCAACTGAAGATAAAAGACATTAAATCTCTCAAGATCTGATTAAACATCTCCACAAACAGCATTACCAGCTTCACTTATTACTAACCAGACTGACTTTATTTCCGACATACATCTACAGAAGTTGTTATTGAGAATTGCCAGGGGTTTAGATGTTGATGATTGTTGAAAATAATAGTTTGGTTTGATGTCACCGTGATCGAGGTCAGTGCTTGCTTCAGTTAAGCAGTTTGACTTGACTTTTTTTAGTGTTGGTTTTTCTTTGGCTGCCGTAACTGTTTGTTAAAATATAATTGTCATCATGTAGTGGCTTTATTCACTGATCTAATGACTGAGCTTTATATGAAAGAAAATGTTATTAACTTTGAGCTGGATCTCTTCTAGAATAACAACAAAACAGTTGAATAAATAAGATCAAAACGATAAACCTGTAAATTACAATGAACACTAAACACTTTGAAACACCAGCAAACTTGATTCACACACAGACATCTAGAATCAGCGTATGAATCTCAACAATGGTGACATGCTTCATGCCGCAATGCATTCTGGGTGCCTCATACAAAACTCATCCATGGCTCCCAGAATGCATTGCGGCATGAAGCATGTCACCACTGTTGAGATTCATACGCTGATTCTTGATTTCTGTTTCTAAGTAAATATTTCAGGAGGTTTAAAGTGTTTAGTGAACAATGTGTTTTCTCAAATTTTCTGATTAAAATGGTTTTATTGTAATTCTAGAAGAGATCCAACGCAAAGTTAACCACATTTTGCTCACAAAAAGCTCAGTCATTAGATCAGTGAATTAAGCCACTAAATGATGATTATATTCTTATCATCTAGCAGGTAAACACACCAGTCGTTTATGTTTTGTTTGTGTGTGTTATTTATGTTTTAAACTTCTTCAGTTAAAATTATCATTAAAACACTTTTCAACTGTTCTTTACATTAATATAAATATTTTACAACTGCTTTTGAAAGGCTGTGAGTGTGTTTTCAAAAGCTATTGAACTGGAACTATGTGTGCGTTTAAAGCGTTTAAAACAATGTGACAAAAACACCAACTGTTTAATGTCACAAATGTTGCCATTCATTTTGCATTAGTTATATCCATATCCATTTGTTCACTGTTATGCATTCATTATCCAGCGAAGTTGCATATTTAAACTGTATTCTCATCATGCAGCGACAGAAACATAACAAATCAGAAATGTATTTGATTTAAGTTCTTTTTTTATCGGCACTGTAACACATATTTTATTAGATAATCATTAAGTTTTCTAAAATAGAGGCAAATAATGTGTGAAAGTATACATATAATAGACCCACGCTATGCCTTTGTGTGTAAAGATGGTAATTTTTAAGCATGACTGTTTGGATTTATATGAAATGGTAACACTTTACAATAAGAGTCCATTTGTAACATTAAATAAGGTTAATAAAAGTGTTGTTCATTTTTAATTTAAACATTTACATTTTAAAGTTGTCTCTTACATTAGTTATAACGCACTACGAATTAAAATGAACGGTCAATGTATAATTAATAGTCTATATTAGTATTTTTTATATTTAAAAATTACAATAAACATTTAGCCATTTTTTAAATTCAAAGAAACAAAGTGTAAGAAAGAGTTAAAACTGACACAATCTTGCTGTTCAAACTGTGTATAGAACAATTTTTAATAATTTTTTTTGCTCCTTTTGTATTTTACATTTACTTGTACTTTTACTTTCAATACTTAAGTACGTTTAATATCAAAAAAATACTTTTCATACTTAAAGGGATAGTTCACCCAAAAACACCACAATGTCCAACTGCGTTCAGCATTCGCTTAGTGAGGTCTGATCGCGCTCTGACAACGGCAGTGATGTTTTTTTTTATTTTTATTTTATTTTTTTTATACTGGTTGAGTTAATTGTTTTATTAGAAAGACACTTGCTATATGTAATTAGCTAACATTCACCTTTAGTTCACTATCTGTTTTTTTTTTATTTTTTTTATTAGACTTTAAAAGATAACATATAACAATTACATTTTAACATGACATCCAAAAGATACTATATTTAAAGAAATGGGTTTACATTGCACAAGGAAAAAAAATAAATAAATTAAAAAAAAAAAAAAAAAAAATACCAATTCAAGTATATACCAGTTCAATTTTCAAGTAACTTCAATTCTTTGGCGAATAAAAGTGTATCTCTACATTTTTTATTATCAATACATTGGAGAGACTCAACATACAAATAAAAATCAATCATAAAGACCTTCAAACAGGGTTTAGAATTATTTCGTTTACTTTTATGAATATGAAATTTACCAAATAAAATCATAAGGTTTATCATAAAATTAGCAGATGGATTCTTTGATTCAAAATATAAGATAACATCTTTGGATGTTAATTCACAATTATAACCAGACTTCAATTATAGAGACAAATGTTTCCCCAAAACCAAAAGCTTTTAGTGCCCTATACATAAACTGATGCTCAATAGTGTCAAAAGCTTTGTGGAAATCGAGAAAAACCATTAAGGCCTCCGATTCCAACAAATTTGAATAGTCTAATAAATCCAAAATCAGTCTAATGTTCCAACTTATGTGTCGGCCAGCCATAAACCCAGTTTGACACTCATTTATAATTTCGTTTAGACCTTCTTTCAAACGAGCTGCATAAATATGAGATAACAATTTATAATCTATGTTTAATAAAGTTATAGGACGCCAATTATCCAAAATCAAATGATCTTTATCTGGTTTTGGAAGTGGGGTTATTAGCCCCTGTTTCATAGAAGTCGATAATTCATTGGATTCAATACATTCTTTATACATTTCAAATAAAGGATTTTCAATAATATCCCAAAAGCAAAGATAAAATTCAACAGAAAGACCATCTGTGCCTGGCGATTTATTTTTTTTCATTGAACGAATAGCTGTAACCATCTCTTGCTTCCTAAGTTTTTCATCACAAAGGTCACGAAATTGAATAGAAATAGAAGGGACCGATTGCTTAACAGACTCAAAGAAGTCAGAACATTTATCCAATTCAAATACAGATTCATATAACTTAGAGTAAAAAGATTCCACATAATTTGTAATCAGTTTGGGATTTGAAGTGGGTACATCATCAATTTGAAGAGAGGAGATCATTTGTCTTTTATAGTTTCGTTTCTCTAGTGAAAAAAAATAGCTTGTGTTCTTTTCCCCCTTTTCTAACCACTTAGCTCTAGAACGAATGAAGGCCCCTTTGGCTGTATTAATATATATCTGATCAATTTGAGTTTTTAATGTCTCCAATCTTAGTTTTTCATCTTCTGTAAGGTTATCTTTTTTCAAAAGTAAGTCTAATTCTGTCATAAGCATCTTTTCCTTTTCCAGCTGATTCTTTTTAACTTGTTTACTAAAGTATACAGCAGACTGCCTAACTTTAAATTTAAATAACTCCCATTTCTTAACATGTGAAATTTGTTTACTCCCAAAAATATGTTGAGCTTCTTTGCGAACCTGGGTAATAAAGTCCTCATTACTAAGCAACTTGTTATTTAATTTCCAGTAACCTCGCATACTATTATTTTTAATATCACAACCAGAGAGTACCAAAATAACCATTTTATGATCCGAAAGAGGTGCATGGCAATAAGTAACTTCAGTAACATATTGGACACATCCTGGGTCGATTAACCATAAATCAATCCTGGACTGCAAGGTTCTAGAGGAGTTACTCCAAGAATAACTTTTTTCATTAAAATTCAAAAATCTCCAGATATCCACTATAGAAAGATTGGTACATAGAAAGGTAGTACATTTAAATTTGGAAGAAGGTGTCGTATGTGGAGGGAAACGATCCAAGAAATCATCTGGGGCGTCATTAAAATCACCTCCCATTATCAAAAAGGCACCTTGATATTTCCCCAGCAATACTGATAAAGATTGTGTGACCTCTTTAGACATATTTTTAGCTTGGACTGAAGAATTGTGACCATAAACATTTCCTAAAACAAATACAGAGTTATCCAGTTTAACAACTATAAGTAACCATCTACCTTCGTTTGAGGAGACCAAATCCAACACGTCACCTTTAAACTTATTCAGAAGAATAGCGACACCTGCCGAATGATTAGAAGCATGACAACAAAAGATTTGATCTCCCCACTGGGAACGCCACCATTTAACATCAGATTCGCATGAATGAGTCTCTTGTAAAAAAATTATATTTGCATTTGTACGCCTAACAAAAATAAACATGGATTTCCTTTTAGTGCAGTCTCGTAAACCCCTAACGTTAAGAGAAACAATCTTTAAACAACTAAAAACAAAATCAGACATAAATAATCTTATTTGGATGTCAGAACAATGTTATATAGAACCCTGAAACAACTAAATTGACAAACCAGTCGGTGTTGACCCACTCCAAACTTCGAAGAGCTACATCACCTGGACGAATGTTTCATGACTCAAAGAGAGAGCATATTATTTCAGTTCGACTGCCTAGCCAGCACAGTCTTACCTACTCAGTTAATATTCATCTTGATATTCATCAACAGACAGTTTTTCTCCGTCAATAAAAGCATCTGCTCCACGAAAGTAAGCTCTCTTCCCCTCTTCTCTCGCCGCTTTTACCCTTGGCCATAGCAACTTCCTCTGCTGTCTTTCAGCAAATGTCAGGTCTTCTGCCAGGCGAATACCTCTTTCCTTGAGTGCAGGATGATCCCGCGCAGCTTTCCAGACTTTCTCTCTGTAGGTTCGGAGCGCGAACTGGATGATGACCGGCCTAGGACGGTTACCACCCGTCCCAGGACGTCCAATCCTGTGGATTGTGTCAACGGAAAATCGGATGTCATCTACCTCGTCCGGAGTCAAAATTTTTAGGATTTCGAGCACTTTGGTTCTGATATTTTCTCCTTCTGTTTCTCTGAGGTTATTTAGCCTCAAATTCCACCTCCTACTGTAGATCTCGGCTTGATCACACTTGCCTTGAACCATCCGGACGACCTGCTCAATTTGTGACACCTTGTTCTCATTGGTTTTGACCCTTGCAGATAGCGACTTCATTTCCTCGGCCACAAAATCAGCCGTCTTTGAAAGATTTACTATGGCGACCGAGTTCTGGGCGATTTGTTGTTCCATCGCTGAAAAGCGATCTGTGAGGGCATTTACAGCACGAAGTATTTCGGCATTAGAGACTTTGGGTTCTTCCTGACAGGGTTTTTTTGAAAGAGGACTGCCTGTTGGAGTATGTGGGGATGAATCAAAGTCTCCAGGTGAAGCCTCGAGAAGCGAAGAAAGTAACTTTCTGTCTTTATTCTTTGGCATCTTGAAAATTTTGCACATGGGCTGGCAGAGTAGTTTATCATATGCGTCACAGTCAGCTGTTGAGATTTTTAATCATAAATTATTTATTACATACTCCTTTTAAAGATAATTCTCACTGCCCATCTTGTATGTACAATATTCGCCCAGAAAATGTAAACTCCTCAAAATTGCCTCAGAGCTTGTACCAACACAACCGTTCAGGTCGCCATCTTGCGCGCCCCCCAACGGCAGTGATGTCTCGCGCTTATACTTCAATGAGTGACATCACTTCCGTTGTCAGAGCGCGATCAGACCTCACTAAGCGAATGCTGAACGCAGTTGCACATTGTAGTGTTTTAGAGGTAAAAAATGGTATAAATACTGTTCGGTTTCTCGCACAAACCGATCGTTTCGTGTCTTGGGACATCAATGTGTCGTCACGAGCCGCAGGGTTTAATTTGGATTTGTCTATGGAAGTGTTTTAGACTCTTATTGTACGAGTTCCCATCCACTGGCATTATTTGACTGACAGACGGCAGCGGTTGGAGTTAAAAATCATCATTTGTGTTCGACAGAAGAAACAAAGTCACCTACATCTTGGATGCAGATAAACATCAAATTTTCATTTTTGGGTGAACTATCCCTTTAAGTACAAAAAAATATAACATACTGTAAAACTTTTACTCAAGTAACATTCTAAACAGTGACTTTAACTTCTACCAAAGTCATTTTCTGGTAAGATATCTATGCTTTTACTCAAGTGTGGTTTTCGAGTACTTTATACACCACTGCTTATTTGCGTGTTTTGTTTTTTTTTTCCTGATAATTTCCCCTTTATCTCGGGGTGGCGTAGTCACTACAAACCAGCCACTTACTACAATAGCAACAGTCATAAATTTGTCCTGAGGAACTTTTCTACTTTTCATTTAAAATCATTATCTTACACTACTAATTCATTATTTAAAACTGTTCGTTATTGTGGAGGAGAAACATTTATCATGAGTGTTTGAGTTTGTCAAGTTTGACTTCATTAAACCCACCCCTTCCGAACAGATATAAATGCAACAGAAACATTGTGATTTCATTCTGTTCCTGACACACGATGGATCTGCGAGTCTCTGTCGTTCTTCTTTTCTTTTTTCTCACTGGAGGTACAAAAACAGCAAGTATTGAATGTATTATTTGGTACACTGAGGTCACTGAATGTCTCTCTCTGTCTTTAAGGATATTCTCTCAAGTGTTACGTGTGTGTGCCTGATTTGACGGGTTCCTGTCAAACAACAACAGTGGAGACATGTAAAGCTGGATTTACCGAATGTTCAAGCAGTACAGCGGAACAAACATTTGGTAAGTCCAGCGTGATGTGGAAAATTTGTCGTAGTTTACTGAAGCTATGTTTCATCACCCTGTTTTTATGCGCATTTTGAAGTATCACATTAGAAACGAGTGATGGAAACGCCCAACAAAGTTTTGACGCTCACTTGAGGGAGTAGGCCCTCACTGCAGAACACACGAGATCCGGGGGGTGCAGGCGGGTAGGTTTAGGCATTATTTAAAGTGGGAGGAGTTGGGTCTCGTGTTCTGCAGAGAGGACCATCTCGCTTGAGGTAGTTTTTGACTCGTGCGAAATGTAAGCGTTAGTCTGAATAATGAGAGATGGAAACAGATGTTATACATTTATGTTTGATTCTGTTATGACGCATTCATTCTGGATGTACTTCAACTCGGTATACAAGTATGTGTGTGCAATGCATTTTCCCTTTGGTGCTTGCCGAAGAAAGTCAAGAGTCATGCGTACGATATTTGATCAATTTAGGGACCTTCTCTAAAGTTACATCCGACATTGGTATACTCGTTTCTTACATAAATAGCATTTGAAAAGAACAATTTACAGTCATAAAACCAACTGTAAAATTGTTAATCTAGGTGTCAGCTATGATGCACACCTTTTATATTTATGATATTTACTAAAATAAACTGTCAAATATGTAAATAATTGCTATTTTTCACCACTGTATATGGGTTCATACAGAAATATGTCATAATTTAAAGCTTAATAACATTTGAAGGGAATAATTTACTGTCATAAAACCAAATGTTATTGGAACCATATGTACTCTGAGCAGAGTTGATTTAACTCTGGGGATTTTGCTGTTTAATTGCAATTATTTGTCTCTTTCAAGAGGAATATGATTTCTGGAATTGTTTCTTTAGCGTATTTTTTAGGAAGTTTGTCCTTTTTGCAGGTTCCACTAAGGTGTCCGTCACAACTAAAGGGTGTGCAGATGAATGTCAGCGTGCGACTGCACAGACACCAGAGGGACTGACAGTGTCTCTCCAGTGCTGTGACACTGACCTTTGCAATGCAGCAGGTATATAATATTTATTTGGCTTTTTTTTTTTTTTTTTTTTTTAATTGATTGGCAATGAACATGTACTTTTCAATGCCTACAGTTAGTACTAGTAGTAGAAGCATTAATTAACTTATTTTCTTTATCATCTTGATTAGATGGAGTGTTTAAGGGAAGCTTCCTCCTGCTCTTCTCTCCTCTGCTCTTCTACTTCCTGTTTCAGTGAGTCCAGATTCAAGACTTCAGATTCTACTGTGAAGATCAGCACAAAAACACATTCTTTCATACACAGAAAATGAGATACTTTGAGAATGTATAAGATTGTAAACCACTTATCCATAAATCATGAAAATGTGATTGTGGTTGTTCAACTGGTAGGTTGACCAATCAAAGTGTTGAAATGCTTGGAAGCAAAATTACTATTGTTATTTTGTTTTCAATGTCTTTTATTTTTCTTTCTCTTTGTTTCTTGTTTCCTGAGTTTGTATAATAACTAATGGTTTTTAGAATGGAAATGAATCAATCAAAAACTTACTTTAGCTGGACAATAACTTTTTTCTAGAGCTGCTGTACAGTCAAAACAATCTTTGTTCCAGTCATTTCCTATTATCAGAGGTGGAAAGTCCAGGGGTCAGAAAGTAAAAGTCCTGCCATATTTTTATTCCACCCACTGAAGCGCTGTTAAAGTAAATGAGATAAATAAGTGTTTAATTGAGAGATGATTGACCATTATTGAAGACACCTGATGATAACAAGCAGAATCACCAAAGGAGAAAATCACAATTTTTAAGACACCATCACAGAGATCAGGGTTTGCTTTAGTTGAGCTCTTGACCCTTGACTTTTTAATGCTAGAATTTGTTTGGGCTGCTGTAACTGAGTTATAACAGCTAGACAAGCACAGAGAAAAGATGATCAGGTGGTGTTGGTTATGATTTCAAAATCATTATTTAGTCACCAAGCTCATTTAGAGCCCAATCTCTGAGTTAGATTTACATTATTGATTACAGCAGCACTGTGATTCGACAGCAGAAGATCCAGTTTTTCAAAATAATCCAAGTGTTTTATCAGAAGTTGTTCTAAATCAAAAATCGCTCTCATTTAGAGACACAGACATCAAGAATCAGTCTGTGACTGTCAAAAAGAATGTTGCAATGCATTCTGGGTGCCACCAATCAAAATTCATCCAAGGCTCCCATCATGCATTGCTGCATGAATAAATTATGAGCTGAATTGTCCTAGTAATTTTCTTTATTCTCACTATTTTATTTTTTGCTGTTTTTCTGTGACTTTTTAGTAGCTTGTTTTCTAATGTTCAGAGTTGATCTGTTTATCAGAATATGTTGCTTGTCACCGTCGTTGAGATTCATACGCTGATTCTTGATGTTTGTGTGGGCCTAAAAGCAAGACTTTCCTTTTTTTTTTCAGAACAACTTTTAAGAAATCCTTCAGATTGTATTGATAAAGTTAATCTTCTGCTGTAGAGTCACATGCTGCTGTAATCAATAATGTAAATCTAACTCAGAGATTGGGCTCCAGATGAGTTTGATGAGATCAAACTTCAGATCAAATAATGATTATGTGAAATCATAACCAACACCAACTGATCATCTTTTCTCTGTGCTTGTCTGATTGGTTTTAATGCAGTTAAAACTGCCCCAACAAAATCTAATATTAAAAAGTCAAGGGTCAAGAGCTCAACTAAAGCAAACCCTGACCTCGATGATGGTAACTTAAAAATTGTGATTTTCTCCTTTGGTGATTCTGCTTGTTATCATCAGGTGTCTTCAATAATGGTCAATCATCAACTTTATTTCTCAATGTTTATAAATTCTTCCACAATTCAGTGCAACACATGCAGGCCAGAAGTCGTTGAAAAGTGAGAACAAGTAAGAAAAAAAGAAAAAAGGTTCAGGTCCAAAATTAATTTAAGGCCCGTTCACACCAAGAATGCGATAACTGTAAAGATGACGATAAAGATATCGCTTTAAGAATCACTCTAAATATAAAAGAACAGCACTGTCCACACCACAGCAATAACGATATAGAGAAACGATATTGTTGGGATCATTTTCAGAATGATTTTTATTTCCAGCTGTTGAACGATAAAACACTGACAGCCAATCTGAATCCATTCTAATTTAAAGGCTTGCGCATTTAAAATGGTAGCGGAGAAGTTAATTGCTGAGTATATCAAGTATACTTAAGTGTAATCTTAAGTATATTTCTGAGGGGTACATAAAAAAGACTGAAAGTATTCAGTCTAAGTATTCTGAAAGTATAGCACACTTGAATAAATGTTTTTGCAAGGGAGTCCATCACATGCAATGACAAATGTTGACTGACGTCACAGGTTCATAATGAGAATCCCTGAAATCAACATTGAAAAAATAAACTGATTTTAAGCTTTGTTTAAAGTTTTGTTTTGTTTACACACAACCACCACCAAAACTCTGCAATTTGCACATTTACATACTCTTTTCAAAACTGTTATAGTTTTTTTAATTGCTTACACACTAAAATTGGTACTTGAGGCGACTCCATTCACTCATTTATCTACAGACCAGTTCTGCTAAACTGCAATACCTAATTTGTTTACTTAGAAACCAAAAAATCAGACCATCAAAATAAAGTGTTATTTATTGTTTGAGCTCCCTCTACCGGTGAAGAGAGGAAGGTGATAAATATGCAAGTGCAACTGAAGGCCAGAAGAGGGCGCTGCGAGTGCAGGTGAATCAGTCTTTGACAGTCTTTGCAGCATGGATTTTTTCTCCTTGTGTTCAATAATGTTTTTAAAACAAATTTAATTTGATCAGCAGGTCTGGGATTCACTCCTGCTTTGTAATTCCCCATCTTTTAAGAAATCCACAAGTTTTTTTATTCAAAACAAGCCAATTTATTTCTACTTCTTGCTTTCTCTGAAGTGTCTGTTTTTCTGATCTGTGTTGATTGCTTTTATACAAAGGTTAAATCATGTCACTTGATATACAAAGAAAATAATTTATACTTTAATATTTTATACTTACTTGCTTGCAGAGTTAGAGTTTTGTCAGACTTAAAACAGAACTTGGAAAACATTTATCTTCATTTTAATCATGTTTCAAGCCTCTCAAATCCTAGTCTTCATGTTGTTTTTTTTATATCATACAAAAAAAATACAAAATAAAAGGCAGTCACTTTTCAGTCTATTTGAGCTTCTCTTAAACAGTTTCTGTATGACTCTGAGTAATTCTGACTCTTGGACAAGAAACTCAAGTATCTGCTTTCAAACGAGACCGGGATTGTGTCTGTAGACCAAAGAGATGCAGCCATTTCATTTTGCGTATGTCATTTTCAGCTTGTGGCGGTGCTAGTTAAGGGGTTAAAAAAATGTCAAAAGATGATGATGATCTTGTTAAAGGATGATAATGAATTTAGCTAATTCTTGTTTAATGCAGTGTGCCTGATCTCATGTTTTGAGTTTGCAGGGAATGGAATATCTGTAGGAAATCACATGAATATGCATATGAATATATGAATATGTAAATTAGCCCCGCCTCCACTCGCTCACGCAGCTCAGAGATCCACTCGGTCAACTTACTGAGGTAAACGCAGCATAATGGTATCGCTTTTTACAACATCGGACACATAACTGTAATTAATATGAAAAGCATTTTGCTCGACTATGTTATCAAACAGCTAATAATGTGTTGCTAATGTTACACAAACCATGTTCCCGTTTGCCATCTCAGAGTCAGACAGCTGCCTTCTAAATATCAGTATCTTTACAAACGCTTTGAACAACTCTGAACGTCAGTGGAGAAAGGCATATTGTTCATCATAGCATTGTAATCTACCTCATATACTCTCCATATTACTAGATCTACACGATGTTTTGAAACGCTTATGATGTAACAAAGCCTTGTTTATTGAAATCACGTGACTTTGGCAGTTTCATACACACTCTGAACCACTGATTTGAAACAAAAGATTGGTAAAGCTTCGAAGCCTCATGAAGCAGTGTTTTTTTGCCGCACAATAAGTATTCTCATCGCTTCATAACATTAAGGTTGAACCACTGCAGTCACATGGACTGTTTTAAATATGTCTTTAGTAGCTTTCTGGGCATCTGAATGTGTTAATTGTCTTGCTGGTATAATGCAGGCCTCACTGAGCCATTGGATTTTATCAAAAAAATCATAATTTGTGTTCTGAAAACGAACAAAGGTCTTACGTTTGTGGAACAACATGAGGGTGCATAATTAATGACAGAATTTTCAGTTTTGGGTGAACTAACCCTTTAACAGTCTTCTGTCTGCCTGAGAGTTTGACTGAGAAAGCTAGGGAAGAGCAGAAGCAGGAGATGAAGTGATGATAATAACAGAGCAGAGTTTATTGAATAATCTTAGTTGCATATGGTTCAATGCTCAGACTTCATCTAGATGTTACATTGCTCAATGCTCTGACTTTGTCTGACCAGTACAATTCCAACAAGTGTTATTATACCAAGGGAAAAACAATGGAAAATTACTGCTTCACAACATCGTCCTGTGACGATAAAAACCTTGAAATGGAGACATTCTCTTATCTCCTACCCGTGAAGACAAAGACCAGCACAAAAAATATTCTTTCATACACAGAAAATGAGATACTTTGAGAAAGTATTAGATTACATAAGAGTGTATAAACAGACTTATCAATAAATCATGAAAATGTGATTGTGGTTGTTCAACTAGTAGGTTAACCAATCAAATGTCTGAAATTCTTTGAAGAAATATGACTGTTGTCATGGTTTTTCTGTTTTGATTTTGTTTTCAAGGTCTTTTATTTTTCTTTCTATTTGTTTCTTGTTTCCTGAGTTTGTATAATAACTAATGATTTTTATAGTGGAAATTAATAACTTTTTTCTAGAGCTGCTGGACAGTCAAAATCTCTGTTCCAGTAATTTCCTATTATCACTGTAAAGCTGCTTTGAAACAATCTGTATTGTAAAAAGCGCTTTATAAATGAAGGTGACTAAACTTCCTTTTGTTACCCCTGTTGTCATGGTTATTCATTATTTTATTGTTTAGAGCACACCTGTTTAGTACTGAGTTCATTATCTGGTGTATTTACAGTTTTCTACAATCGCTGACACATTTCTCAATACTTAGGTCACTTTTTTAAAACTCTTCACACAGTTCTCTTAACTTTCATCTTGGCACAGCAGTTAATTCACATTCAAAATGCACTAAATCTACCAAAACACTTCATTCATGTCTCAAATCAACTCATTCTTCCAGAACACAAAGATTTTCAATCAACAAACACACTTTGTCAGTCAAAAAACACAGACCTAAAAAACACTAACATCAGTTAGCATTATACACTGTTTTCTTTTGTAAAAT
>RJVU01023003.1:4407691-4421295 GCA_003731715.1 Anabarilius grahami
TCAGACCAGTTCTGCTAAACTGCAATACCTAATTTGTTCACTTAGAAACCCAAAAAAAGCAGACCATCAAAATAAAGTGTTGTTTAATGTTTGTGCTCCCTCTACAGGTGAAGAGGGGTAAAGGTGATAAATATGTAAGAGCAACTGAAGGCCAGAAGAGGGCGCTGCGAGTATACAGTCTTTGCAGCATGGACTTTTTCTCCTTGTGTTCAACACCCATATTTTTAACTAAAACAAACAAATTTAATTTGATCAACAGCTCTGGGATTCACTCCTGCTTTATAATTCCCCGTCTTTTAAGAAATCCACAAGTTTCTCAATCAAATCAAGTCAATATATTGCTGCTTCTTGCATGTGATTAGAACTTTTTACTCTGAAGTGTGTTTTTCTGATCTGTGTTGATTTCTTTTATACAAAGACTAAATCATATCACTTGTGACATACAAAGAAAATCATTTATACTTTAATATTTTATATCAGTATTTTTTAATACAAAATATAATAAGAATAATATTTTACATGATTAAAATAATGTTAAAGTAACTTGAATCATTTTCCCCTCTATTTTTGTACATCTTGATATATCATTTCCTTTTTGTCCCCTTATATCACACTGTTCTTTGTTGTTATAC
The DNA here is from genome assembly GCA_003731715.1 of Anabarilius grahami. Taxonomy (NCBI): domain Eukaryota; kingdom Metazoa; phylum Chordata; class Actinopteri; order Cypriniformes; family Xenocyprididae; genus Anabarilius; species Anabarilius grahami. The sequence continues at coordinate 4,408,324 of RJVU01023003.1, forward strand.
CCATTTCATTTTGGGTATGTCATTTTCAGCTTGTGGGGTGCTGTAAGAAGATGTTAGTCTTGTTAAAGGATAATGATGAATTTAAATAATGCTTGTTTAATTCAATGTGTCTGATCTCAAGTTTTGAGTTTTCAGGAAATGGAATATCTGTAGGAAATCACATGCAGAGGTGTAAAGTCCAGGGGTCAGAAAGTAAAAGTCCTGCCATATTTTTATTCCACCCACTGAAGCATTAATGAGATAAATAAGTGATTAATTGAGTGATGATTGAGCATTATTGAAGACACCTGATGATAACAAGCAGAATCACCAAAGGAGAAAATCACAATTTTTAAGACACCATCACAGAGATCAGGGTTTGCTTTAGTTGAGCTCTTGACCCTTGACTTGTTAATGTTAGAATTTGTTTAGGTTGCTGTAACTGTAACTAATCATTATTTGATCTGAATCACTGAACTCATTTAGAGCCCAATCTCTGATTTACATTATTGATTACAGCAGCATTGTGATTCTACAGCAGAAAATCCAGTTTTTTCAAAATAATACAATCCCATTAAGTTTGACATAAAACAAAACAAAAATATGGCAGGGCTTTTACTTTCTGATCCCTGGACTTTCCACCTCTGGTTTTTATGAATACATTCCAGGATTTTTCTCCTTATAGTGGACTTCAATGGGCTCAAAACGGTTGAAGGTCAAACTTACAGTTTCATTGCAGCTTCAAAGGGCTTTAAACGATACCAGACGAGGAATAAGGGCCTTATCTAGCAAAACGTTCTGTCATTTTCAGAAAAAAATACAACTGTACATATTCAATTTACAGAATGAACGCAGCACCAGTTTCGTTTTTTTCCGTAAGTAGAATAGGGAAGGCGTAGGACATACAGTGTAAGCTTTTTTTATAGAATACGGAAAGCGGAAGCACGTACAAGGCGATCATTTGTGTTTATAAAGCATATCCAGTTGTATTTTTTTTGAAAATGACAGATTGTTTCGCTAGATAAGACCCGTATTCCTCGTCTGGTATCGTTTAAAGCCCTTTGAAGCTGCACTGAAACTGTAATTTTGACCTTCAACTGTCTGGTGCCCACTGAAGTCCACTATAAGGAGAATAATCAAAATTTTCATCAAAAACCTTGACTGAACATCTTGGATGACATGGGGGTGAGTAAATTATCAGGAAAATTTTATTTCAAAGTGGACTAATCCTTTAATGCTTAATTTATGTCTCTATTAATCTGATATCGGGAGTTATACAGTAATGTTGAATGTCTAATTTCATAGAGACATCCGTACCATTATCAGTGATATACTGGCCTTCATTCATAAAAAATGCCATTAAACAAATGAAGAGTTTGGTTCCAAAACGCGATAAACGCCATTAAAAAAAATTTTTTTTTGTTTCCGCCAAAGTCAGTATTGTATCTAGTCGGTATTGAAAAATCATTTATTAATTTTGCGCAAAATGCGATATCCGTCGTGTTATTCTGTCATGTTTCCTCCCTTTTTTCCCCAAAATCTCCTTTTTCTGCAGAATGCGATATATCCGCTCAACCAATCACAGCGCACCAATTCACAGTAATGGCGCCGCCCTGAATACAGCCGGCTTCCTAGTTTTCCTTATCTACTTTGTACTTTTTGATCAACAAAAACAGAAAAATGAATAATTTTGATGGCATTGTTGAAGAAACGTAAGTCAACGAAATGTAATCATTTACCTGAGGAGATTAACGCTGCAGTCCGTGATTTTCGCCCCTCTAGCGGTTAATAAACAGAACTGCACACGTTTTGCGGAAGAACATTGTAGCCGGAGCTACTTTTCTCCATGTATGTCTATGGCGAGTCACGGAGTTACTGTGATACTCTGCGGTGGGTCCTACCAGTCCGGTCTGAAATAGTCTGAATATAAACACTTATTATAAGTGTACCATAATGATTCAGGGTAAGACAAAAACACGATTTGGAAAATGGATTCATGTTGTACATTCTCATTATATAATTTTTGTAAATTTTGAACACAAAAAAGTTGCGGACAGCAGCTTTAAGAAGATGAGGCACTCGAGTCGGGAGGAGGGAAAATGCCGGATGTTACTTGTTCCACCATTGCATCAAACTTCTGTCACGGTCCCCAAAACTGAATCATGGACAGTTTTTAAAAGTCGTTTTTAATACCAATGTACTCGGCAAATGTGTTTATTTTAACCGTGCGGTGGCGCCAGATACTCTTTAATTGGTTATGACAAATAATTAATTTATAACATTAACAATATGACTCGTTGAATTCATTTTGGGAGCGACAACTGAATGTATTTTTAGTAAAATGCCTGTATATAAGATTAATATTGACAAAGTTCAGAGGCTGTCATATATGTGAATCAGCTTACTTTGTTGTGTATTTTCAATTTGAAAAATAAATTTTATATTGATGGATTAATTGCATTTTGGAAAAAAAAAATCAGTTTTTATAATAAACCTTTTAAAATCAAAATGTAGATTTGAACTTTTAATGTTTTTATAACCAAAAGGTGCTATGTGGAAGTTTGAAACAGAAAATAGTGGTTTTCATCTTGCCACTTTCTTGGTAAAGAAAACATCTTTTTACTCAAATTAATCAAAATAGAGTTATTGCGTTTTGGAACGAAACTCTTCAAATATTTAAAATATACTGTCTATAAGTTGTTTCTTAAAGACAATATATTTTACTCACTCTGATGTGTTCTAGGACAGTGAATCTCAACCTTTTTTGAGTAATGGACCCCTGTCATATTTGGAACTGTCCTCAAGGACCCCAGAATAAAACTGGCTCAATGGTATCATTAATGCCTTTGTGACGACCAAATACAATCAAGTTTAATTTACTACTACGTTAGTTGACTTGTTCTATATTTAGTTATTTCGTCATTATATTATACTTATCTTCTTTTATGGGAACATGTCAAATGACAAAATATACAAAAATTCATATTCAGATATTTTATAAGGACCCCCTGGCATTATGTCAAGGACCACTAGGGGTCCATGGACCCCTGGTTGAGAAACACTGTTCTAGGACGTTCTAAGATTCTTAAAATTTTTGTCTTTCAGAATGTCTCAAGAATGTTCATCCATGATTTCCGAGAAAATGAAACTTATGGCTCTGACTGATCGTTGTTGGAACTCTTGCTGTAGTTTCACAATGTTAATGATGTAAGATTTTAGTCTGTTAATAATGTAACACAAGGGATTAAACACAGTATGAGTTCAAAGAATCAAGAGATGTGATGGTTATATCTTCATCAACACAAACCTATCAGCACTCAATGATTTTTTTTCTCCACATTTGTTTCTGCCGTAACAAATGCAGTTTGCAAAAATAGTTTAAGCAGCCAAAACAAACAAACAAACAAAAAACTGTTGTATAAAAAGTCAAGGGTCAAGAGCTCAACTAAAGCAAACACTGATCTCCTCAATGAAGACATCAAACCAAACATTCACAATAAAACATCAACATATAAACTTCTGTAGTTCTTGTGTTTGTTTTTTTTGTTTTTTTCCGTTTTTGTTCCTCTTTTCAGTGGTTCTGCTTGTTAACAGCAGGTGTTCATCATCAACGCTCAATTATCACTTACATAACTTAATTATCTCACTGCAACACTTCGTCAATGATACTTTTACTCTGTGGACACTAGGATGTTCCTGTGGGGTTGAAATGGTTAAAAGGTGTAAGATAAAAGACACACCCACAAAATGTGTTTTAACAGTAACAAACTGTAAGTTAAAAAACTTAACTTTTAACTTACAGTTTGTTACTGTTAAAATTGCTGTTTAGTTTACTGTAAAATTGAGTTTTGTGGGTCACCATTGTGCTGAAGAGTAAAGCCTGTGCTTAAGTTCAGGAGAAGATGATGAGACTTTAATGAAATGTTGCACGCTGTTTTATTTAACAGATGGTGACTGTGTAGCTGCTGACATAGTGAAAGTCTCTTTATTTGTAATGTTTTTAGTAAATTAATTTGTAAAAAAAGTTCATAGTAATTGTATGCTCATATTATTAACATAAAATAAATATGTTTGTAAGTTTAAATGGCGGTTGGACAATTTGAGGCAGTTGGTTTCTGTTAATGAAATGAGGTAACACGAGTTTTAATTTAGTGCATGGTATCTTTACAGTAACATTCTGTAGATTACAGTAAATAACTGTGCAATCAACATTTTACTGTAAAAAAGCCTGGCAAGGTATAACAGTGATATATATATATGTGTGTGTGTGTGTTCTTCAAGGGGAAACATTTAAAATCTCTTTCTGTTTCAAGAAGTGCCTTTTGTTAAACTTTCATTTTCTCATGAAGATCCTCCCCTTTTGAGAAACTATAAAATGAACAATGAAACAGGTGCATAATTACATTCTCCTCCTGATCAAAGATGGATCTGCAAATCTCAGTTTTCCTTCTCTTCATTCTTTTCACTGCAGGTACAAAGACAAATAGTTTGTGATGTTTTTGATTACTAATACAGATCATTAGATGTTCTCTCTCACTGTCTCTGTTTTATTTCTACAGGACACTCTCTCAGCTGTTATGAGTGCAAGGGTCTGAACGGTTCTTGTGCGGATCAAAAGGTACAAACATGTCATAATGGATATTCCAAGTGCATGAGTTCAACAGGAGTATCACAATTTGGTAAGTCCAATATGATTGAAATTTACTGTTATATTTGACTGATTAAAGATGCTGCCACTATTTTCTGGTGGTGCAACAGAACAGATACTCGTTTTTCTGACAGAATTTATGATTTCAATCACAGAATAATGCACAAATATTTCTGATATTAAATTTATTTTCTCTCAGATAGTTATGATTTTCTGTTTTTTAAAAAATGTTTGAAGTGAGAAACATATAATTATATTTTCCATCAAAATAATGTGCAGTTTAATTGGTCTTTCCTGTGTCATTCATGTTTTTTAGGTGACATTAAAGTGAAGATTAAAGATTGTGCTTTTGCCTGTCAAAGTGGGTCCGTGAATTTAGGATATGTAAAGACAACTACTTCCTGCTGTAACACAGACGAGTGTAACCTCCAAGATGCTCCGGGTATTGTCCTTCAATGATCATGTGCAAATGACTATCTTCTTTAAAGTCATTTTACTTCTAAATGACATTCAATCAGGAAATAAAACACAAGGGTGTGGCTTTCTGTCATGAACTGACTGAATGGAGCCGCTAAAGGAGATTTATTTTATACAGAAAATGTTATTAAAATAATACCCGTTTTCCTCCTTTAGATCCCTCTAACATCCCCAATGGAAGGACATGTTACTACTGTGATATTGAGAGCTGCTCAAACACATTGATCTGTACAGGGGACGAAGACCACTGCGTTCAAATAAAATGTGAGAATCTGAAAAAAGAAGAAGATTAAAGTCATGATCTTTTAAACTCTCTTAGGTTAAATAATTTGACACAGATCACATACCACTGTCCAGCTTAGACTGAATCAACCTCTGTTTTCTTTCTTTTCATCAGCAACTATTGGAGGCCAGTCAACAGTGGTAAAAGGCTGTGCCTCTAAATCATTTTGTGATGGCATAGAATATGATCTTGGTGTTGCGAGCTTCTCATGTTGTGAGGGGAACCTGTGTAACGGTGCTCAGAGAGTCACCCAGAGATGGGAGCTTTAATGGCGAATTCAGTGGTGAGTTGATCGTGCCGTGGATAACCTACCGAAGGAGACAGTCCTGTACTTTTACGTGAGAGAAGGGGTACTTCGCCACCACAGACGTGTGACACCAACGTCTGAGAAGTACGTCGCCACCACAAAAAATGAATCTTACTCTCATTTTTTTTTATAGCTTTTCTTATCTTTTCTTTGTTATGTTTCTTATCAATCATTGTTAACTTTTTATTTTACTTTCCTGCGTTCTGATGACATTGAATATATTCTTGATATATATTGTGTTTCTATTGTATACAAAGTTGTATGTTATTAATGTCATCTACTGTTTACAAGCATAATAAAAATGTATTAAAACTATTCACTCACTTTCTCCTGGAGATTAAGGACTATGTGCGAATTATACACAATTTTATCTCACTATGTTATAATATTTACTGTAATATTTATTTTCACAATTATCAACAACAACTTTAAAGATGAACACAAATTCAGTAATTATAATCTATAAACAATATTCTGCAATGTCCTTCTGAGCTTTTACTTTTGCTGTCTTAGGTTTAGGAAAACAGTGTGACTCATAATAGGTGATCAAACTCAAGTGGATGCACAACACTACACCAACTTATTTCATACATTTCTTATTATTTCTAAAAAGAATTAGGAAAGAAGACTTTACTTTTATTACTTACCTTTTGTCATTTGCAAGATTTTCCTTCACCTGAATAACTGTTCTGTGTTTTATTGTTTGTTTTGAAGTGAAGTGCTGGATTTTTGTAGTCTAATTAATTAAATGAAATGAGTTTGTTTCACTCAAATAATAACGAAAGTTCCTTGTACTTAATAGAAAAAAAGTTGCATGAACTCAAAATTTCATTGTAGCAAGGTGAACTTAATATGATTGAGTTGAGTTGCAGCAGATTTCTGATTCCCAGCATGCTTTGCATCAGACTGTATAAATAAATGTTGAAATTAAGTGTTATTTTGTGTTTTTTGGACAAGATTATATTGGGAGACATAAGTTAGTGTTTAATGTTATTATGTTGGGATTTACAGGGGGTTCTGTTATGTTAGTTTTGTAGGGTTATATTGTGGTGAAGAGTAGAACTTTTAAGACCATATAAACTGTAGCGGTTCGTACAGTTATTAATAAATGTATGGGTGGAATATGAATATAATAACTCATAAAGCTTTATGAATAATTATTATGCATATAGCGACCCAAGGGGGAATTAAACATGTATTGTGAATTAACTACGAATTATAATCAATTACATATATGCTTAGTTCTGGTTTAATAATTATTTAGAGAAACTGTTAGTTTGTCCCGCAAACTGCAGCTCCTCAGAATGTTATTGAAAGGAAGGTCTTTTCTCTGGCCACGAGAAAGACTTCCTATTCTAGCATCCAAACGTAAAGCAAGGATATAGGATCGAAACGTTAAAGAGACCTGGCTTCTGTTGAACAAGCAAAAGAACAAAAAGCATGGATATAATGTATTTAATATATGAAAACTACTAGTACAGAGGTTATGCGTCTAAATATATACAGAGGATATATGCACATATATACAAGCGTGGAAGTAAAGACAGGAAAAGAAAGATGATCAAAGAATAGCAAATTACAACAGTTAAACCTTTTGAAAGCCAGCACAGAAATGAGTTTAAACGAATTTCAAAGGAATTATAATACTTGCATATTGGTTCAAGTCAGTGTGCAGTAGAGTTTCAGTGCACGGCTTGGATCGATTGGTCCTTTCCGAGAGGGTTTGCTCCGGCGGGGTTTTCAAACGAGGTTTAAACTTAAGAGTAAAATAACCGAAGAGAGAGAAGAGAGAGAGAGAGAGTCCAAGGAGATGGTCGTCCCGGAAGGAGCTGAGCGCGTGATGACAGCGCTGTCGCCTGAGGCAGTTCAGGGGCAGTCGAGAGACAATCGGGAGACCAAGGAAAAATTGTGTGTCGTTGTTTTTATGGAAAACCAAGCTAACACACCTCCTGAATTGTAACGGCCAATAGATGCGCAGCACTATTTGGTGGGCAAAGTTCCTTTGTTTGGTCTCCTAGCTGAATTTATGACTATCGGATCAGATTTCGAGATGGAGTACTTTCTTCACAGTATCATTAAACACATAGAAAAATGCATTTGTCAGCTATGTGACATATCTCAGTGAATGAGCAGTAGCCAGAGCTTTAAAACGAGATCAAACTCGATAGATCAGAAAGGCATATAAAAGAAGTTATGGTTTACAGGCAAAATTCCATCATTACAACTAAAACTAACTCAACTACAGTTATTTAAACTAAGTCTACACATTAGGAAACATGCATACGCTTGAGATACATGACGGGTACATGTATATGGATGTGACTTGGCATAGTTATATTTTACATATACAGTCAATAATGTATGTTTGTGCGTTTGTGTGTGTGTCTGTGTGTGTGTGGTGTGTGTTTGGAATGTGATCTGGTCAGTCTCTGGGCCCACACCAGGGGTTCGATCCTTTGAAGTCTCCAGAGCTGGAGAGAGGGCATGTCTGTTTAATAACGGCCAGGCCACAAAGTTGTCAAATCTGCTCATCTTTTGCAGACCGGCCGGAGCCGAGGTGAGATTTTACGACACAGTCCAGCATGCTAAAAGTGTTCTGAACATTCCAAAGTTTATTGATTATCCTGATACGTGTGCATATGCTACAAAACTGTATGTTGTTTGATTTTGACGTATGTCTTTGATAGTTATAATAATGTGTTATTTGCCATCTAACATTTAACCAAGATCTGAATGTGATGTTTATGTAAATGAACTGTATGTTAGTAACATTATGATGAGTGGGGCGAGGCTGTGAGAGCGAAGGGATTGTTAATGAGAGACACCTGTGAACCACACTGGCCTTGCTCCCCTTCCACAGCTCTCGGCCCCCCCCCCACTTGTCACAAAAATTTTAAGTTCTACTAACTAAGAAAAAATTTGTTAGTTTACTTAAATGTTATGAGGTAATGAATTTCAAATAGTATGTTTACTTGATTTTAACTCAAATGTTGACTTTACTACACATTTTTAATTGTTGCTGAAATATTAGAACAGATAGTTCCCATAACTAACATAATTTGAGTAAAATTACAAAAAATGTTCAAGACATGCTGTTATGCATGCGCAGAGTGGATCTACTTCGGTGAAATCAAAGTAAAATCAGTTCTTGCTGTCTATTAATGGCTTGGATGGATTTCTAACTGAACGTTGTTTACTTTGTTTAATATTCATATTCAGTAGTCATGTTTTGAAATGTTTGTACTTATCAAAATCTTGTGAAACTTTTAATTGAGTATCTGTAAAAATAGCTTACAGCTGACCGTGCTTCAGCCACACACAGATCTCAACATTCAGCATGCAAACCACAACAATGGTGACAATAACATTTTATTTAAAGTAAATTAAGTACTCTCTACAGTACTTATTTTAGTTAGTTGTACTCTCATGAAAGTGAACTATACTAACAAAGCATAGTTCATAAAGGATGCATATCACTCTGTCCCACGGGCAGCTTTAGGGCTCTCTGATCACTGTTTAGTTCATCTCATACCGACCTACAGGCAGAAACTGAAATCAGCTAAACCTGTAGCAAAGACTGTAAAGAGATGGACCACCGAAACAGAGCAGGCTTTACAATCCTGTTTCGAATGGACTGATTGGAGTGTTTTTGAAGCTGCTGCCAGCGATCTGGACGAGCTCACAGAGACTGTTACATCATATATCAGTTTCTGTGAGGATTTGTGCATTCCTACAAAGACTCATTTCACTTACAACAATGACAAACCCTGGTTCACTGCAAAACTCAGCCAGCTCCGTCAGGCCAAAGAAGATGCTCGCAGAAAAGGGGACAGAGTCTTGTACAAACAGGCCAAATACACACTGGAAAAGGAGATTAGAGTGGCAAAGAGGAATTATTCTGATAAACTTCGGAATCAGTTCTCTTCTAATGACACAGCTTCAGTGTGGAAAGGTCTAAAAGACATCACCAATTACAAGACACCATCCCCCAGCTCTGTGGCAAATCAACACCTGGCAGACGATCTGAACGAGTTTTATTGCAGGTTTGAGAAATCATCATCACCATCATCATCATCATCATCATCATCATCATCATCATCATCATCATCATCATCATCATCATCATCATCATCATCATCATCATCATCATCATCATCATCATCATCATCATCATCATCATCATCATCATCATCATCATCATCATCATCATCATCATCATCATCATCATCATCATCATCATCATCATCATCATCATCATCATCATCATCATCATCATCATCATCATCATCATCATCATCATCATCATCATCATCATCATCATCATCATCATCATCATCATCATCATCATCATCATCATCATCATCATCATCATCATCATCATCATCATCATCATCATCATCATCATCATCATCATCATCATCATCATCATCATCATCATCATCATCATCATCATCATCATCATCATCATCATCATCATCATCATCATCATCATCATCATCATCATCATCATCATCATCATCATCATCATCATCATCATCATCATCATCATCATCATCATCATCATCATCATCATCATCATCATCATCATCACCATTCACACCTCCAACAACCCCCCTCTCCCCCACACCTACAATTCAGTTCAGTGAAGATGATGTGCGCCAGGTCTTCAGAAAGAACAAGAGAAGAAAGGCACCAGGCCCAGACAGCGTTTCACCAGCCTGTCTGAAAACCTGCGCTGACCAGCTGGCCCCCATCTTCACAAAGATCTTCAACAGGTCACTGGAGCTGTGCGAAGTCCCCTCATGCTTCAAACGCTCCACCATCATCCCCGTCCCAAAGAAACCCAAAATTACTGGTCTTAATGACTACAGACCTGTGGCTCTAACGTCTGTGGCCATGAAGTCATTTGAAAGACTGGTTCTGGCTTATCTGAAGGACATCACTGGACCCTTACTGGACCCCCTGCAGTTTGCTTACCGAGCAAACAGGTCTGTGGATGATGCAGTCAATATGGGACTGCATTATGTTCTCCAGCATCTGGACAGACCAGGGACTTATGTGAGGATCCTGTTTGTGGACTTCAGCTCTGCTTTTAACACCATCATCCCATCACTCCTCCAGCCCAAACTAACTCAGCTCTCCGTGCCCACCTCTGTCTGTCAGTGGATCACCAGCTTCCTGACAGACAGGCAGCAGCTAGTGAGGCTGGGAAAATTCTCATCCAGCACCCGCACCATCAGCACCGGCGCCCCTCAGGGCTGTGTCCTCTCCCCACTGCTCTTCTCCCTCTACACCAACGACTGCACCTCTAAAGACCCCTCTGTCAAGCTCCTGAAGTTTGCGGACGACACCACAGTCATCGGCCTCATCCGGGACGGAGACGAGTCTGCTTACAGACTGGAGGTTGAACAGCTGGCTGTCTGGTGCAGTCTTAACAACCTGGAGCTCAACACGCTCAAGACAGTGGAGATGATCGTGGACTTCAGGAGAAACCCCCCTGCTCTCCCCCCACTCACCATCATGAACAGCACTGTGACTGCAGTGGAGTCATTCAGGTTCCTGGGCACCACCATCTCACAGGACCTGAAGTGGGACATTCACATTGACTCCACTGTGAAAAAGGCCCAGCAGAGGTTGTACTTCCTTCGCCAGCTGAGGAAGTTCAACCTGCCACAGGAGCTGCTGAAACAGTTCTACTCTGCCATCATTGAATCCATCCTCTGCACTTCAATTACCGTCTGGTTCAGCTCAGCTACCAAATCTGACCTCAGAAGACTACAGAGGGTAGTCCGGTCTGCTGAGCGAATCATTGGCACAACCCTCCCCACTCTCCAAGAACTGTACTTATTCAGAGTGAGAAAAAGGGCAAAGAAGATCACTCTGGACCCCTCACATCCAGCACACTCCCTCTTTGAACTGTTGCCATCTGGTCGACGCTACAGAGCCCTGAGCACCAGAACGACCAGACACAGGAACAGTTTCTTCCTTCAGGCAATCCATTTCATGAACCCTTGACAAACATGGAACACACAACACTATTACACATTATTTACTTAAAACACTTACTTATATTTCAAATTTGCACACATAACTGTACATACAATTGTCTATATTATATATTGTTTTTTGCTTTTTTTTTTTTTACTTTGTCTATCTTGTAAATTTGTATATTATTATTTTATTCTTTTTATTATGTGTCTTGTCTTGTCGCTGTCACTCTGTTGCACTGTGGAGCTTCTGTCACTAAAACAAATTCCTAGTATGTGTAAACAACATACCTGGCAATAAAGCTCTTTCTGATTCTGATTCTGAAAGCTTTTGTCAGTACAACATACTATTCCTCTTTCACTTTTGAAGAAAATTTGGAAACCGATTGCACATAGTTTTCTAAGTCTCCATAGCTTAAAATTGAAGATTAAAACCATGTTGAGAATTATAGTATTTAAGATGTTTGCAGAACACAATAAAACACTGTTAAATGGAATTCCTCCAGTAATCTATTAAATCTTAAGTAAAATTAGTAAATATTCTAGAGTATGTTAACTAGAATTGACATTAAACTAACTATATATTTATTACTTCATTTACTTGGGAAGAGTTTGCTTTCTTTACTTTTAGCAGATTATTAACTTAACTTATTTTTGCAAAGCAAACTTAAATGGAAAACTTAAGGCAATCGGTTTCCAAACCTTTTTTAAGAACTTGTTAGAATTTACAGTGAAATGTTTTGAGTATTTTGAACTTATTGCGTTTTACAGCGTACTTTTCCATTATTTTTTTATTTAAATGCACTGGAGAGACGCGTTTGAATTTAGTAGCAGAGCTGAATCAGACAGTTATAGAAGTAACCAACCTTCTTAAAGTGATAGCTCTCACAAAAATGAAAATTCTGTCATCTTTTATTTACCCTCATGTCATTCAAAACCAGTATGACTGGAACACAGAAGTGTTCAACAAAAGAAAGTAAATATCTGATTATATTTTACAATTCAAAAAGGCTTTAGGGATTACCATTCAGTGAGGAGGATGAGAAGTTATTGAGAAACCAGGAAACAATTAAGTTATACATTAGGTACAGTTGTATATGGCCAAAACCTACACAGGAATGGAATTCAACCTGTTTAAACAGAGCCAATAAGTTTCATTTTCTTGGAAATCACGGATGATCATTCCTGAGACATTCTGAAAGACAAAAATCTTAGAATCATAGAATGTCACACATCAGAGTGAGTAAAATAGCCTATACTATATATATATATATATATATATATATATATA
>RJVU01023003.1:4421584-4434039 GCA_003731715.1 Anabarilius grahami
AATTAAATGAAATGAGTTTGTTTCACTCAAATAATAACGAAAGTTCATTGTACTTAATAGAAAAAAAGTTGCATGAACTCAAAATTTCATTGTAGCAAGGTGAACTTAATATGATTGAGTTGAGTTGCAGCAGATTTCTGATTCCCAGCATGCTTTGCATCAGACTGTATAAATAAATGTTGAAATTAAGTGTTATTTTGTGTTTTTTGGACAAGATTATATTGGGAGACATAAGTTAGTGTTTAATGTTATTATGTTGGGATTTACAGGGGGTTCTGTTATGTTAGTGTTGTAGGGTTATATTGTGGTGAAGAGTAGAACTTTTAAGACCATATAAACTGTATGTTGTTTGATTTTGACTTATGTCTTTGATAGTTATAATAATGTGTTATTTGCTATCTAACATTTAACCAAGATCTGAATGTGATGTTTATGTAAATGAACTGTATGTAATTGACATTATGATGAGTGGGGCGAGGCTGTGGGAGCGAAGGGATTGTTAATGAGAGACACCTGTGCACCACACTGGCCTTGCTCCCCTTCCACAGCTCTCGGCCCCCCCCCCACTTGTCACAAAAATTTTAAGTTCTACTAACTAAGAAAAAATTTGTTAGTTTACTTAAATGTTTTGAGGTAATGAATTTCAAATAGTATGTTTACTTGATTTTAACTAAAATGTTGACTTTACTACACATTTTTAATTGTTGCTGAAATATTAGAACAGATAGTTCCCATAACTAACATAATTTGAGTAAAATTGCGCAGAGTGGATCTACTTCGGTAAAATCAAAGTAAAATCTGTTCTTGCTGTCTATTAATGGCTTGGATGGATTTCTAACTGAACGTTGTTTACTTTGTTTAATATTCATATTCAGTAGTCATGTTTTGAAATGTTTGTACTTATCAAAACCTTGTGAAACTTTTAATTGAGTATCTGTAAAAGTAGCTTACAGCTGACCATGCTTCAGCCACACACAGATCTCAACATTCAGCATGCAAACCACAACAATGGTGACAATAACATTTTATTTCAAGTAAATTAAGTACTCTCTACAGTACTTATTTTAGTTAGTTGTACTCTCATGAAAGTGAACTATACTAACAAAGCTTTTGTCAGTAGAACATACTATTCCTCTTTCACTTTTGAAGAAAATGTGGAAACCGATTGCACATAGTTTTCTAAGTCTCCATAGCTTAAAATTGAAGATTAAAACCATGTTGAGAATTATAGTATTTACGATGTTTGCAGAACACAATAAAACACTGTTAAATGGAATTCCTCCAGTAATCTATTAAATCTTAAGTAAAATTAGTAAATATTCTAGAGTATGTTAACTAGAATTGACATTAAACTAACTATATATTTATTACTTCATTTACTTGGGAAGAGTTTGCTTTCTTTACTTTTAGCAGATTATCAACTTAACTTATTTTTGCAAAGCAAACTTAAATGGAAAACTTAAGGCAATCGGTTTCCAAACCTTTTTTAAGTAAACTGAACTTGTTAGAATTTACAGTGAAATGTTTTGAGTATTCTGAACTTATTGCGTTTTACAGCGTACTTTTCCATTATTTTTTTATTTAAATGCACTGGAGAGACGTGTTTGAATTTAGTAGCAGAGCTGAATCAGACAGTTATAGAAGTAACCAACCTTCTTAAAGCGATAGCTCTCACAAAAATGAAAATTCTGTCATCTTTTATTTACCCTCATGTCATTCAAAACCAGTATGACTGGAACACAGAAGTGTTCAACAAAAGAAAGTAAATATCTGATTATATTTTACAATTCAAAAAGGCTTTAGGGATTACCATTCAGTGAGGAGGATGAGAAGTTATTGAGAAACCAGGAAACAATTAAGTTATACATTAGGTACAGTTGTATATGGCCAAAACCTACACAGGAATGGAATTCAACCTGTTTAAACAGAGCCAATAAGTTTCATTTTCTTGAGACATTCTGAAAGACACAAATCTTAGAATCATAGAATGTCACACATCAGAGTGAGTAAAATAGCCTATACTATATATATATATATACAGTGGGAACGGAAAGTAACGGAAAGTATTCAGACCCCCTTAAATTTTTCACTCTTTGTTATATTGCAGCCATTTGCTAAAATCATTTAAGTTCCTTTTTTTTCTTCATTAATGTACACACAGCACCCAATATTGACAACTTTCTCCCATCTCCCGACTGCATCTCTGGAGTTCAGCCACAGTGATCTTTGGGTTCTTCTTTACCTCTCTCACCAAGGCTCTTCTCCCCCGATAGCTCAGTTTGGCCGGACGGCCAGCTCTAGGAAGGGTTCTGGTCCTCCCAAACGTCTTCCATTTAAGGATTATGGAGGCCACTGTGCTCTTAGGAACCTTAAGTGCAGCAGAAATTTTTTTGTAACCTTGGCCAGATCTGTGCCTTGCCACAATTCTGTCTCTGAGCTCTTCAGGCAGTTCCTTTGACCTCATGATTCTCATTTGCTCTGACATGCACTGTGAGCTGTAAGGTCNTCCGTACGCTTCTTCTTCTTCTTCTTCCGCTCTCAGACCCATATCGGACATTTGTTATCATTCGACTCGGCATGATGCCCCGAATCCAACGAGACCAAATTTATTATTTTTGGACAAACCCATCAGAAGTTATAAGCAAAAATATCAATTTTAGCACAAAATTTAGAATTTTGTGCTAAAATGCTGTATTTTACGAACGCATTAGCGCATCTTTACGAAACTGGGTATGGGTCATCAGCACAATGCCCTGAAGGAGCCTGAGAAGTTTCGGAGCAGCACCACCTTGTGGTCAAAAGTTATAACAAAATTTACAAAAATGCTAATAACTTTTGACTATTTAAACTCATTGTAATGAAACGGGTCTCAGTTGATTCCTTGGGTCATGCCGAGAACACAGATATCAAATTTGCCATTTGGCTGAACTTCCTGTCCGCCATATTGTTTTTCTTTAAAACCTACTTTTTCGAACTCCTCTTAGACCGTTGTTCAGATTTTCACCAAAATCGAACCGTATCATCTTCAGACCATGCCGACAAAAAGTTATGGATTTCAAGTCGATACGTCAAACCGTTTTCGTATACCGGAGCAACGAATTTGAGGCATGATGCAAAACCCAGTCTTGAAGCTGTATCTCTGCAATGCTTTGACATATTAACACCAAACTTTGCAAGTGTCATTGTCACCTCACTTTGACCATACCACATTAATTTGGTCACAGCGCCACCTATTGGTCGAAAGTGATGAACCAGTAAATCCTATTTTTTATCATTTTGAGGATTTACTGGTTCAACTGGTTTAATGCTTTTCGTACTGAGTATTTTTCATCCTATTTCAAGTACAAATATCTAAAAAAAAATTAAATCAAGATGGATTTTCTATATAAGAAAATGATATAAGATATTTAGTCTTGTTTCCTGGGGGGATCTAAATTAAGTGCATTTTACTTAAGTAAAATGATCAATATCTGCCAGTGTGGTAATAAAAATAATCTTAATGCAAACGGAAAGTGTCAGAGTGTCTACCCAGGTGAAAAAAAGTGCAGTAAAATACACTTTATTTTAGCACACGTAGTACACTTCCATAGTGTACTTAAAGTGCTCTGTTTACGTGCACTTATTTTGTACTTAATGTACTAAAAGCTCTTCTTTAGTACTTCTTAAGATAATTTTAAGAACATCTAAGTGTACTCAACTGTGCTATTTTGAGACACCATGAATTTGAACTAAAATGTGCTTTTAACATACTATCTCTGTATTAAAAAAAAAATGTATTTAGTTACCACTTGTAGTACACTTGAACCCATCTTTCAAACACTTTTAAAATAGACTTATGATGTATTTGAAATATAAGATTAATATATAATGAATATATACAAAATGTATTTATAATTCATTGCCTACAACATTACGAATACATTTTGTATATATTTATCATATATTATTCTTATATTTTAAATAATTCATAAGTGTATTTCATATGTCTGATGAGTACATTTAAAGGTGTATGTACTACAAGTGGTAACTAAATACATTTTTTTTAATACAGAGATAGTATATTAAAAGCACATTTTAGTTCAAATTCATGGTGTCTCAAAATAACACAGTTGAGTGAGCCCGATAACAAGAAAATGCGTATCAATAGTACGAGTTTGTAATCTCGTAGAATATATATGCCAAAATGAGTTTTGGCGTGTTTATGGTACGCAGTTTTTCGCGTGCATATGATACGTACTTTATGGCATATTATACGTACAAACCCCCCACCCCCCACCCCCATCCTACCCAAGAGCGTATCATATACACGCCATAAAGTGCGTATCATATGCATGTAAAAAATCCGCGTACCATAAGCACGCCAAAACTCATTTATGGCGTATGTATTCTACGAGATTACAAACTCGTACTATTGATACGCATTCTCATGTGATCGTGTTGGTTGAGTACACTTAGATGTTCTTAAGATTATATTAAGTACTAAAGTACAGCTTTTAGTATATTAAGTACAAAATAAATGCACGAAAATAGAGCACTTTAAGTACATTATAGAAGTGTACTGTGTACTAAAATAAAGTGTATTTTACTGCACTTTTTTTCACCTGGGGGAAAATGTGCACTGTTAACCTTACTGTAGAAAAACGGCCAAATTCTGACAGTAACAAACCATTTTCCATTAAAACAGTAATATACTGTAGAAAACACGCTTCCGGTTATGACGTGCAGCTGATAAGTCGCACAAATCAGGCACGCTGCTAAATATCTATGAAAAACGTTTTCAGAAAGACCAGAACTCGTATATAAGTGTTAAAAACTCACTTCAAAGACTCGTGGGACGAAATGCCACCAAAAACCATCAAATCTGGACAGCATTCGAAGCCGTCTGTGCAGATGGAGGAAGAAAACCTGGCGATAGCTAGCGAAAAGCTAGCTGAAGCACAGAGCGAATTTAACGTGGCTACAAACGACGACATCCTCAGCGCAATTCATTCTTTGAAAGCTGACTTGACTAAACAATCCACCGATATGCTAGATGCTATGAATGGCATAAAATCAGACTTGCAGTCCCAATCGCAAAGAATAGGAGAGGCAGAAGAGAGAATTTCACAAACTGAAGAGGACGTTTCTGCCCTCCAACACAAAGTTAAAAGACTTGAAGAAACAACAGAATTTTTACGGAACAAGGTGCAAGACCTGGAGGATCGCTGAAGGCGTTCTAACCTGAGACTAGTTGGCCTGCCCGAGAAAACAGAGGGATCCAATATGTGCGCTTTCATTGAAGACCTGCTCCCAAAGATTCTGAAGGACATGTTCAGTTCCACACCTGTCATCGAACGAGCGCACCGAGTAGGACAACTTAACCCAAATGGCCAGACGACGTCAAGAGCGATCGTGATGAAGTTCTTGAACTACCAGGATAAGGAAAGGACTTTGAGGGCAGCTAGAAAAATTTTTTGTTTTGTTTTTTTCTGAGATAAAATGTACTGATTTACGTGAAAACAGGATTCTATTCTATCAGAAATGGGATATCTCTGCAAACAACCTTGTTGGTTTTAATGTAGGCTTATAAAATGTCCTTTTCTTATGTGCATATGTAGGTAAATAAGTTAAAGAATAACTGGACGTGTTAAATTTACATTACGCATGTTCTATGAGGGTGGTAGTGTAATTCAGTAATGTTCGTGGTCCAGTTTTATTCAGTATTTAGTAACGAGCCCAGAAGGAAGAATAATGTTAGGCTTGCAAAATGTTGCTCCATGTTATATGGATCAAACATGTTCCATAACCAAAGTTTGTCATTGGGGGTATGTTCATGCTTTCCCTTTGGGGGAATGCATGGGGGGTGGTAGTGGGGTTGTTGAGAAATCGTTTTTTAAATTTTTTTATGCTGTTCAAACACAGTTATATCTATGTGGCAATACAAGATGGTAAACGATCAATAATATGGAGATAAATATCTGTAGCTGGAATATAAGAGGATTAAATAATTTGGTGAAGCTTAAACAAGTATTAGGCCGACTGAAACAAATGAGATCAAGCATTGTCTTTCTGCAGGAAACTCATTTACTAAAAGAAGACACTAGTAGAGTCACCAAGAGATGGCCAGGACAGGTTTTCAATGCCTCTTTCACCTCTCGAGTTAGAGGAGTCATGATCCTGATACACAAGTCTATTCCATTTCAGTTAAAACAGCAACATATAGACCCGTTAGGAAGGTACATAATTCTTAATGGTACAATCTTGTCGACACACATTAATTTAATTAGTATATACGCTCCGAATATAGATGACCCTTCCTTTTACCAGAACTTTTTCCTCACAATATCATAATTTCCTGGACATTATGTAATTGGAGGAGATTTTAATTGTGTATTAAACCCAGTGTATGATCGATCTTCAGGAATAGATAATACCCATCAACAATCTAAAAAAATTATCCTAAAATATATAAATGATCTGAATTTAGTTGAGTTATGGAGGTATCTTAACCCCAGCAAAAAAATAATACTCGTGTTTCTCTAACACATATAAAACATACTCAAGAATAGATTATTTTTTAATCTCTAACAGTCTAGTGTCAAAAGTAGGTAAATGTTGGTACGGCAGTATTTTATTGTCTGATCACGCCCCTATCATGTTTACAATTCAATTAGACAATCTCATACGTTCCCCTCCCAGATTTCGATTTCAAGCAAGATGGCTTTTGGACCCTGACTTTGTTAAATTTCTGGATGATAAAATAGACTTATATTTTCTAATTAATACAAATCAGACGAGTGCTTCAGTCAAATGGGAGGCCTTCAAAGCCTATATTAGAGGGGAAATATTAAGCTACACAAGATATAGATCCAAAACATATCAGGCACAATTAGAAAATTTGGAAAAACAAATTAAAGTATTAGAACAACACCTCTTCAGCAACAACGACCCTGCTAAGCAAAAATAACTTCTTGTATTAAAAGCCCAATATAATGTATTAACTAATAGCTAAGAATTTAATGTGGCTAAAACAATCCTATTACGATCAGGGAGAAAAATCAGGAAAGTTGCTTGCTTGGAGAATTAAAAAGATACAAACAGACAGAGCCATCTATTTATTAACTTTAGAAAATTGGGAGAAGATTGTCGATCCATTGGAAATAAATAAAATTTTTTAATTGTATTATGAAAATTTGTACAAATCTGAATTCGGCAACAATTTAGAAGGACAAAACAACTTTCTTGATAATCTTCAATTTCCTAAATTATTAGAGGGGACAAGAAGTAATTTAGAGAGAAATCTAAGCATTGAAGAGCTCTCAGAGGCACAGGGCATGAGTAGTGGAAAAGCCCCCGGGCCTGACGGCCTCCCAATGGAAAATTTATAAAACGTTTGCAGCAAAACTTTTACCACACTTACTTGAAATGTTTAATGAATCATTTGAAAAGGGAATACTGCCTCCTTCATTGAGATAATACTCTTGTTTTAAAGCCAGGCAAACCCCCCAATGAAAAATCATCTTATAGGCCCATATCTTTAATGTTTTGCGATACTAAAATTCTTTGTAAGGCCCTAGCTAAAAGAAATGAAACTCATATACCGAATGTCATTATGAATGATCAAAATGGGTTTGTGCTTGGAAGACCAGCCCTACATAACATATGTAGAGTTTTAAATATACTATACAAAAAACAAAATGCCAAAGACCACGCAATCCTGTCGTTGGACGCAGAATAAGCCTTCGACAGGATTGAATGGGGATACCTTTTTGAGGTGCTTAAAAGATATGGGCTGGGTGAGGGATATATTAAATGGATTAGGTTACTTTATAGGGACCCACAAGCAGAGATAATAACAAATAGCCAAATTTCAAAACCCTTCAATTTAAGTAGAGGTACACGTCAAGGGTGTCCACTGTCCCCTCTTTTATTTTTATTTGCAATAGAACCCCTCGCAATGACAATTCGGAGTAATCCTGAAATAAAAGGTATCACGATAGGTGAGAGGGATCTAGAATCTTCTATTCAAGCACTTAATAATATACTAACAACATTTGGAGAATTTTCAGGCTACAAAGTTAATAATAATAAGAGTGCCTTGCTGTTATTGAATGGGGATGAAAGGAGAAACTTTTTGACCTGTAGGCAGTTCGTCTGCTCTCCTGAAGGTTTTAAATATTTAGGAATTAAGATAACCCCAAATATAAAAGAAATTATTCCAACTAATTATGACCCATTAGTAAAGAAAGTCATTGACTCACTCGAGAAATGGAATGCATTGCCAATTTCTATTATTGGTCGTATAAATATTATAAAGATGTCAATTTTACCAAAATTTGTATATCTCTTCCAGTCAATTCCACTTCCGCTTCCGGCCGCCTTTTTTGCTATACTCAATAAAACGTTCACAAGATTTATATGGAATAACAAACGTCCTCGGTTACGTCTGTCCTTGCTCTACCTGCCATAAGAACGGGGAGGGCTTAAGGTAAAACTTTACTATTGGGCAGCTCAATTATGTTCTGCTATGTACTACTTTATGGATACGGAACCTCCAGCATGGATAGATATAGAAAAAAATGGAATAACAATTCCATTACAGAGGTATCTTTACTCTTCCTCAATAAAATGCTCAAAAAAAAACACGCATAATCCTTTTCTTAGGAATACCATATGGTATGAAGCTCACAATTTTTTAGATGAAGCAATTACATTGTCAGGTTTGATAAGGGATTAAAAAATTGCATGTATAAAGGAATAAGCCAAGTAAAAGATTTATACGAGGATGGTATAATGTTGTCATTCCAAGAAGTGATGAGAAGATATGACATTCCTCAGAAACATTTTCTTTACATTTTTACAGATAATAAGTTTTATTCATTCTGAAATTAAAACGTATTCAGAACCCCCTTTGTCAATCATAGAAAAACACTCTTTAAAACATTTAAGGGATAAAGGCAATCTGTCAATGTTTTATAATATACTCTTAGAGGGATCAAAAGAGAGTTCATGATCTTATTTAACAGCTTGGAAGAATGATCTTCAGGAAGATATTTCTAAAGAAGAATGGATGGAATCTTGTTTATTTGCACAAAACAACAGTGTCAATACTAGGTGTAAATTGCTGCAATATAAATGGCTCCTTTGTACCTACAAATTTTATAAATGTAATCCCAATATTCCAGACAGTTGTTTAAAATGCAAACAAGAAATTGGTACCCTTTATCACTGCATATGGGAGTGCAATGAGATTCAAAGATTCTGGAGGGAGATTGTTCTTATGATTGGTAAATTGACTGAAGAAAATGTCCCTCTTGCTCCCAAATTTTGTTTATTTCATATATATCCAGTAAATTTGGAGGTGAATGCAAGGAAGTGCAAATGAATTGATTTTAGTTTGCTTCAGGCCAAGCGTGTTATTGCTTTAAAATGGAAGGAGACACAAGGGCCCTCCCTTAATCAATGGTTTAAAGAAATGACTAACAACCTTGCCTTGGAAAAATTGACATATGTAGTTAAAGGGAAACTAAAAGACTTTTATCAAATTTGGACTCCATTTTTGTACTACTGCAACCATGTGGATCAGATAACCTGTGATGATTGAACTACCCATCTCTTGTCTCGTTTGTAATGGACATGTCCAATGTATAATCCTTGAATTCCAGCAAAACGATTAATAACTGGTAAAATAGCAAAGTTAAACTACATAATGAAAGGCTGCGGAATGTGATGTATATAAATGTATTTTACTTATTTTATTTTATGTTTTAGTTCTGTTCTAGGTTTCCTGTGTTTTTTTGGTAAAAATTTTATTGATTGATTTATTTTTTATTTTATTGTTTTGTAATGTTCAAACAAAAGCCAATAAATATATTTTTGAAAAAAAAAAATATATATATACTGTAGAAAACACTGCATTCTGGGTAATATTTGTCATCTTCGAGAAAATAGCCTACAGGAATATACTGTGAGTTAACAACGCTCAAAGTCGACACTCTGAGGCTGTGTTCTAAATCACACCCTATACCCTCATTCACTATTCCCTACATTAGTTCACCAAAATAGTACACTTGACAGAGTGAATGAAAAGAAGGGAGTGAATTCAGACACTGATGAACACCTGATTATCAGAATCACTGAAGGACAGAGAAACAAGACCAGAAAAAAGAGGAGACGAGCAGAAACACAAGAACTACAACTGACTTCAGCCACAAAGAATGTGAAACCAGTTCACAAACCAGTTTGACATCATTTCTTTCATACATGTACAGAAGTTCTTGTTGAGAATTAACAGATATGAATGTTGATGTTTTATTGAAAATAAAAATTTATTGAAGTTTGCAGTCACCATCGTGGTGAACAGTGTCTGCTTTGGTTGGACTCTTGACTCTTTTACATTAGCTTTTCTGGCTGCTGTAACTGAGTGTTTATAAAACGCATTTGATATGGCAGTGAAAAGCCAACATGAAGTTGGTTGGGTTTATTGGCTGTTGTGATGATTCTGTAATCATTTTGGGCTTGTCTCATTCACTGATCTCTTTCTGTGTCTAGTCTTTGATTGAATGGGTATTTTATCTTTATTAATTGTACTGTATCTGTGATTCAACAGCGTAGGAACAACAGCATATATAAGTCTTATTATGCATCAAATATTCTGAGCTCCTGCATAACTTGCACAGCAGAGACATCAACAATCAGAATATGAATCTCAACAATGGTGACATCCAAAAGTTTAATGTTGCAATGCATGCTGGATGCCAGCATAGTACAAAACTCCCAGCATGCACTGCAGCATGAATAAATTATGCAGCTTTATTGCCACCATTGTTGAGATTGATGTGCTGATTTTTGACTTCTGTGTGTGTCTAAATAATGCTGCAGCTGTTTTATGTTCATGGTGTTTAAAAAAAAAACTCTTTTTAGCTGAGTGTGGCTGGAACTCTTGCTGTAGTTTCACAGTATGGCAATAATAAAAAATATTAGTTTATTAACAATGGATAAAACACAATACGAATTTCATGAATCAAAAGACTATGTGATGGTTATGTCTTCACCAACACATAACTATCAACACTCAACTTTTTTCTCCACATTTGTTTCTGCCATAATAAATATGACTTGCAAAAATAGTTTAAACAGCCAGAGAAAGGAATAAAAACTGATGTATTAAAAAGTCATGGGCAAAGAGCTCAACTAAAGCAAACGCTGATCTCTTCAATGGTGACATCAAACCAAACATTTTCACCAAAATATCAACATCTAAACTTCTGTTAATTCTCAATAAGCTCTTCTGTAGAAATAAAGTTAATATGGTCAGTAATAAGTCTAATAATGTGTAATGGCTGGAAGATAGTTGTAGTTCTGCTCATAGTTGTAGTTTCTGCTCGTATTTATTCCGTTCCTCTTCCTCTTTTCAGTGGTTCTGCTTGTTAACAGCAGGTGTTCATCATTAATGCTCAATCATCACTTAAATATCTTAATTATCTCACTGCAACACAGTGTCAATGTTACTTTTACTCTGTAGTGTGGACACTCGAGGATGTTCCTGTGGGGTTGAAAGGGTTAAAGGTGTAAGATAAAAAGACACACCCACAAAATGTATTAGTTACAAACTGTAAGTTAAAAAAACAGTTATGTATTGGGAACACTGTTGCCAGTAGTTTACTGTAAAATTGAGTTTTGCGGGTCACCATTGTGCTGAAGAGTAGAGCCTGTGCTTAAGTTCAGGAGAAGATCAAAACATGTTGGTCATATGCTGCATGTTGTTTTATTTAACAAGTGGTGATTGTGTAGTTGCTGGTGCAGTGAAAATCTTTTCATTTAAAATGTGTTTATTGAACTCTAAAGAAATATGTTCATAGTAATAATGTGCTCATATTATTAGCATATAATAAAAATTTGTTTGTAAATTTAAATGGCAGTCTGACAATTTGAGGTAGTTGGTTTCTGCAAATGAAATGAGGTAACACGAGTTTTAATTTAGTGCATTGTATCTTTACAGTAACATACTGTAGATTACAGTTAATAACTGTACAATCAATAGAAAATTTTACTGTAAATAACAGATTTTACTGTAAATAAGCCCGGCAAGGTCTAACAGTGTACTTATAACTAGTACATTAGTAATATATTTGTAAGAAAATCAATGTCATTTAAATTTAGGATTACTAAATAAAAGTCTACTAAGATTGAACTAATTTTAAAGCATTGAAAGCACACTTTTAACAAATACACTAATAAAACTCCTCTGTATATTTTTATTTCATTGCACTAAAAATCAATTTAAGTAGTAGTGGTATTTAGTATACTTTTCCAAGTGCAGTGAAGTACTACTGAAGTACAAATATACATTGAATTAGTGTATTTATAGTGTATAACTTTGGCAATTTTATTTAGCACCAAAATAAAGAATGTACTACAAATGTACTTGCTTGTATTTAAGTATTTTTTTAATGCACTCAAGTGTACTTTTTTTT
>RJVU01023003.1:4444193-4509483 GCA_003731715.1 Anabarilius grahami
CCGGGTGTTAAAAAGTAACACTGAAGCAGTGTTAAAGTTAATGAGATAATTGATTGATGATTGAGTGGTGATTGACAATTAGTGGAGACACCTGATGTTAATAAGCTGAATCACTGAAGGAACGAGAGAAAAAAGGTGTTAATTAATGTTTTATGAAATGTTTCATTTCAAGTCACCATGAAAGAGGTCAGCATTTGCTTTAGTTGGGCTCTTGACTCTTTACCTTTTATTATTAATTTTTCTCTGACTGCTCCAACTTTGTATTTGTAAAGCACATTTGTAACGGTCAGAGAAAATATGGTACGGTCACAATATAATTTGATGGTGATTTATGTGTTGTTTAGAGTCTAAATCTCTGACTGTTTGTTTGATGTGTAGCTTTAGTATTAATGATTGTAGTCCTGTGATTTTACAGTTTGAGATCCAACAACAGTATGACTTTTTTTTTTTAAGAATAATACTTTATGCACTGGAACTTCAGCGCTGAAACACACACAGACATCAACAATCAGCATATGATTCTCAAGAACGGTGACGATAAATAAATACAAAATACTGACAAACAGATCGACTCTGAACATCACAAAACAAGCTACTGTCACAACAAAACAACAGAAAAATAAAAGCAAACATGAACAATCTACGAAAATTACAGGACAATTCAGCTGCATAATTTATTCATGCAGCAATGCATGATGGGAGCCATGGATGCGTTTTGATTGGTGGCTCCCATCATGCACTGCAACATGAAGCACTTTGTTTGATTGTCACCATTGTTGAGGGTCATATGCTGATTCTTGATGTCTGTGTGTGTTTAAAAAAAACCCTTTAAAAGCTTTGCTGGATCTCGGGCGGTAACAGATTTACTGTAAACAAATAATATAACATCTATATCACCAGTTAATACTGGATGTCACCAATGAATCTGGCCATTTTTTTGTGAAATGGCCAGATCACATAACCGTTATGGCTGTACTTCCCAAAGCATTGCAAACCTAATTTGATCAACTTTGAGAGACACAGTTCAGATCGTAGTTTTTCTGGCCATAACAAATGTGCTCTACAATCACAAAGTTGGAGCAGATAGAGATAAATTATTGTTATTAAATAGAGTCAAGAGCCCAACTAAAGGAAATGCTTTTCACCATCATGGCGACTTCAAACTAAACTTTCATTAAAACATTATCATCTAAACATCTGTTAATTCTCAATAAGAACTTTTGTTGATGTATGACAGAAATCAAATCAAACTGGTTAATAATTAGTGTAATAATGTTTAATGGCTGGAAGTCAGTTGTAGTTGTTGTGTCTCTCTTTTTCTTGTTGTTTCTGCAGTGATTCTGGTTATTAACATCAGGTCAATCATCACTCAATCATCACTCAATCATCACTCAATTATCTCATTAACTTTAACACCGCTTCAGTGTTACTTTTTAACACCCGGCAAGATGGAGTCATATGTACACTTTGGGTGTTCATTTAACACTGGGGATTTTGCTGTGCACATCAAGTCTGCCCTCCCCCCCCTCCCTGGACCCATTCCAGTTTGCATATCGGTCCAACCAGTCGACCGATGATGCCATCTCAACTACCCTTTCAATCAACACGCATGATATGATGTGCTTCTCTTAAACATGCAAAATATTATTTGTCTACCTTTGTACATATTTACATTCCGTTGTTCCTTATTTCCTTAACTTATTTCCTCCACTGCTTTTATCAATGTTTTTCCCTCTATTTTTGTTTATCTTGATATCTAATTTCTCTTTTTGTTCCCTTAATTAAACTTTAGTATTATTTTCTCTCAGTGCAGGTGAATACAGTCTTTGACTGCAGCTTTTCTCCTTGTGCTCTTCACCCATTTTTTTTTCTTCTTTAAACTAAAACACATTTTTTCATTGATTCATTCATGCTTTGTATTTCCCAATCTTTCAAGAAATACACAAGTTCTCAATCAAATCAAGCTAAGCCACTTCTTGCATGTGGTTAGAGCTTTCATACTCTCAGGAGTCAGTTTCTCCGTTCTGTTTGTTGATTGCTTTTATACAAAATATCACTTGTGACATACAAAGAAAATTATTTATGCTTTAGGAGGGAAAAAGAAAAAGAAAGTCTAAGTAAAAAAGAAGAATGGAAAAGGGAAGAAAAGAAATGAGACCAGGCTTAAAATTTTCATTTGTTGAGACCAGGGCGCCATGATAATAAATATATATTTAACTGTTAATAAGTATATAAATAAACATATAAATATATAAATGTTTTCTGACAAGACGTGTGTCTAAATGGATTATATTTTACAGTGTGATATTACAGTTTTTCCTCAATCTCACACAATTCTTTAAAAAAATTCAACATTTTCTCACAATGATCTCAGAACTACACCAACTTGTACAAACCTCAAACGGTCACGTCAAAATCAAATATTTTAGTAAAAACATTCTATTTTTTCAGAATCAAACGTAGGCCTAAGATGACAAACGAAACCTACAAATACACAGATTACTTTCCTATACTGTAGAAAATTGTCCTGTGAATTTACAGTAAAATACTAGCAAAAGTTGCCAATAATTTACTGTTAATTTTAATTTTTTGCCGTAATCAACATTACAGTATGTTGCTGTAAAAATACCATGCACTCAATAAAAACTCGAGTCAACACATTTCATTTGCAGAAATCAACTGCCTTAAATTGTCTGACTGATGTTTAAATTCTGAAACTTATGTTTACAATTATATGAGCATATTATTCACTTGAACTTATTTCATTTGAGTCCACTAAAAATGAATATTACTAAAATAAAAATAACCAAATAATAGTTGCCAGTAAATGACTGTTTTTCTACAGTTTGTTGCTGTAAAATTAATTTACAGTCTATTAGTGTAGAAAAGTGTTTCACTATGCGTGTTTTTTTCATCTTACACCTTTAACCCTTTAAACCCCACAACAAAATCCCCAGTGTTTAATGAGCACTTATATGTGTCCACACTACAGAGTGTTAGAGTAACACTGAAGCAGTGTTGAAGTTAATGAGATAATTCAGTGATTAATTAAGTGATGATTGAGTATTGGTGAACACCTGCTGTTAACAAGCAGAATCACTGGAGGATAAAAAAAACAAGAACAGAAAAAAAGACAAGCAGAAACACAAGAACTACAACAGACTTCCAGCCACAGCCTTAGATGAAATCAACTGAAGATAACAGACATTAAATTGTGATATCTCAGCAGAGGAGGGTTAAACAACAACAAAAAAAATATTACCAGCTTCACTTTTTACTAACCAGATTTACTTTATTTCTGTCAGATGTCTACAGAAGCTCTTATTGATAATTAAAGTATTAGTTCACTTTCAAATTAAATTTTCCTGATAATTTACTCACCCCCAAGAAATTTAGGTTTTTTTAATGAAAACATTCAGGATTTTTCTCCATATAGTGGACTTCAATGGAGTCCAAATGGTTGAAGGTCAAAATGACAGTTTCAGAGCAGCTTCAAAGCATTCTACGTGATCCCAGACGAGGTCATGTTTTGAATGTGAAATGATCATTGTGTAATCCTTAATTCACTGAACTTTCCAGTGTCTAAACCATTATCAATTTTCTTTTTAAATAAATTTAGTTTTATATTACCAACACTGTGATACTACAGCAAAGGATAAAGTAGTGCTGAGCAATCAGTTAAGGATTTTTAAACTCATCATTTACAAAAAAAAATTGTATTACAGCGTCATTTAGATTCACAGAGACATCAAGAATCAGCGTATGAATCTCAACAATGGTGACAATCATCAAAAACGATAAACAGATCAGCTCTGAACATCACAAAACACACTAAAAAATGTCAACACAAAAACAACAGCAAAAATAAAGGCAAAAAGTAAGAATTTAAAGAAAATATGATTTTAGTACCCTGCATGCATTGCTGCATGAAGCTTTTGATTGTCACCAATTGTTGTGATTCAGAAGCCAATTCTTGATGTCTGTGTGACTGAATGATCCAGTAGTTCAAAATGTTTTGAGCACAAATTGTTTTTAAAATCCTTCATATTATATGGTTGTACAACACTGATGGATCTCATGCTGTAAAATCACAGGAATACCATAATAAAAGTATAAAACATGACCTATATAATAATAGTTTAGACTCTGATGAGATTAATATAAGGCCATTAAATGATGAGCCCAACTAAAGCAAACACTGACCTCCATCATGATAACGTCAAACAAAACAATAAACAACATCTAAACCTCTGTTTATTCTCAGTAAGAACTTCTGTAGACATGTGACAGAATTAAAGTCAGTCTGGTCAGTAATAAGAGAAGCTGTTAATGCTGTTTGTGGAGTTGTTTAATCAGATCTTCAGAGATTTAATGTCCTCTTTTATCTTTAGTTGATTTAATGTTTTTCTGTTCTTGTTTCTATTTCCTTTATAGATTCTGCTTGTTAACAGCAGGTGTTAATCAGTGTCTGAATTCACATGTGTTTACATTCACTCTCTCAAGTGGACTATATTGAACTAATTTAGGGAAATAGTGAATGAGGGTATATGGTGTAACACTTATGTCACACAAGGTTAAAACAATGCACGTAATTTATGGCTTCAGTGGTGTAAGCAGTAGCGTGTTGGGTGCGGAAAATTTACTTGTGATATGATTGACTGCGTTCGAACCTGCCTTATGATGAGCTCGCTCTTCTTTCTTTTCCCATCACATCAGAAAGGCATTTATTTCAATAAAAATGAAGAAAATGTTCTAAAAGTGGAAGTAAATTGCCTAACGAGTGTTTAATAATGATAAAATAATTTACCCTCTGATATTATTGCATCCTGTTAATTTACAATACTGCGGTGCAAATAGTATGTATTTGCCAGTGTATAATATAAAATGAAAATTAATATTAGTTCAATAACTTACCATTCTGCCACTTTTCACCTTTGATATTATAACAGTGATAAGAATTAAACTTGCATTGACTCAGAAGTATGCAGATGTCCTTTTGTCACATACTGTTGCCATGGTGAATCGTAATATCGGAGCTTCATTGATGATGGCTTTTCGTAGTCGTGGTGCACGCGCTTAACTCCGAGACAACCTACTCAGAGTCGATTGAACTAACTCAATTCAGCTGTTCTGAAACAGAAAACTCAGAGTTTCCCATCTCAGGGTAAGTCAACTCAGAGTTCAAGTTTCAACTCAGAGTTGGTTGAACCTCCTTATTGAAACAGGCCCCAGGTCTGGGATTCACTCCTGCTTTGTAATTCACCATCTTTCATGAAATCCACAAGTTTTTCAGTCAAATCAACTCAATTTATTGCTGCTTCTTTCATGTAATTACAGCTTTCATACTCTGAAGTGTCTGTTTTTCTGATCTGTTGATATAAGGTTAACTATCACTGGTGACATACAAAGAAAATCATTGATTTAATATTTTTAAAAGCTATTTTTATATAAAATATAATAATACTTGTAATAATTTATATGAATAAATAATGTTAAAGCAAGCTGAATCACTGGTACATCTTTTCTCAAATCCATCATGCAAAAAAAAAAAACTGGATTTGTTGATGCAAATCACAAACATGATATCTGATAAAAATGTATCATGACTTGCCATGTTTGTCACGCACATTGAGCTTTTGACAAAAATACTTCCCTTTCAATCAACACGCATGATATGATGTGCTTCTCTTAAACATGCAAAATATTATTTGTTTACCTTTGTACATACATTCCCTTATTTCCTTAACTTATTTCCTCCACTGCTTTTATCAATGTTTTTCCCTCTATTTTTGTTTATCTTGATATCTAATTTCTCTTTTTGTTCCCTTAATTAAACTTTAGTATTATTTTCTCTCAGTGCAGGTGAATACAGTCTTTGACTGCAGCATGGACTTTTCTCCTTGTGCTCTTCACCCATTTTTTTTTCTTCTTTAACAATTAAATTTTTTCATTGGGTCTCAGATTCACGCATGCTTTGTGTTTTGCAATCTTTCAAGAAATCCACAAGTTCTCAATCAAATAAAGCTAAGCCACTTCTTGCATGTGGTTAGAGCTTTCATACTCTCAGGAGTCAGTTTCTATGATCTGTGTCTTGATTGCTTTTATACAAAATATCAAAGAAAATCATTTATGCTTTAGGAGGGAAAAAGATGGAGAAAAAAGAAAGTCAAAGGAAAAATGAAGAATGGAAAAGGGAAGAAAAGAAAAGAAGGGAAGGAGAATAGAGAAAAAATAAACCTATTTTTCCACTCCTATGTTTATGCTAAATGTAGTAAAACTACTGCTGTTCTCTTTTTTCTCTCTCTATGAGCTTTTATAATACAGATCGACCTGTGTGCGGAATGTTAATGGTTTTTGTTTTCAGTATGTTTTTTTTTTGTTTTTTTTTTGTGAGTTCTGTATGTACTTGAGGATTTGTTTTGTTGTTATACCACTACAGTTTAATAGCTAAAGATCTACTATATTTTTGGTCTGCTTAACATATTTTACTACCTAGCATTATTAATATTACTATTGGATCTGCTGCGACTGCTCTGGAACACCATTCAACTCATGTTTCATTAAGATGCCCCATTTTATTTTCAAATAAATATATTAACAAGTATTTTGATTTGATTCTACTTGTTTACTTTGTTAAGCATTAAATCACTAGCAACTGTTAACAGTAGCACCCATTACTATCATTTCTCATATGTAGGCCTATATGCTAAATGACATCATAATCTATTGTAAATAGTTATTTAGAAGACAAATATTCACATCATTTCATGATAGGTTTAGAGCGAGATGGCAGCCAACAATACAATACTTACGAAAAGTAGTCTGCGAAAAATTACCATTGTTTTAGTACCAAAAAAAAAATGGTAACCACAAATTAACTATTAATCAGTTTCATCATGGCATTTGTAGAAAAATTCTGGTTAATTTTCGTAAGGGGAAAACATGACTCATGATAATGCAATAACATGTTCAGTATTAGGATTTTTCTATAAAGATATTTTCATTATTGTAATAATAATAATACATTTGACATTTAGACAAATTAGAAAATACTGTTGATGTAAAAGTGACAGGTAGAAGAAAATTACTGAAAAAAGTAAACACACACAAGTGAGAGACAGAGAGGAAAATGAAAAGAATGAAAGTGGAAATGAAGGTGCAATTCAAGAGAGAATAAATTATTTCACATTATTTTAAATTATTTCACACAGCCTCAGCCTAAGATTTTAACCCTTTTTATGTGATGGCCATACCAAAAAAAGTAGGGTTGTCCATGGTTTCAAATTTTGTTGTGGGTGTATGGGATGGCCTGGATGATTGAGATTTCCCGGCCTGAAATTTAGTCGCAGTCCAAAATTTTGAACCCACCCCTTTCTGAACAGACATAAAAGTAACAGAAACATTGTGATTTCATTCTGTTCCTGACACACGATGGATCTGCGAGTCTCTGTCGTTCTTCTTTTCATTTTTCTCACTGGAGGTACAAAAAAACAGCAAGTATTGAATGTATTATTTGGTACACTGAGATCACTGAATGTCTCTCTCTGTCTTTAAGGAAATTCTCTCAAGTGTTACACGTGCACATCTGTATTGACGGGTTCCTGTGACGCAAAAGAGGAAATATGTGCAAATGGATCTTCTAAATGTCAAACCACTATAGTGGAACAATCAGTTGGTAAGTCCAGTGTGATGTGGAAATTTACTGTCGCAGTTTACTGAATATGAAGTAGAAATATATATATGTTAATCTCATCACATAATTGCAATTATTTGTCTATTGCAAGAGGAACATGATTTCTGGAGTTGTTTCTTCAGCCTATTATGAAGTTTGTCCTTTTTGCAGGTTCCACTAAGGTGTCCGTCACAACTAAACGGTGTGAAGCAGCATGTGTTCCAGGGACCCAACAGCTGCCAACTGGAGGGTCAGCGTCTGTCCGCTGCTGTGACACTGACCTCTGCAATGCAGCAGGTATTGGCCTTTATTTGACCGTGTAATTTATATGTATTTATCTAGCAGTTGCCTTTTTCCACAGTGATTATTATAATAATTCAAACACTATGATTGTTCATAAGGAGCATATCCAATTTCAGTAGTCAAAAATAATGTAAAGCTAAGTGTGAAAAGGAGAAACGTATGAATTAGTCAAGAGCTTTAGGAGAGTTTTTATTTGTTTTTAGAAAACTGATGAAATTGATCAACAAAAAGCATAGTAGAAGTAGTAGTAGTAGTGGCATTAATTAATACTAATTTCTTCATCATCTTGATTAGATGGAGTGTTTAAGGGAAGCTTCCTCCTGCTCTTCTCTCCTCTGCTCTTCTACTTCCTGTTTCAGTGAGTCCAGATTCAAGACTTCAGATTCTACAGTGAAGACCAGCGAATATGAGACACATTCTGATGCATTACTGTAGTTTACTGAATAAAGCTTTTGTCGCTCTGCTATTCTTTGGTGTCATGATTTAAGGAACTGAAAAACATAAATATAAATAAAAAATACATTGCATCATTATGAGAAGAAATAAATCATTAATTTTATAGGAAAATATTATAAAATAATCAAAACACAAAATTTTTTTTCATACACAGAAAAAGAGATCCAAAGCTTGAGATGTGATTCTTTGTGACACACTTGTCCACAAATCTTTTTTTGTGGTTATATTTTTTTTTATTTGAAATAATAACAAACTAAAAAGTTTCGATAACAGCAAAAATACAGTAAAAAACACACCAAAGTACAGTAAATAATACTTTAGGGTAATTTAAAAGGAACATAGAAATAAACCACGGCAGCAAATTATTACATAGATTAACTCATCTTCAATTTGAAATATTGGATTATAAATTTGGATTATTTTACTCCAGTAAGTAACAGTATGTATTTTAGCCCTTGCAGTGCTGCATTCTAAACAAACAATATTATGAAAAGAAAGTAGCCAGAATCTTTTATGGTCCATGTCAGGTGTAAACCATTTTCTGTAAAATTGTTGTTTTAGCAGCAGCGAAGCCAGACATTATCAATGTTCTCTGAACTAATGTAAACTAATCATCATTTAACAACAGAAGACAGGGATCAAGGTCAAATTGCAACTTTGTGATGTTTTTTTTAACTACATGTTTACAGAAATGAGATACGACCAAACAATCCCAAAACATATGTAAAAAAAGTACCTTAGAATTAATATTACACAGACTGCAATTTGATGAGTTTCATCAAGTATCGCTTATATGGGGTATAATACATTTTGTGAACAGTTTTGAAACCAAACCAAATTGTATTCCAATCAGGACTATGACCCAGCCCAGCCAGCCGAGTTCTCTCTTCCATACTGCTAGTATGTTCAAGGATTTTTATGAACAACACTCTAGAGGTGAAGAAGATAAAGGTGATAAATATGTAAGTGCAACTCAAGACCACAAGAGGGCGAGTGTTTGTACAGTGTTTGTGCAACATGGACTTTTGCCAAGACAAAAAGAATTAGTTTAAGGTGACAAATCTTTATATCTCTTAATATTATATAAATGTGCAGTAAAGATTGTTTGTATGTTTTTTTGTAAATTTATTTTTGTATTTATACATTTTAGCACCATCCATAAGCATTACCCTAAACGTGGGCACCTGAACATTATACTCATATGATTCTGTTTATATTAATTCAGATTCAAGTTGGTAAAGAGTTATTCCTCACTTTGCTTTCTCTCTTCTAAGAAGGTCATTGAGGTTCAGGTTTGCTTGATGCAGGCTAGTCATGATCTTTCACAATTCATTTAAATTTTAAGCAATGAAAGCTTGAAAACATCACTCCTGCTTTTTATTTCCACATCTTTTAAGAAATCCACTTTCTCAATAAATGTAATGCTACTTCCTGCATGTGGCTAGTATTTTCATACTTTCATACTAAGTGTTTGTTTTTCTGATAGGGGTCCGTTTAATATTTTATATGATTAAAATAATGGTAAAGCAAGTTGAATCACTGGCAAATGTTCCCTAATGCTGAGAAAAAAATTGCTTTGTTAATGACAGGTCATGAACATGATATTTGATTAAAGGGGTGTTTGATTAAGATTTCACTTTTTTAACTTTAGTTAGTGTGTAATGTTGCTGTTTGAGCATAAACAACATCTGCAAAGTTAGGATGCTCAAAGTTTAAAGCAAAGCGAGATATTTTCTTTTAAAGAGTTATCTGTTTAAGGATTACAACAAGCGGCTGGTGAATTACAACAAGCTTCTTCCCGGGTTTTTGACATCAAAAACCCTGAAATTTACATAAACCCTGCTCCCAAAAACACACAACAAAGGGGGTAAGGCCATGTTATTGGAATACAGTACGTAACACAAATGCAATAGCATGTCATAAATGCAAGATGACAACATAAGTTAAACGTAATTAAACTAAACTATACCTGTTCTTTCTTAATGCAGCATTCTCTGGCTCTGTAAGATCTTACAACAGTTCCCACATGAGCGATTTATATATTATTATGACAGAATATGCTAATCAATGACTTTAAGATAGTTAACTCCACATCAGCTACATAAATTCATCAACTAACTGTTCAGAAACGTCCTGTTGCATTCTATATGTTGTCACTTTTTCTTGAGTCTCTCCATTATTGTCCGACTCACACACGTTTTTTACATAAAAAGTTGAACAGTTTCTGACATTTTCAGTGAGTCTGCATGAGGTAATCGGCACTGCTAACACGAGGCCTTGAAACTCCGCCCTCTTCTAGAGGAGCAGCAGCTCATTTGCATTTTTGTGCACACACAAAACAACTGAGTGTTTTTGCTCACCCTCAAAAAGTGACAAATTTAACATGCTATAAAAATGATCTGTGGTGTATTTTGAGCTAAAACATCACATACACACTCTGGGGACATCAGAGACTTTTTTACATCTACATTATATGACCCCTTTATTTTTTTTGTGACATAAAAATGCTTCCCAAGAGCTGTCTTTCAATCAACAATCAAGCAAGATATGATTTGCTTTTCTTAAACGTAAAAAGTATGCACATTTGCCTACCATTGTATATTGTACATTTTGTCTACCACTATTTGGGACCTATGTTAACAATCTAAGCACATGGTTTAAAGTGCACTTTTTCTATAGTTAAACTAGTAAAAAACGCCTGGTGTGGCATTTTTCTAGTGTAGTCTGTGGTATATTTGTAAAAAACATTGACGTAGACTATTAAGAAGAAGTATCTCTGTCAGTTATGTGTCCAGAGATCAGGCCCTTTAAAAAATCCAACTCTTTACATTGCAGAGTATTCAGTGTTTGATCATCTGTCATTTTATATCATCTTGTCATTTTTTTGCTATTATTTTATAATGTCT
Organism: Anabarilius grahami; assembly: GCA_003731715.1. Classification (NCBI taxonomy): domain Eukaryota; kingdom Metazoa; phylum Chordata; class Actinopteri; order Cypriniformes; family Xenocyprididae; genus Anabarilius; species Anabarilius grahami. The sequence continues at coordinate 4,455,531 of RJVU01023003.1, forward strand.
TGTCAAATTGGCTTAAGTAGACCTATTTATTCCAATGTTATTTCTGTCATCAAATTGTCATTTTCTGATGAAGATCCTCCCCTTTTGATAAGATATAAACTAAGCACTGTAAGAGGCACGCTATTTCATTCTCCTCCTGATCAAAGATGGGTCTGCAAATCTCAGTTTTTCTTCTCTTCATTCTTTTCACTGCAGGTACAAAGACAAATAGCTTAAATTATTACGGCATACAAATACAGATCACCAATCTCTCTCACTGTCTCTGTTTCATTCCTAAAGGACACTCTCTCAGATGTTATGAGTGCAATGGTGTGACGGGTTCTTGTGCAGATCAAACGATACAAACATGTCCCAGTGAATCTTCTCAGTGCATGAGTACAACAGCTGTGTCACAAGTTGGTAAGTCCAGTGTGGTTTATTGAAATTTACTGTAAATTTCAGTGATGGAGATGCTGCTATAATTTACTGGTGCTGCAACAGAACAGCTACTTGTTTTCCTGGTGGAATTTACAACTTCATTCTTTCAAAGAATGTTCCTGCTATTTAACTTTTGTATTTTATTTCTGTGATTTATTTCTCACTTTGCTATTAATACAGTTTGTATTAACAAAATGGTTTGAAATAAGAAAAATGCTACATTTCACCTTTTCTCTTCTGCTTTGCAGCTGTGAGATTATATGCTTGTTTTGAATGCACTGTTGCTTTCTACTTTGACATTTATAAATACATTTCCCACCAAAATAATGTAAAGTTGAACTGGTCTTTCCTTTATAATTTATGTTTTTTAGGCATTAGTTCTAAAGTGAGTGCTAAGAATTGTGCTGTTGCCTGTCTAAATGTGTCCATGAACCTCAATATTTTAAAGATGACTTCTTCCTGCTGTAACACGGACCTGTGTAATGCCAAAGATAATCCAGGTATTGTCCTTCAATGATCATGTGAAAATAACTTCTTTAAAGTCAACACTCATTTTACTTCCATATGAAATTCAATCAGGAAAAAAAGCAGGGTTGTTTTTCTTTCAGGAGATTGATTGAATGGAGCCTCTAAAGGAGTGTTTCATTAGATATTATATTTTGTACAGAAAATAAAAGAACACTTGTTTACTTGTGTAGATCCCAGCACTAACGTCCCCAATGGAAAGAAATGTTTCTCTTGTGATGGGAACAGCTGCTTAAACATAATGAGCTGTTCAGGGACTGAAGACCGCTGTATTGAAGCAACAGGTGAGCATCTGGAAAATGAAAAAGATAATCATTAATTTAATTTCTCCAACTTTCACTTTAAGCGTTTGATACAGATCACTTATACCAATGTCCAGCTTAGACTGAATCAACCTTTGTTTTCTTTCTTTTCATCAGAGGCTTCTGGAGGCCAGTCAGTTGTTTTAAAAGGCTGTGCCTCTAAATCCATCTGTGATTCTGCATCATTGTTTGGTGTTAACGGCATCTCATGTTGTGAGGGGAACCTGTGTAACGGTGCTCAGAGTGTCTCCCAGAGCTTCCTGTTCCTCTGCTGTTCTCTGCTCTCCTACTTCCTGCTGCACTGAATCCAGCAGCTCTTCATCCTACAATCAGACATATACAGTATAAATATATATATGAATCTAATATGATAAACTGAAAAGTATACTAGATATTTTATGAAATAAATTATATTAGGACTGCAATAACAAAAATCTATTTATCTTTCAGAAGAAAAAAATATGACCATTATATATTTATTCAAATAACTAAAAGAAAATCATCTGTTTAGTTTTTCACGAATTTGTAAAACAATAATTGCGTTCTCAATATCAGGATTTTCCTGTTCAGGTACAGATAAAAAAAAAAAACAGGAGAAATAATCAGATGATAACATTTTACAAATACTTTTGTCTTTCATTTCACCTCATGCACATTATGCAATTAAAAATGTTCTGTGTTCTACTCAGTTTTAAGTGTTGATTATTTCTGGTTTTCTGATTGTTATTACATCTGACAATAAATAGCAATTTGATAGTTTGTGCTTTATTAATAATTTTAAAGGGAGTACACATAGCAACATTGTGTCTGCAATGAATTACGGTCCTTGTGTGGGCCGCTTCTGTTTGCCAGATCTGGGCCACAAGCAGGCCACAGCAATGCCACATTTCAGCCAAGAGCAAAGAAATAAACCTAAACTGTACCTTATCTGAGCCACAAAATCTGTTTATATTAAATATAGAGTCATCTCAGCCTTAATAAGCCTGTTAACAAGCAGAATCACAGAAGGAAAGGAGAGAACAGAAAAACAGGCAAGCAGAAACACAAGAACTACAACTGACTTCAGCCACAGCCTTAGATGAAATCAAATGAAGATAAAAGACATTAAACCTCTCAAGATCTCAACAGAGGATGATTAAAAAACTCCACAAACAGCATTACCAGCTTCACTTATTACTAACCAGATTGACTTTATTTATGTTAGACATCTACAAAAGTTATTGAGAATTAGCAGAGGTTTTAACTCTAATGTGTTTCATTTGAAGTCACCATATGGTGAATAGCTGTTCCATTAGTTTTGCTCTTAACTCTTATTATACATTTGTTTTTTCTGGCTGAGATTAATATGTTGATTCTTGATGTCTGTGTGTGTCATCATAAAGTAACTTTTAGTGCTCTTCTGTTAAAAATTTCTGATTGCTGCAGGAAGTCATGCTGAAGTAACACAACGTACATTTACAATGTAGATGTATTAACAGCACGATTGTAAAACTAAAATGACATCAAGGCACTTCATGATGCACTCAAAACAATCAACAGACAACCATCATCACCTGATGGAATTTTGCTTCAGCTTTCTTTGCTACTGCAAATGTGTTTAACAAGCACACTGTCACAGCAGCCGGAAAAAACTAATGTATAATAAGAGTTAAGAGCACAACTAATGGAACAACTATTCACCATATGGTGACTTCAAATGAAACACCGAGTTAAACCTCTGTTAATTCTCAATAACAACTTTTGTAGATGTCTAACATAAATAAAGTCAATCTGGTTAGTAATAAGTGAAGCTGTTAATGCTGTTTGTGGAGTTTTTTAATCATCCTCTGTTGAGATCTTGAGAGGTTTAATGTCTTTTATCTTCAGTTGATTTCATCTAAGGCTGTGGCTGAAGTCAGTTGTAGTTCTTGTGTTTCTGCTTGCCTGTTTTTCTGTTCTCTCCTTTCCTTCTGTGATTCTGCTTGTTAACAGGCTTATTAAGGCTGAGATGACTCTATATTTAATACAAACAGATTTTGTGGCTCAGATAAGGTACAGTTTAGGTTTATTTCTTTGCTCTTGGCTGAAATGTGGCATTGCTGTGGCCTGCTTGTGGCCCAGATCTGGCAAACAGAAGCGGCCCACACAAGGACCGTAATTCATTGCAGCATGTGGGCCAGATCAACATGCCACAAGTGCCAGATCTGGGCCGAATCTGGGCCGACACAATGTTGCTATGTGGGGTATAATGCTATTTTGTGCATTCTGACTTATTTACACTGTTAAAGAGTTGGATTCTCTTGCTAAACATGGCCAAAGTTTCAAAACACGAGTTGGACGTATGACAGAGTATTTCTGTGCCAAATATGCTCCTTCAGATTTCCCACATGTTTCAGAGAGTTTTTTTTTTGTTGAGTATAGTCCTGTATTACATAATAAAGTATGGAATTTCTTGTATGGGACCTTCTCCTGGAAGAGCGCACACACACATCGACCAGAGCGAGAGCGAGAGTATGCCAATCAACGCACTCCGTTCAGGTTACGGAAGTCGTCGGCAGCGCTGCACAGGACTTGCTCGAGAAAGAATTTATCACTTTGTTTTTAGACTATGTAATCAACAATTTCACCAAAGAAGTGTGTTTTTGGTTTTGAGGGAAAGATAATCTTGCTTCCCAAAGAACCCAGCATTAAGTGGAGCTAACAGTTTTGTGCTCACGCATTACATTGATGCGCTCTTGACATTTGTCATTAAAATAACCATAGAAACAATCTTAAATTAACTATCAAAATAAAGGATAAAGTCATGTCTGAAAGTTGCAATCACTTTTTTATTAGTTAGAATGAATGGAGAATATCTCATGTTTTTCCGTGGCTGCTCGAGCCCTCAGGATCGGTGCTTATGGTTTCATAAACAAGGCCCAGTTCTATGCTGGATTTACAGATCGTTTGAAACTGAAAGATGGAGCGGTCACAGCCGTAATGATCCCGGTCATGAGTCGGAACCGCAGGTGGTGAGTAAAACTGCATCAAATGTCTGTTTTGTTGGCATTTACATTTACATTTACATTTATGCATTTGGCAGACGCTTTTATCCAAAGCGACTTACATTGCATTATACTATACATTTGTATCTGAGTATGTGCAATCCCTGGGATCGAACCCATGACCTTGGCATTGCTAATGCCACGCTCTAACCACTGAGCTACAGGAAAGCAGGAATAGGTAGTACATATACACATTTACATATACATATAGACACACACACACACACAAAGTTCTGTCATGAAACTCTAGATGGCGCAGGCTAATAGGTCCTTTTACTCAACCTGCTCGTAACCACATCGTTATCTATAGGTCACAGCTGATTGGTTGCTGCAGTATCAGTATCCAATGAGCTTGCGTGCTCAACCTTCAAAATACTTCAGTAGTATTGCCTTAGCAGTGCAGTGCACTTCAGAAACTCTCCACCTTCCCCAGCTCCACCTGTATAGATCTGCTAAGGGTAATTCATGTACGCATTATTGTACAGCACCAGCATGTCTTACTTTCTCACAGCAGCGTGTTGTGTATGTATTGGCAGTAGCAAGTCTCGTACTTGCTTTGCAGCAGCAGCAGCGTATCAGATCTATTCTGTCAAGACCAAACATAAACATACAACATTGTCGTACCCATTATATACCCATTACCATTGTCACCCATTACCATGCCAAACAAAGTTGTCATGACAGAACATTGCATTTTTTTTTTTCTTGAAAAACTGTGTTTAAATATTAATATGACTTTATGATCTGAAGATGTTTTTATTATTGCTTGGCCCTAAGACAAGCTTTATTGAACACAGCAGATATTGAAATGGCGATGGATGAACTGGTTTGTATTGATGATGCAGCAGGAGAATAACAGACAGGTGAGTTGCTACACACACATAGGTTTTCAGTCACTGATGAATATATCATAAATATTTTCTTTCTTTGTAGGACAAACACACGGAGCTGGAGGCTGGAGATCGGGGACTTGGAGATAGGAGACTTGGGTGAGGAAACAAACAGCAGATAATGAGACTTCAGGTGAGTAACAATCCAGGAGAACATCAGGTGGGTCTTAGATGAGACTAGACAAGGTGTGTGTTTGTGTGGTGAGTCCTTTGAACTGGTGCAGACGGTGATGGGTGACAGCTGGTGGTGATCAGTAATTAGATGGGCGATTGTTGAAGGAGTGCAGGTGAGTAGAAGGAGGGATGATTGGAAATGAGTGTGACAGAGCTGGTGACCGTGACACTGTGTTTTTCTATCCCGGTGGGGATTTCAGCCTGAATGCACACTGAGCTCCCATGAGGAAACAAGCTTATAAATCATACAGAATGAGTTTTGTTATAGTTACCTTATATAGGCACTTAAAGTTAACAATCATGACATCCTGCTATTTTGTGTGTTCTCACTAGTTAAAAAGTCTTACAAATCTGCCAAATCATGTTTCTATTTAAATCTAGTGTTATGCACAGGTGTCTGTGAGGGTTATGTTTTGTGATGAGGCTTAGTCTGTTGAAGTGAGAGGTCTGTTTGTCAAGTTGAAACCCTTTTCAGACTGCTTTTAGTCATCCCAGTCTCATCAGCTGAGGTTGAAAGAAGTTTCAGGACTTATGAGATTGAAAACATGGCTCAGAACAACAATGGCACAAGTGAGACTTAACAGTATTGCTGTGTGCCATGTCCACCAGGACAAACTGGACAACACTGATGTGAAACAGATATGCCAACAGATCATTTATATTATTTGACAGACATAGACATGTGATTGGCTACTTCAAATCAAGGAACACGACAGTAGACACATTGACATTGACTATTGCGTTGCACTATGTACAGAGTAAAGCTGATTCTCTGCCTCCTTGTCATTAGTAATTACCTGTTACCTTACAAAATTCATTAATTAACACTATAAACTTTAATACATTATCCCATTCATTTCCTTAATCCTCAGCTTTTGGGGATGTCCTACCAATTTCAAAATCAAACCTACACACTTGGTGTCAAGATTGAGCCCCAATTTGCTGATGTGCAAGGTTCAAACTCATTTTGCTAACTGTCTATTCTTGTGGACTACACACGGTTCCTCAACAAACCTACCCTTTTCTGAACAGACATAAAAGGAATTGAAGCATTATTCAGTCTGTTCTTGACACGATGGATCGACTCTGTCGTTATTCTTTTCTGTTTTCTCACTGGAGGTACAAATAACAGCAAGTATTGAATGTATTATTTGGTACACAGAGATCTGAATGTCTCTCTCTGTCTTTAAGGATATTCTCTGAAGTGTTACTCATGTTCATCTGCTTCGATGGGTTCCTGTAATACAACAGTGGAGACATGTCCAGTTGGATATTCTGAATGTGAAAGCAGTATATTTGAACAAACAGCTGGTAAGTCCAGTGTGAAGTGGAAATCTGCTGTAATAATTTACTAAAAGTGAAAGTACCGCTGGAGAGAAAGTATCTCTGCAATCTTGCAAATCTTTGAATTGTTTTATTATCTTATTATATGGTTGTTTATGTCTTTTTTGCAGGTTCCTCTAAGGTGTTCTTCACAACAAAAGGGTGTGCAAATCAATGTGAACCAGGGACCAAACAGATAGCAATTGCAGGGACAGTTTCAACCCGCTGCTGTGACACTGACCTTTGCAATGCAGCAGGTATTCTTCTTTATTTGACTGTGTGCAGTTTGATTTTACCTACAGTAACTTAAAATGAGGAAATTATGGTAACGCTTTAGATTACAGCCCGGAAAGTACTGCTTAATTACAACAAATTTACAGCATAACTTTCAATAATTATAGTGTACCTATACAGTAAGTATGTGTAAGTATAGGGGAACAATATGTAAAGTATTGGGAATAAAGGGGTAACAACCAGGAAAATAACAAATTATTTATACTGTAAATATTTTATAACTAAGGGGTACCTATGACATATAACTAAGGGGTAAGTATGACATTACGGGCCGTAAATTAAAGTGGAGCTTGGTACCCTCTTATTTCATGTAGTTACAGGGTAAGTAATTAATAAATAAATAAATAAATAAACAAACGCAAACAGTCATATCACTTGGAAACTTTATTTGAAAAACAACTTATTTCAAAACAGATTTAAAGTTACAACACTTCTTCTTCGTTTCTCTTGCTCGGCTTCCTCCTCCTCTTGTTCCTCTTCTTCTTTTTCTTTCTTTCCACTGATGAATCTTAAGAGGGAATCCCCTTTGCTATTCTGTATTAAAAATGTGCTCACCGTTTACTCATCTCTTACCCTCATGCCATTTGAGATGCATATGACTTTACTTCTTAAGATGAACACAAAAAGGTTTTTAGGAAAAAGTAAATCATCTGGGAACGCTTTATAATGCAAGCTCACGTGTTCCTAAAAGCATCAACAGCACAAACAGTAATAACTACAGTAATCCACACGACCCCAGTGGATGAATCAATGTCTTCTGAAGAGAAACGATACGTGTTTGTCAGAAAAATACCAAATATTTGAATGTTTTTAAAACTTTCGACCAACTGTCTCCTGCGCGTGCATGCGAGGGTTGAGAGTTCATGCTTGACGTAACTTGAAGCGTGACGTAGGCGTGCAGAGAAACTCACGCAGATGTCGGATGCCGTCAGTTTTTTTTTTTAGTTTTTTTTTAGTAATGCTCACAACAAAATACACAGAATAACAGATAATGAGAATGAGAAACACACAAGACAGAATAACAGAGACGGCAGTTCTCGCGCGAGTTTCACACGAATCTCCCGCGAGAACGTCATGAAAGCTTCACGTTGCTCATTACAATGTTCTTCGTCAAACGCAAAGTCTATTCTCATGCAGGCGCCGGTGACAGTTGGTCGGAAGCGAAAAGATGAATAGCCTAAACCATGAGATTTCGGGGTGTACTGTATTTTCTTATAATACAGAATAGCAATGAGATTCCTTCTTAAAGGTACAATATGTAATATTTTTGCAGTAAAATATCCAAAAACCACTAGGCTAGTGTTATATATTTTGTCCAGCTGATTACTAACAATATCTCTAATGTTTTCAACTACTTCTAAATCATGAGAAAATTCCCATTCTAAACAGTGACACGGGGCAGTGCAGTCGCCTGTCAATGACGTCAGTTACCCTTTGTTACCGCCTTTACTGACGTAGAAACCACATGACAACAGTGTCGTGGACAAATGCGGAAGTAGTGTCTAGCGTCCAGCAAACCACTAGCTTGCTTCAAGCAGTTCCTTATTTACTTCTTGCACGTTTTATGGTGGATTGTGTTACTTATTTATGGAACATAATTACTGTTTACCATCTGCCGCTGGTTCTGTCGACAAGGACAGCTCCCGTAAACGAAAGCGTACGGGCCAACCAAACGACCCAAGAAGAGTTTGGGACAAGAGGCATACACGCCAAACGCGGGGCATCGCGTCTCTAGACCCGCGCGAGGACGCGTCTGATCCATAGTCTGATCTCGTCTTTGCATTGAATTTGTATGTAATGTACTCGCGCAAATCGTTGAACTCGCGTTTGCTATGTATGCCCACAAATTGTGTTTGAATGTACACGAGTGTATATATTTGTTGAACAAGTGGTAATCGTTTATATACAATTTAAAATATATCAAATGTTTTTAATAGTTTACATAACTTTGTGAAGTGCATATTCTTAGGTCATAATGAAGTTGCAATTCATCATGCTTTATTTTATATATTAAAAATGTGTTTTCTTGAAGACTAAAGTTTATGCAGGTGCAGTGTTATTGCATTTGGTTATTTACTGATTTTTTTACACTCTCTTATTTCCAGAGGTGGAAAGTCCAGGGGTCAGAAAGTAAAAGTCCTGCCATATTTTTATTCCACCCACTGAAGCGCTGTTAAAGTAAATGAGATAAATAAGTGTTTAATTGAGTGATGATTGAGCATTATTGAAGACACCTGATGATAACAAGCAGAATCACCAAAGGAGAAAATCACAATTTTTAAGACACCATCACAGAGATCAGGGTTTGCTTTAGTTGAACTCTTGACCCTTGACTATTTAATGTTAGAATTTATTTGGGCTGCTGTAACTGAGTTAAAACAGCCAGACAAGCACAGAGAAAAGATGGTCAGGTGTTGTTGGTTATGATCTCACATAATTATTATTTGACTTTAATCACTGAACTAATTTAGAGCCCAATCTCTGAGTTAGATTTACATTATTGATTACAGCAGAACTGTGATTCGACAGCAGAAGATACAGTTTTTCAAAACAATCCAAAGGTTTTCTCAAATGTTGTTCTAAAAAAAATAATAAAGGCTTTCATTTAGACACACAGAGATCAAGAATCAGCGTATGAATCTCAACAGTGGTGACTGTCAAAAAGAATGTTGCAATGCATTCTGGGTGCCACCAATCAAAATTCATCCACTGCTCCCATCATGCATTGCTGCATGAATAAATAATGAGCTTAACTGTTTTAGTAATTTTCTTTATTCTCACTATTTTATTTTTTTCTGTTTTTATGTGACTTTTTAGTAGCTTGTTTTCTAATGTTCAGAGTTGATCTGTTGATCAGAATATGTTGCTTGTCACCGTCGTTGAGATTCATACGCTGATTCTTGATGTCTGTGTGTGCCTAAAAGAAAAGCTTTCATCTTTTGATCAGTACAACTTTTAAGAAATCTTTTGGATTATATTGATTAAGCTGATCTTCTGCTGTAGAATCACAGTGTTTCTGTAATCAATAATGTAAATCTATCTCAGAGATTGGGCTCTAAATGAGTTCAGTGATTCAGATCAAATAATGATTATGTGAAATCATAACCAACACCACCTGAGCATTTTCTTTTCTGTGCATGTCTGGCTGTTATAACTCAGTTACAGCAGCACAAACTAATTATATTACTAAATAGTCAAGGGTCAAGAGCTCAACTAAAGCAAACCCTGATCTCTGTGATGGTGTCTTAAAAATTGTGATTTTCTCCTTTGGTGATTCTGCTTGTTATCATCAGGTGTCTTCAATAATGGTCAATCATCACTCAATTAAACACTTATTTATCTCATTTACTTTAACAGCGCTTCAGTGGGTGGAATAAAAATATGGCAGGACTTTTACTTTCTGACACCTGGACTTTCCACCTCTGCTTAATATATAATATATAATGGACTTAAAGTGTTAGTTCATCCAAAAATGAACATAATGTCATTTATATTACTCACCCTCATGTCGTTCTACACCCGTAAGACCTTAGTTCATCTTCAGAACACAAATTAAAATATTGCTGATGAAATCCGACGGTTCAGTGAGGCCTCTTGAGAACAAAGCCATTGAAACTCTCAAGGTCCATAAAGGTACTAAAATCATATTTGAAACAGTTCATGTGAGTTCAGCGGCAAGAACACTTCTTGTGTGACAAGAACACTTTTTGTGTGCCAAAAAGCCCCCCCTAAAATAATGACTTTTCAACAGTAGCCTGTATAGTGATGGGCCGATTTCAAAACACTGCTTCAGAGCTTTAGAGAGCCGAAACACTAATTCGAAACAAAGGATTCATAGAGCTTGTTTTTGAAGCAGTGTTTTGAAATCGAGCCATCACTAAAAGTGTTGAAAAGACTTTATTTTTTATTTATTTTTTTGGTGCACAAAAAGTATTCTTGTCGCTTTATAATATTAAGATATAGCTAACAACTGAACTCACATGAACTGTTTCAAATATGTTTTTAGTACCTTTGTGGATCTTGAGAGTTTAAAAGGCTTTGCTCTCAATGAACCATCGGATTTCATCAAAAATATCTTAATTGAAGATGAATGAAGATCTTACGGGTGTAGAACGGCATGAGGGTGAGTAATAAATGACACTATTTTCATTTTTTGGGTGAACTAACCCTTTAATTTATTCCATTATTTCTCTTGTGGTCCCAGTGAAACAAATGAGAAGAATTGTTCGTGTTAAAGTTGTTTTTTAAAGTCGGTGCTTGAAGTACATTAACCTAAGGCTGCTCTTAATTTTCATTGATGACTGCAGTGTTAGTGTGGTGAAATTCAGTTATTTCTGTGGGTTTGCTGCTGTCTGGTTGACTACACACTCTAGGTAATTATTTGTTATGGCGTCAGTCAGGGGAGTGTATATAAAGCATGATATAAAGGCGAGGGTGTTGCTTCATATTCATCCGGAGTTTCGTTGCATTGGACGAGGGGTAGCCTATGTATTGGCCTTTCAATCTAGATTGTCTGTGTTGTAGATTTTAATAGTAATAATTTTAACTGTTTGTTGTCTGCTACTAGTAAACTTTGTGAAGCTGGCTTTTGTTGTAGCATTTTGCTCCCCTCCTGTTCAGTGTTGCCAGATGTACGATAATTATCGTATTTGTACGATAATTTTGACCTCTGTACGATGTACGATCAATAATGAAAAAAATCCCATAATGTAGGATAATTCCAGAATTTTGTGACACTTCAAATGATGGTCATTGTAATCATAGGGCTTCTATACTCGTTTATCTAGCTGTGGATGATTCATGATTGTGAGGAGAACATGAACTTGGTGCTACGCATGTCTTCCATCTCATATAACGTTACGTCTTCTCAGCCAACCATCATGGAGAATGACTCTCACGAGCACAAATTAACGTTCATGCCGCGGCGCCAGATGTTTCCAAGCTGAGTTTGGTAGTTTAAAAGTATAAAAGTATAGAAAATTAGTGCTGAAAAGGAAGGTGATGACAGGGGAGAGGCGAAGAGGAAGGCAGAGCCTATGGAGCAGCCTAAAAGTATGCACCGACAGCAAACATACAGAACTGAGTGGGTAAAGGACCCGTTTTGCAGGATGGTTAAAACCTGTTTCAGGCCATGACACCAAAGCCTTCTGCCGGTGTTGTAACGTGAACATGGTGGCTGAGATGACGATCATGAAAAGTCAAAGAAATATCAGGACAAAAAGAAAAATCTAGCCCCAGCTCAAAGGCCCATAGCCCATTTGCTACGGAAACCGTCAGTGAGTGAACAGCTAGATACAGCAGTTGAAAATGCAGAGATAAAGCTAAACCTGCCAGGGTTCATGGCAGAGCACAACATAGCATTGAGGACCTCGGATCATTTGGTCGACGTCTTAAAAGATATATTAAAAGATTCGAAAACAGCTCAGCACATGAGCCTTGGTCGCACAAAGACAACTGCTATACCAAGCATGTCATTGGCGGCTGTTACTAACCGAAATCCTGAAAAGGAAAAAATTCAGCGTTTTGATTGACGAGTCAACAGACATCGGGAATGTGAAAACACTTTGTATCGTTGTTCGTTTTTTCGATGAGGGCACAAACAGGATTCAGACCCGTTTCTGGAAACTAGTGTAGATCTATTCAGACCAACACAGACAGTTTGCCGCTGAGGGGGCCACTGCAGAAAGGCTTTACACCGAGATGATGAAGTCCTTCACCGATGCAGATGTACCGACTGAAAACTTAGTGGGGTTCGGGTCGGATAGCTGCAATACAATGATGGGAAAACACAATTCTGTCTCCAGCCGCCTTAGAAATGATCTGCAGTGCAGAGGTGTGTGTGTGCACAGACCATGTGCGAGTAGGGTGACCACCCGTCCCGCGTAGCGCGTGCGCGCACAGCGTTTGAAGCCCAATTCATGCGTCCCGCAAATTGAGACCGTGTCACGCATAATCAATGCTTGCTCAAAAAAAAAGTTGGTCGCTCTATATCCTCGAGCCCCAGGCAGTCAAACGAACATTACTTGACAGTTCAGCACGCTACTGTTGCCACACCCACCCCTCAGTTGAACTGATGACTAGGTTGTTGTCAACTTTTTCGTGGTTGTCATGACAGCGGACGCACGTGCATACCAGACACAATGGGATGGAACTTTTAGATGCACGCTTTCCAATTCGAAAAATGGAGACAGAGACTGAGTCTGAGGCACCGCCATCAATTTTTTTTTTCATGCGCCTGCCTTTACTAATATGCAAGTTCACCACCCCCCCCTCTGGAGTTGTGAGTTAAGAGTTTTTTTTTTTTTTTTTACTGTTCCAGTGGTGTTGAGCAACTACAATTCCTGTTAATCCTATAATTTTATATTATAATTTATTTCAAGTGAATAAATTGTAATAAAAAAATAAATAAATTAAATAGCAAAAGTAAATCGTAAGTGGATGTGCATCTGTCAATTCATTGAATGTTCAAAATAATATGAATCTTTATTTAGAAAAAAAATACACATTGGTTGGCCTATTCATGAGCATACATCAGCAATTACACATGTTTAGGGGAATAGGGCATTATTAATATATCATGTAAGGTGGTATGTGCTAGAAATGAGTAAACCATTATCAGTGGGTCTGCCCGTGGGGTGGGGTCACCGCCTCGCCAGGCAGTGTCCCACATTGTCCCTCAGAAACATACCCCTTGTCCCCCCTTGGGCTTATTAGCAGGTGGTCACGCTATGTGCGAGTGAAGCATGCAAGCAGCTCCCTAAGGTGCGAGGATTTAGCCAGGGACATTTATGGATATTTCAAAAACAGTGCAAAACGTCTTGTACAGTTTCGAGAATTTCAAGATTTTTGCCATGTTGAACCCCACAAACTACTGAAGCCCTCCCAGACCAGATGGCTGTCATTGAGCGAAGTTGTGAAACGTGTGTCCGCCCAGTGGAATGCCCTCTGGCTTTTTTTCACTGACCAGTGGCTCGAGGCCAGATTGACCACTGCAGAGAATATTACTTCATTGAAGAGCTGGACCTACACAGATCTTCTTCTCACCTTCATGGACAGAGACTATGCATTGAATCAGATCGACATAAATGACGGCCCAAAGCTCTGACCACTAAACACACTGTACTTGGGTGTAAAAGTGATGCAGCATTTCCAGCAGGCTAATATTCCAGCAGCCACCCTGACAGATTTTCATGTGCGCTGTCAGAATTTTCTCTGGGTTGCCTGCGGAGAAATAAAGAAACGGTTTGACTTTAATGATGCTCTCTTGACCCAAATCGCGTGCCTCTCCCCTGCCACTGCGACTGATGCCAAGGCACGAGCAGAGCATCCATCTTTGATTCCCCTCATGCAACAAGTGCCACGGTTGAAGATGTGCTGCAGCCCAGGACATTTTACAAATCCAGACCAGACGATGTTCTACGGCCATGTCTGGAATAAAGAGTAGCCTATCCATGTCTCACAGTACAGTTAGGGTGATATTATATGACTTGATCTAAGATTTTGGCCAGACTAACCATCCAAGTCATTCATCAGTGACAACAGGCTACACTTGTATTTTGGCCACACCACAAGGTGTCACTGTGGCCTCAACACTTCACCCTCACCTAATCTGAACTAGATTGCTATGTCTGAGGTAAACCACACCTTCCTCATTACCCTACAGCAGAGGTGGAAAGTCCAGGGGTCAGAAAGTAAAAGTCCTGCCATATTTTTATTCCTTCCGCTGAAGTGCTGTTATAGTTAATGAGATAAATAAGTGATTAATTGAGTGATGATTGACCATTATTGAAGACACCTGATGATAACAAGCAGAATCACCAAAGGAGAAAATCACAAATTTAGGTCACCATCACAGAGATCAGGGTTTGCTTTAGTTGAGCTCTTGATCCTTGACATTTTAATGATAGAATTTGTTTGAGCTGCTGTAACTGAGTTATAACAGCTATACAAGCAAAGCGAAAAGATGATCAGGTGGTGTTGGTTATGATTTCACATAATCATTTTTTGATCTGAATCACTGAATTCTTTTAGAGCCCAATCTCTGAGTTTGATTTACATTATTGATTACAGCAGCACTGTGATTCTACAGCAGAAGATCCAGTTTTTGTTTTCAAAATCATCCAAAGGTTTTATCAAAAGTGGTTCTAAATTTAAAAAAAAAGGCTCTCATTTAGACACACAGGGATCAAGAATCAGCGTATGAATCTAAACAGTGGTGAGAATAATAAAAAATGATGCAACGCTTTCTGGGTGCAACCAATCAAAATTCATCCACGGCTCCCTTCATGCGTTGCTGCATGAATAAATTATGAGCTTAACTGTCTTAGTAATTTTCTTTATTCTCACTATTTTATTTTTTGCTGTTTTTATGTGACTTTAGTAGCTTGTTTTCTAATGTTCAGAGTTGATCTGTTGATCAGAATATGTTGCTTGTCACCGTCGTTGAGATTCATACACTGATTCTTGATCTCTGTGTGCCTGAATGAAAGATTTCTTTTCTTTTTGATCAGGACAACTTTTAAGAAATCTTTTGGATTATATTGAAAAACTGATCTTCTGAATCACAGTGCTGCTGTAATCAATAATGTAAATCTAACTCAGAGATTGGGCTCTAAATGAGTTCAGTGATTCAGGTCAAATAATGATTATGTGAAAACATAACCAACACCACTTGATCATCTTTTCTCTGTGCTTGTCTGGCTGTTATAACTCAGATACAGCAGCCCAAACTAATTCTAGCATTAAAAAGTCAAGGGTCAAGAGCTCAACTAAAGCAAACCCTGATCTCTGTGATGGTGTCTTAAAAATTGTGATTTTCTCCTTTGGTGATTCTGCTTGTTATCATCAGGTGTCTTCAATAATGGTCAATCATCACTCAATTAATCACTTATTTATCTCATTAACTTTAACATAAAACAAAACAAACATATGGCAGGACTTTTACTTTCTGACCCCTGGACTTTCCACCTCTGATATTAAGACAGTTATATACCGTTATCAACATGTTATTTTGAAATTCGTCTCTGGTCGTCTCTGAGAGAATATGCTCCGTTAATGCAGCGTCCGATGCCTACAGTTCCGTCACTTCTTACTTTCAGTTTCTGAAGTGAATACTGACCGAGGTTTAGACTTAACTTAATAACTATTGCGCAAAGATTGTGTGATATCCATTGGCTCGCCTTCTTGGTTTAAAACTGAAAGATTTCCAATATTGCGATGTAGGCTAACCCCTTTTTTCACTGTTTGCCACATAACGTGCAAGAATATAAGAATATAATGCAACATTCACTTAAAGGATTAGTTCACCCAAAAATTAAAATGATGTCATTAATGACTCACCCTCATGTCGTTCCACACCCGTAAGACCTTCGTTCATCTTCAGAACACAGTTTAAGATATTTTAGATTTAGTCCGAGAGCTTTTTGTCCCTCCATTGAAAGTGTATGTACGGTGTACGGTGTCCAGAAAGGTAATAAAAACATCATCAAAGTAGACCATGTAACCCACATCAGTGGGTTAGTTAGAAGTTTATGAAGCATCTAAAATACATTTTGGTCCAAAAATAACAAAAACTACGACTTTATTCAGCATTGTCTTCTCTTCCGGGTCTGTGTATATCCACTGTGACGCTGCTTCTTCTTCTACGGCGGTTGGCATCCAGCTTATTGGTGCATTGCCGCCCCCTTCTGCTCCGGACAGTGACGCGATTAGGACATCTGCGACATGCACACCTACGCACCATTTAAAAAAATATAGCAATACCAAAATACAAACAATGTAGAATAGCTTGAATACAGCGTGCGTCTCCCTCAGACTGTAAACGAAGCTCGGGCGCACTACATAACACGTCATCAACGTCACTGTCCGAAGCAGAAGGGGGAGGTAATGCACCAGTAAGCTGGATGCCAACCGCCGTAGAAGAAGAAGAAGCAGTGTCACTGTGGATATACACAGACCCGGAAGAGAAGACAATGCTGAATAAAGTCGTAGTTTTTGTTATTTTTGGACCAAAATGTATTTTAGATGCTTCAAAATCTTTTAACTAACCCACTGATGTGGGTTACATGGACTACTTTGATGATGTTTTTATTATCTTTCTGGACATGGACAGTATACCGTACATACACTTTCAATGGAGGGACAAAAAGCTCTCGGACTAAATCTAAAATATCTTAAACTGTGTTCCGAAGATGAACGAAGGTATTACGGGTTTGGAACGACATGAGGGTGAGTCATTAATGACATAATTTTCATTTTTGGGTGAACTAACCCTTTAAGTTACAACATTCACTTACACACAGTTCAGTACTTTTACAGAAGTTCACAGAAGTTATTATACTGTAGTGTGTTGATTTTTGATTTAAAAAATATTTTGTAGTTCGTATTAATTTACTAAAACCTGGTTGTTACTACTTACATTTTTTCCCCCAGACGATTTCACTAAGGGAAGACCCTGTATGTGCACAAGTAAAATAAATACATTTGAAAATGATGTTTAAGAATGATTTTTATTACATTTTAACTTCCCCTGGGGTCAGTAGCAACATTTGACTTTGTCTATTCAAGTATGATTTGTGTAGGCTACACGTGTTGCAGCAGTGTGGGTGAGTAGCTGACAGATGTGGGTATATTGTATTAAAATGTTGGCTTTCCAATACAAACAGTCTCTGAGAAACTCAAGGAAATGCGAAAAAATTTTGCAACCATCCCCACTCTCCCCCTACAAAAGATGATCTGCTGCCATCTGGTGATAAATAATGCTAAATGTAGTTTTAAAATGTATTAAAATTTTACAATATTTTGCAACAGTTCCAAAAAGAAAAAAACAAGTCTGGAGTTAACATAAATTTATCAGTGCAGCAATTGATCAATGTTATTACATTTTTGATCTTTTAGTTGTCACCTATTTACTTTGTGAGAAGATGCAATGGAATGAAAACCTGTTGACTGAATCATTCAGCCAGCGTGAGTGAACCGATCATCTCTCCCACGGCACGAAAACACGGATGATAATCGGAAGGTATGCTGAAAGACACTGTACTTCATAATATTTATCATCTCGCTTGTAATCTAGACAAGGGACATTAACAAAGACATTTTCGTCATGTTAGGCATAAGATTAATGAATGTATACATATTGTAAACTTAGTCACTTTTCCTGATATAGCCTTCAGTAAATTCACTTAAAGGGTTAGTTCACCCAAAAATGAAAATTCTGTCATTAGTTACTCGTTTTTGGCCGGCTCCTGCGTCAGCATCACACGCATGCGTTGTGCTGATCATATGAACAGTGTCGGGGCGTTGACTAGAACCTGGAAGCACTGAACGTAAACAACAAATGAGAATGACACAGAAGAGAAGATATTGTTGAATAAAGTCATTATTTTTGTTTTGTTTGTGCTCACAAAAAGTGTTCTCGCCGCTTCATAAAATTAAAGTTGAACCACTGCAGTCACGTGAACTATTTTAACAATGTCTTTAGTAGCCTACTCTGGACCTTGAAAGTGTTGGTTAAATTGCACAAAAATATTTTAATTTGTGTTCCAAAGATGAACAAAGGTCTTAAGGGTGTGGAACGACATGAGGGTGAGTAATTAATGACAGAATTTTCATTTTTGGGTGAACTAACCCTTTCATTTCTTTTCGCCTGAAGAAAGAAAGACATGAACATCATGGATGACATGGGGGGTGAGTAAATTATCAGGAATGTTAATTCTTAAGTGAATCCTTTAAGCTAGTCCCACTCCAATTGTGTGATGATGCAATTCTTTGTAATGATGATTTGCATTTTATTACTTTTTGTTTGATTATGGTGATAACTCTCACACTCACTCTGATGTTTTCTTGTGGTACTTCTTGTCAAAGGTATCATGCAGTATTATAGAAGAGGACACAGTAAACAAGGCTGATTTTAGGCTGAGTTTACTTTTTCCCATCAAGGGAAGGGGTGAGAGGGCCAAGTTTCAAGAGTCACGGTTCGCAACTGACATTAAGGAATTATAAGAACGTTTCTCTTAATTCTTAAAGAACCATAGTTTTTACTCAGTTTTGGTGAAAACAAGCTTCTATAATATGATTTTAACAAAATTAGAAAGCTGAGACTTTTCCAATAACTCAATAAAACAAAAATGTGTTTCTGGGTCAAAATGACTCAAAATGAGCAAGTTCATTATTGTGAAATTCTTTCAATATTTTGACAGACATATTCAGTGTTTCTTTTAACTCTTTCAGGGAGTTTAACATGTGGGTTCAGGTGACCGTCTCACTTAGTACATTACAATATTAAAAGTAAAAAAAAATATTATAGGAGCCATTTGTTGTATTGTAAATTTTTGTTGTCCACTGAGGTGCGCTGTGACTCAGTATATTTTAGAAAACCTGGGTAACAAGTGTGCTTGTTGGTAATTGGGAAGCACAGTTTTTGACCAGGGTAGCTTGCAAGAAGGTGGATTATTATGGATAATGGTTTCCCACAGAATAAAAAATTAAAAAAGACAATTGCGTCTTTTTTTCTGAGAAAAAAAAAGTCAGAATTGCAAGATATAAACTCACAATTCTGACTTTTTTTTCTTGCAATTGTGAGTTTATATCTCGAAAAACTGACTTTATAACTCACAATTGCAAGTTTAAAATATATCATGCAATTCTGACTTTTCTCGCAATTGCAACTTTATTACATGCAATTCTAGATAAAACAGAATTGTAAGATTTAAAAGTTGCAATTCCCTTTTTTATTTTTTATAATGTGTCATGTGGCTTCTAGACTCTGTACACATGAAATCTTGCTCACTCCTGTTATCAAAGACAAAGGCTTAAAGAAAGCCTAACATTTTCTTCTGATAGATGATTTGATATGTATTATTGTAGGATGAAGAGCAGCTGGATTCAGTGCAGCAGGAAGTAGGAGAGCAGAGAACAGCAGAGGAACAGGAAGCTCTGAGAGACACTCTGAGCACCGTTACACAGGTCCCCCTCACAACATGAGATGCTCGCATTACCAGCAACTGATGTTGTGGCATCACAAATAGATTTAGATGCACAGCCTTTTAAAACAGTTGACTGGCCTTCAACATTCACTAAAAAAAAAAAAAAGGTTGATAAGCTGGACGTTGGTATGTGATCTGTGTCAAATGTTTAAACCTAAGAGAGTTTAAAAGATATCATGACTTTAATCTTTGTTCTTTTTCAGATTCTCACCTGTTGCTTTAATGCAGCGGTCTTCAGTTCCTGAACAGCCCAATATGGTTGTGCAGTTCTGTCCATAACAGGAGAAACATGTCTTTCCATTGGGGGCATTAGAGGGATCTACAGGAGGAAAACAATTTTCTGTATAAAATATAGCATCTAATGAAACACTCCTTTATATACTCCATTCAATCAGTTCATGACAGAAAAGCCACACCCTGTTTTATTTCCTGATTAAATGTCATTTGGAAGTAAAATAAGTGTTGACTTTAAAGAACATAGTTATTTGCACATGATCATTGAAGTACAATACCTGGAGCATCTTGGAGGTTACACTCGTCCGTGTTACAGCAGGAAGTAGTCGTCTTTACAGTGCCTATGTTCAGGGACCCACTTTGACAGGCAGGAGCACAATCTTTAATCTTCACTTTAGCACTAATGTCACCTAAAAACATGAATGATACAGGAAAGACCAGTTACAGTGCACATTATTTTGATGGAAAATATAATTATGTCAAAATGTATATACAAATTCATAATCTGAGAGAAAACAGATTAAATATCAGAAATGTATGTAGAATATTCTGTGATTTTTAATTGCAATTTCTGCCTGAAAAACGAGGTGCTGTTCTGTTGCAGCACCAGTAAATAATAGCAGCATCTTCAATCAGTCAAACAGTTAATTTCAATCATATTGGACTTACCAACTTGTACCACTGCTGTTGAACTCTCGCACTGAAGAGATCCACTAGGACATGTTTTTAACTTCTGATCTGCACAAGAACCTGTCAGACTCGTGCACTCATAACAGCTGAGAGAGTGTCCTGTAGTAATAAAACAGAGATGCATCAGTGATCTGTTATTATTCTCAGTAACATCACAAACATTATTTGTCTTTGTACCTGCAGTGAAAAGAATGAAGAGAAGAAAAACTGAGATTTGCAGATCCATCTTTCATTAGGAGGTGAATGTAATAACGTCTATTTCTGTGCACATTATATAGCTTATCACAAGGGGAGGGTCTTCATGAGAAAATGAAAGTTTAACAGAAATTTAACAGACATTTCAGAAACTTAAGCTTACATAATTTACTTAATTTAATGTCATTAAAGATCAAGGAAGGTTTAATAAGGAATTGCAACATGCATAGGTCTAACCAACCTTCTTAAAGTGATAGTTCACACAAAAATGAAAATTCTGTCATCTTTTATTTACCCTCATGTCATTCAAAACCAGTATGACTTTCTTTCCGCTGTAGAACACAGAAGTGTTAAACAGAAGAAAGTAAATATCTGCTTGTGTTCTGCACAAGAAAGAAAATTCAATTTAATTAGAAAGGCTTTAGGGATTAGGATTCAGTGAGGAGAATGGGAAGTTATTGAGGATCAGGAAACAGTTAAGTAGTAGCTCAATCTGCAGTTAGTTGTATATGGCCAACACCTACACAGGAAGGGGATTGAACATGTTTAAACAGAGCCATAAGTTTCACTTTCTTTGAAATCATGGATGATCAGTCTTGAGACATTCTGAAACACAATCTTGTGGAGAACAAGAAACAACTTAAACACAGTATATTTTAAATATTTGTTTAATGGCATTTTTTTTATGAATAAAGGCCAGTCTCACTGATACCAATACTGCTACTGATGTCTCTATGAAACTGATTTAAAAAAAAAAAAAAAACATTAATTATAGACAGTTTGCATATATTATGCTGCGTTCACGTCACCTCGTATTTACCGGAATCTTGAGATAACAACACGTGACGTTATATTCGGAGCTGTTAACCGCTATCAACGCCAAAATGAATCTACAGCGGTCAGGTGGTACAGCGGCCACGTGGTACATGTGGGAGCTTTCAGAAAACTCCCAGCTTAAAAGCTGTAATTACGAGCTCTACGAGGACGTGAACGCTTTTTACAAGCTAGAATCTCGTAACTACAGGAATTACGAGGCCGCGTGTACACACCTTTAGCTATTGCTGTTAAAAAAAGGCTTAGTAAGTTGATTTTTATTGGTTGGTTTGGAATTATTGACAGCCATAACTTAGTCCCGCCCCCAAACTTTGACGCAACTGGTTATGTTCCGCTCTATCGCTGTGGAGGGCACTTCGGTAAAGTTGGTTTTATATTCGCATATTCGGACATCCGTATTCAATAGCTTGTTAATCACACTACATTGGACATTCAGTGGACATTCACAAGTAAATATGCCATTAAAACAATACTTGCCTATTTTGATCGACTGTGAAAAATGTTGTAAGTTGATAGTCGTTGGTTGTCAATATCATGTCGCTGCTTAAAATTCGCAAACATTAATTTATTGCACATTTATTGGAAAGTCTGAATTTATCAGAAGTCCGAATGTGCGAATATAAAACCAACTTTACCGAAGTGCAGTGACAGTGAGGTGGATGTGACAGTGAGACAATGTGAGCTTTTAGCGGAATTGCCTGTTTTAACACTTAGTAATTAGTAATTAAGTGTTAAGAGGATATAAGCAAAATGGGTACATTGTTATTGTACACATTTAAACTTTAAAGGGATAGTTCACCCAAAAATGAAAATTCTGTCATCATTTACTCTCCCTCAAGTTGTTCCAAACCTGTATGATTTCCTTTCTTCAGCTAAACACAAAAGAAGATATTTTAAAGAAGGTTGGTAATTAAACAGTTGCTGGTCCCCATTGACTTCCATAGTATTTTTTTTTTCCTACTATGGAAGTACTTCGGTAAAGACTTCGGTAAAGTTGGTTTTATATTCGCACATTCGGACTTCTGATAAATTCAGACTTTCCAATAAATGTGCAATAAATTAATGTTTGCGAATTTTAAGCAGCGACATGATATTGACAACCAACGATTATCAACTTACAACATTTTTCACAGTCGATCAAAATAGGCAAGTATTGTTTTAATGGCATATTTACTTGTGAATGTCCACTGAATGTCCAATGTAGTGTGATTAACAAGCTATTGAATACGGATGTCCGAATGTGCGAATATTAAACCAACTTTACCGAAGTGTGTTGCAGCAGTGTGGGTGAGTAGCTGACAGATGTTGGTATATTGTATTAAACTGTTGGCTTTCCAATACAAACAGTCTCTGAGAAACTCAAGGAAATGCAAAAGTGTAGCAACCATCCCCACTCTCCCCCTACAAAAGATGATCTGCTGCCATCTGGTGATAAATAATGCTAAATGTAGTTTTAAAATGTATTAAAATTTTACAACGTTTTGCAACAGTTCCAAAAAGAAAATAGCAAGTCTGGAGCATCATTGCAGCAATTGTTATTACATTTTTGATCTTTTAGTTGTCACCTATTTACTTTGTGAGAAGATGCAATGGAATGAAAACCTGTTGACTGAATCATTCAGCCAGCGTGAGTGAACCGATCATCTCTCCCACGGCATGAAAACACGGATGAACATCAGAAGGTATGCTGAAAGACTCTGTACTTCATAATATTTATCATCTCGCTTGTAATCGAGACATTAAGACATTTTTGTCATGTTAGGCATAATATTAATGAATGTATACATATTGTAAATGACTTTAATAAACTTAGCTACTTTTCCTGATATAGCCTTCAGTAAATTCACTTAAAGGGTTTGTTCACACAAAAATGAAAATCCTGTCATTAATTACTCATTTTTGTCCGGCTCCTGCGTCAGCATCACACGCATGCATCGTGCTGATCACGCGAACAGCGTCGGGGCGTTGACTAGAACCTGGAAGCACTGAACGTAAACAACAAATGAGAATGACACAGAAGAGAAGATATTGTTGAATAGAGTCTTTTTTTTT
Source organism: Anabarilius grahami (assembly GCA_003731715.1). Lineage (NCBI taxonomy): Eukaryota > Metazoa > Chordata > Actinopteri > Cypriniformes > Xenocyprididae > Anabarilius > Anabarilius grahami. The sequence goes on from RJVU01023003.1 coordinate 4,479,470, forward strand.
CTTTTTTTTTTGCTCACAAAACGTGTTCTCGGCGCTTCATAAAATTAAAATTGAACCACTGCAGTCACGTGGACTATTTTAACAATGTCTTTAGTAGCCTACCTTTCTGAACCTTGAAAGTGTTTGTTAAATTGTACAAAAATATCTTAATTTGTGTTTCAAAGATGAACGAAGGTCTTACGGGTGTGGAACGACATGAGGGTGAGTAATTAAAGACAGAATTTTCATTTTTGGGTGAACTAACCCTTTCATTTATTTTCGACTGAAGAAAGAAAGACATGAACATCATGAATGACATGGGGGTGAGTAAATTATCAGGAAATTTTAATTCTTAAATGAACTAATCCTTAAAAGGTGCCCTAGAATGCTTTTTCACAAGATGTAATATAAGTCTAAGGTGTCCCCTGAATGTGTCTGTGAAGTTTCAGCTCAAAATACCCCATACTGCCTATTTTGGGGCATAATTAAATATGCGCAGATTCAGCGTGCTTCCCCTTTAAATGCTCGCGCTTCCCGCCCCCCAAGCTTGTAACTCTATAATACATTGCATAATCAAAGTTCACACAGCTAATATAACCCTCAGAATGGATCTTTACAAAGTGTTCATCATGCAGCATACCCGATTATGTAAGTATGATATTTATTTGGATGTTTACATTTGATTCTGAATGAGTTTCATAGTGCTCCGTGGCCAACAGGCTAATACTAACATTACACACTGTTGGAGAGATTTATAAAGAATGAAGTTGTGTTTATGAATTTTACAGACTGCAAGTGTTTAATAATGAAAATAACAACATGACTCTTGTCTCCGTGAATACAGTAATAAACGATGGTAACTTTAACCACATTTAACAGTACATTAGCAACATGCTAACGAAAACATTTAGATAGACAATTTATAAATATCAATAAAAATATCATGGATCATCTCAGTTATTATCGCTCCATCTACCATTTTTCGCTATTGTCCTTGCTTGCTTACCTGCATAAAGTCTGATGATTCAGCTGTGCACAGATCCAGACGTTAATACTGCCTGCCCTTGTGTAATGCCTTGAACATGGGCTGGCATTATGCAAATATTGGGGGCGTACATATTAATGATCCCTACTGATGCGTAACAGTCGGTGTTATGTTGAGATTCGCCTGTTCTTCGGAGGTCTTTTAAACAAATGAGATTTATATAAGAAGGAGGAAACAATGGAGTTTGAGACTCACTGTATGTCTTTTCCATGTACTGAACTCTTGTTATTCAACTATGCCAAGGTAAATTCAATTTTCAATTCTATGGCACCTTTAAGCTAGTCCCACTCCAATTGTGTGATGATGAAGTTCTTTGTAATAATGATTTACATTTTATTACTTTTTGTTTCATTTTGGGGATAACTCTCACACTCACTCTGATGTTTTCTTGTGGTATTTCTTGTCAAAGGTATCATGCAGTATTATAGAAGAGGACACAGTAAGCAAAGCTGATTTTAGGCTGAGTTTACTTTCTCCCATCGAGGGAAGGGGTGAGAGGGCCAAGTTTTAAGAGTCACGGTTCGCAACTGACATTAAGTAATTATAAGAAAGTTTCTCTTAATTTTTAAAGAACCATAGTTTTCCAATAACTCAATAAAACAAAAATGTGTTTCTGTCAAAATGACTCAAAATGAGCAAGTTCATTATTGTGAAATTCTTTCAATATTTCAACAGACATATTTAGTGTTTCTTTGAACTCTTTCAGGGAATTTAACATGTGGGTTCAGGGGACCGTCTCATTTGGTACATTACAATATTAAAGGTTAAAAAAATATTATAGGAGCCATTTGTTGTCCACTGAGTGGTGCTGTGAATCAGTATATTTTAGAAAACCTGGTACTTCGGAGGGAAAACAATCATGGGCGCCATATTGAAGGGTCGTTCCAAACCGAAGTGCTCAGAACTGGCCACTTCAAAGGGCCCTTTGGAATGAAGGATTTCGAAGGGTACAACTGATGGACACTTTGGGCCCCCATGATCCTTTGCACAGGGAAGTTGTTTGATGTCACAGAATGGGTACAGGAGGTTAGGAGTTTCGATTTTACCTATAAATGTATGTATAGTATTTTTCTATACTACTGTAATATTTATACGAGTTAGATTTAGTACATTATTATGGTCAAAATGACATTGTACTTCAACAAAAATACTTTACAGCTCCCTTTATCAGTCCATTTAAATGTTTAAAATACATAGACACAATATACAATATGGTGCATTAAATCAAAAATAAATAAACTAACGTTAAACAAAGGGCGCATCTTGCACAATCTTCTCTTCCTTGACTGTCTCATTAAGATGACGCTGAAGTGCATTCCAAAAAATAGTTTTTTTGACCCCTACACCCTTCATCCCTTCGAAGCTCTCATTCCAGAGGGTAAACCCTCTGAAGGGATTAGGGCATAGGGATGAGCAGGAGGAGGAGATGGGGAGGATGAGGGAGGGATGCTGGAAGAATTGTCGCTGGGATGACGCAGTGATTGCTGCTTATGCTGCGTTCACGCCACCTCGTATTTACCGGAATCTTGAGATGACAACACGTGACGTTTTATTCGGAGCTGTTCACGTCCTTTGAGTGGGAATTATGCGTTTCCATGGCACCACTATCAACGCCTATGAATCTATAGCAGTCAGGTGATACATCTGGGAGCTTTCAGAAAACTCCCAGCTTACAAGCTGTACCCAGCTAACAGAATTTTGTTATAAGAACGTTATCTAAATATTCAGTGTTGGTTCTGGGAACGTAAAAAATATCTAGTTTTCTTGATGTTCCAGGAACGTTTTTATAAGGTATAATGTTCCTCAAATGTTCAACTTAATATTGATCTAAAATTCAACATTGTAGCAACGTTGATCTGTAACGTTCCAAGAACATGAAAGTGTCCAGTTTCCTTAACGTTAGTAGAATGTTATTTAAAGGTTACTATGATGTTCCTGAAACATTCTTTCAATCATTCAAACACCTGCTGTGAACAAGAACTGAAAGAGAAATAAAAACACAAACTACAAACTTTCTTCAGCCACAGCCTTAGATGAACTGAAGATAAAAGACATTAAATCTCTGAAGATCTGATTAAACAACTCCACAAACAGCATTACCAGCTTCACTTATTACTAACCAGACTGACTTTAATTCTGTCACACGTCTACAGCAGTTCAGGGGTGCGTTTCCCAAAGCAAACTATGGTCGCAAGTTCCATCATTACCAATAGAGTTCAATGGGACTTACGACCATAGTTGGCCAACAATGTTTTCGGGAACATCTAAGACTAACACTAACATTAAGGAAACTGGACAATTTATGTTTTTGGAATGTTGCAGATCAAAGTTCCTAAAATGTTGAATTTTAGATAAAAATTAAGTTGAAAGAACGTTTGAGGAACATTATACCTTATAAAAAACGTTCCTGGAACATCAAGAAAACGATGTTTACGTTCCCAGAACCAACACTGAATATTTAGAGAACGTTCTTATAACAAAATTCTGTAAGCTGGGTAATTACAAGCTCTATGAGGACGTGAACGCTTTTTACAAGCTAGAATCTCGTAACTACAGGAATTATGAGGCCGCGTGAACACACCTTTATATACGCTTGTAATGATGCAAGCAACAGGACTGAATGTTTAGGCTCCTCCAGAACCTGTTTGGACAATAAGAATCCTTGTTGGTAATTGGGAAGCAGTTTTTCTCAGCACTACAGGGCAGTGTGCAAGGAGGAAGATTATGGATAGTTTTTTCCCTCAGAATAAAACATTTAAAAAGACAAATTGCATCTTTTACAGTAGTTTAAGTTTACAGTATATCATGCAATTCTAACTTTTCTTGCAATTGCAACTTTATGCAATTCTGAGATAAACCAGAATTGAGAGATTTAAAAGTTGCAACATGAAGGAATGAGACACAGGAAGTGGATTTGAGACAATGTTTATTCATTGGAACAAAATAAAGACATTGTTTGCTTCTGTGAACTCTGTACGCATTAAAAACTTGCTCAATCCTGTTATCAAAAACAAAGGCTTAAAGAAAAGTTGTAACAATTTAACAGAGCTCAAACTATCAAGTTGCTATTTATTGTCATAGACAAAAACTGAGTTGTATACAAAAATTTCAGGTAACATGACAAACAAAGTATTTGTAAAATGTTCTGATTATTTCTCTTGTGATCTTTAACCGAACAGGAAAATCCTGATATTGAGAGCACAATTTTTTTTTTTTTTTTACAAACTCATGAAAAATATTTTAAATCAAAATAATTCTAATATTTTCTTCTGATAGATGATTTGATACATGTCTGATTGTAGGATGAAGAGCTGCTGGATTCAGTGCAGCAGGAAGAATGAGAGCAGAGAACAGCAGAGGAACAGGAAGCTCTGGGAGACACTCTGAGCACCGTTACACAGGTTCCCCTCACAACATGAGACGCTCTCAATACCAGCAACTGATGTTGTGGAATCACAAACTGATTTAGATGCACAGCCTTTTGCAACAGCTGACTGGCCTCCAAAATTCACTGATGAAAAGAACAAACAAAGGTTGATTCAGTTTAAGCTGGACGTTGGTTTATCTGATCTGTGTCAAAATGATTAAACCTAAGAGAGTTTAAAAGATCATGACTTTAATCCTCTTCCAGATTCTCACCTGTTGCTTTAATGCAACGGTCTTCATTCCCTGAACAGCTCAAAATGGTTGTGCAGGTCTGTCCATCACAGGTGTAACATGTCTTTCCATTTTTAGAGGGATCTACAGGAGGAAAACAATTTTCTGTATAAAATATAGCATCTAAATGAAACACTCCTTTATATACTCCATTCAATCAGTTCATGACAGAAAAGCCACACCCTGCATTTTATTTCCTGATTGAATGTCATTTGGAAGTAAAGTGAGTGTTGACTTTTCAGAATAGTTATTTGCACATGATCATAAAAGGACAATACCTGGAGCATCTTGGAGGTTACACTGGTCCGTGTTACAGCAAGAAGTAGTCGCCTTTACAGTGCCCAAGTTCATGGACCCACTTTGACAGGCAGAAGCACAATCTTTACCCTTCACTTTTGAAGTGAAGTCACCTATAAAAACCATGATACAGGAAAAAACTAATTCAACTGCAAATTTTGATGGAAAATTTTAATTATAACTACAGTTGTAAGTAGTATGTGAACTACTTGCAGAATCTGAAAATGTGGAGCAAAAATGGGATCAGAGTGTTATTTGAAATAAACACGACGGTTATTATTTTTACAACTTTATTCCAGCGTTAGGCATCACTGTCACGTACACACCAAACAACCCGCGCTGCACATGCGCATAAACAACCTACAGCACACCGTACCGTGTTTAACATAATAGAAGCACCTTATGCTGTAATGAACAGAGTAGGGGAGGAACAACATGTTAACATAGAAAATGCATTTATTTTTTTTTTTTTATTTAGTACTGTCTGAGTAAGATTATACATATGTTTACATATAGTCCACAAAAAAAAAAAAAAAAAAACTGAATTTATTAAAATAACCCCATTCAAAAGTATGTGAACCATTGATTCTCAATACTGTGTGTGGTTACCTGAATGATCCACGACTTTGTTTTGTGATGGTTGTTCATGGGTCTCTTGTTTGTTCTGAGCAGTTAAACGGAGCTCTGTTCTTCAGGAAAATCCTCCAGGTCCTGCAGATTTCTTCAGTTTAAGCATTTTCTGCATATTTGAACGCTTTCCAGCAGTGACTGTATGATTTCCAGATCCATCTTTTCACACTGTGGACAATTGAGTGACTCAAACTCAACTATTAAAAAAGGTTCAAACATTCACTGATGCTCCAGAAGGAAACACGGTGCATTAAGAGCCGGGGGGTGAAAACTTTTGAACAGGATGAAGTCGTCCAAATTCTTATTTTATTGAAACATCATTGCTTTTCATTTAGAACTGCACTTGGAAGCAACAGAAGATACTTGCATGTTTCCCGGACGAAAAAAAATAAAGTACAATTTACCTTGATCTTTAAATTCAAAAAGTTCTCACCTCCCGACTCTTAAATGCACCGTGTTTCCTTCTGGAGCATCAGTGAATGTTTGAGTCCCTCAGTTGTCCTCAGTGTGAAAAGATGGATCTCAAAATTCATTCAGTCACTGCTGGAAAGGGTTCAAATATGAAAAAAAAAAAAAAAAACCCACACACGTTGATGCTTAACTGAAGAAATCTGCAGGACGGAGGATTTTCCTGAAGAACAGAGCTCAGTTTAACTGCTCAGAACAAACAAGGAACTCATGAACCACCATCACAAAAAACAAAAACAAAGTCATAGATCATCCAGGTAACCACACACAGAATTAAGAACCTATGGTTCGCATACTTTTGAATGGGGCCATTTGAATAAATTCAGCTTTTCTTCAATGTTGCATTTCTCATTTCAACCATTTTTTAGATGCAAAAATAATCTGAGAAAACAGATTAAATATCAGAAATATAGAATATTCTATGATTGTAATTGTAAATTCTGCCAGAAAAACGAGTAGCTGTTCTGTCGCAGCACCAGTAAATAGCATAAAGTTCAATCATATTGGACTTACCAACTTGTACCACTGCTGTTGAACTCTCGCACTGAAGAGATCCACTAGGACATGTTTTTAACTTCTGATCTGCACAAGAACCTGTCAGACTCATACACTCATAACAGCTGAGAGAGTGTCCTGTAGTAATAAAACAGAGATGCATCAGTGATCTGTTATTATTCTCAGTAACATCAAAAACATTATTTGTCTTCGTACCTGCAGTGAAAAGAATGAAGAGAAGAAAAACTGAGATTTGCAGATCCATCTTTGATCAGGAGGAGAATGTAATAACGTCTGTTTCAGTGCCCATTTTATAGCTTATCACAAGGGGAGGGTCTTCATGAGAAAATGAAAGTTTAACAAAATTATACATTTCTTGAAACAGAAACTTAAGCTTACAAGTTTATCAAGGAAGGTTTAATAATGAATTGCAATAAATGTATAGGTCTAACCAACATTCCTAAAGTGATAGTTCACACAGAAATGAATATGAAAAATATATTTTATTCACCCTCATGCAATTCCAAACCAGTATGACTCTCTTTCCACTGTAGAATAAGATGTGTTCAACAGAAGTAAATATCTGCTTGTGTTCTGCAGAAGAAAGAATTTAATTAGAAAGGCTTTAGGGATTAGGATTCAGTGAGGAGAATGGGAAGTTATTGAGAAATCAGGAAGCAGTTAAGTAATAGCACAATATCTACAGTTAGTTGTATATGGCCAACACCTACACAGGAATGGGATCAACCTGTTTAAACAGAGCCATAAGTTTCACTTTCTCAGAAATCATGGATGATCAGTCTTGAGACATTCTGAAAGACAAATCTTGTCCTACATCAAGAAACAACTTAAACACAGTATATTTTAAATATTTGTTTAATGGCATTTATGAATGAAGGCCAGTATCACTGATACCAATACTGGTACGGATGTCTCTATGAAACTGACTTTTTAAACGTTAATTATAGACACTCAACATTGCAGTATAACGAAAAGTTATCAATTTTTTATCAGGCTAAAAAAAAAAAAAACTTTTAAGTACACTTAAAACAATCTTCACATAAACCCATAACAATAAATATCATATTTACCTGTGGCCTTCCAACCTGTCTAACAGCACAATAAAATCCCCAGAGTTAAACCAACTCTGCTCAGAACGCATTTGGTCCCTCCATAAATAGTGTTAAAGTAACACTGAAGCAGAGTTAAAGTTAATCAGATAATTAAGCAATTACTTAAGTGATGATTGAACATTAATGATGAACACCTGCTCCTAGCAAGCAGAATCACTGAAGAAAAGAGAAACACAAGAACTACAGCTGACTTCAGCCACAGCCTTAAGCCGAGTTCAGACTGCACGATTTTCAAAGTAGTCGGGTCACTGTTCTTTTCACACTGCATGACTATCTTGGCCAGTATTCAGTCGCTGCTGTGTTCACACTGCACGATGGATCGGCGACAGAAGGTTTCACACATGACTTTACAAAAGGAAGAATCGCCGACAACTCTGTCTGGAACGCAAACTACGTTTCACAACCAAATACACGCGAGATGTGACAAGGAAACAACGCGATATCACGCGTGCAAGACCGGAGTTCTCACGTGAGACTGGGATTATTATTAAAAATGGTAGCCTGCAAGAAGCTTGCAATATGAATTTCTACAAATTTTTCTTCCATTTCTTGGGTCCAAATAGACCGAGAAGAAGCCTTTGTCATGATCATTACTAGGAGTGCCCTTGTCTGCCACTAGAGGGCACTCCAACCTGGACTGTGTCTCACCCCACTTGTGAACTTCATATCCCATAATGCACTTCCCGGACTCATTATCTCATGTCATTGCACCCAGCTGTTTTGTGTTCCCTCATCAGTGTCTGTCTATTTATACCCTGTTTGTTTCTGTTTTAGGCATGGAGTTTTCAGTTCAGATCACCGGTTTCTTTGTGTGTTTTCTTGTTTTTCTTGTGATTGTTTTGTATGGACTGCTTTACCGGATTTTGACCCTTGCCTGTTTTTGGACTACGATTTGGATTACCCATTAAACAACCCCTGCACTTGGATCTGTCTGTTGTCTCCGTGATTTTAACGTGACAGCCTTTTTCTGAAACGAAGCCGGACAGAGATTAAGCCTAGTCTTAGAATAAAATGGCCCTTTAACCAGATTAACAGAAATCTGCTTTCTCTGTCATGGTTTAAAATAGTCCTAGACTTAGTCTAGTCCAGAGTTTAATAAGATGATTTCCTGGAGGAAGACTAGAGCTACTCCAGGACTAAACTGAGGCTTAAATATAGTGCTTTTAGAAAGAGCAAGGAATAGTGTTTGTAAATTACTTCTGCCTAGTGACCAAGACTGGCGAGTACACTGCTGGCGCGACACTCTGAGTGACATTGAAATCCCAATGAAAGAATAATTAAAGAGTTAAATAGAATACTCAAGTGTCTAGATAAATTAAAGGGCCAATTATCAATTGACGCTCTAACCTAAATTTGAGGTTGTGATTAATTGGAGTCAGATAAAACTGGAATTAAATTACTTTGCGCACTGAAAAGACAGAACGCATGCAGGAAACCTTTAGCCACCCCTTTGGAAACCATTGTTTGGCCAGTTGGGTGGACCTTACACCAAACATAAACAAATATAAAATAAACAAAGTCTTGACTGGACTAATGTTAGTTGCATAAACAAAGTCATTATGTTAAGACTGTGTTCTTAAGAACTATGACCAACTATGACCAGCTAGCAGGAGTAATCAGTCTTACTTTTCGGTATGAAATTAAATCATTGTTTGGTAACGCTTTAGATTACGGCCCGGAAAGTACTGCGTAATTACAACAAATTTACAGTGTAACTTTCGATAATTATAGTGTACCTATACAGTAAGTATGTGTAAGTATAGGGGAACAATATGTAAAGTCTTGGGAATAAAGGAGTAACAATCAGGAAAATAACTTAATTATACTGTAAGTATTTTAGAACTAAGTGGTACTTATACTGTTATGATAGACAACAATCTTACATTTGGGAGCAATTTTGTCGAGAAAGTGCACTGATTAAGTTGTTCCAAGGCAAGTAGAAAGAACTATTGCAATCTTTTTTAATACATGGGGAAATATGCTTTTGTTTCATGTAGTTACAGGGTAAGTATGACATTACGGGCTGTAAATTAGAGTGGAGCTTGTTACACTCTTATTTCATGTAGTTACAGGGTAAGTATGACATTACGGGCCGTAAATTAAAGTGGAGCTTGTTACCCTCTTATTTCAAGTAGTTACAGGGTAAATATGACATTACGGGCCGTAAATTAAAGTGGAGCTTGTTACCCTCTTATTTCATGTAGTTACAGGGTAAATAAAAAAATAATATGAAAATAAAAAAACCCACAAACAATCTGATATGACTTGGAAACCTTTATTTGAAAAACAACTTATTTCAAAACAGATTTAAAGTTACAACACTTCTTATTCGTTTCTCTTGCTCGGCTTCCTCCTCCTCTTGTTCCTCTTCTTCTTTTTCTTTCTTTCCACTGATGAATTTTAAGAGGGAATCCCCTTTGCTATTCTGTATTAAAAGAAAATTCAGTACACCCGGAAATGTGCTCACCGTTTACTCATCTCTTACCCTCATGCCATCTGAGATGTATACGACTTTACTTCTTAAGATGAACACAAAAAGGTTTTTAGGAAAAAATAAATCATCTGGGAACGCTTTATAATGCAAGCTCACGTGTTCCTAAAAGCATCAACAGCACAAACAGTAATAACTACAGTAATCCATACGACCCCAGTGGATGAATCAATGTCTTTTGAAGTGAAACGATACGTATTTGTCAGAAAAATATCAAATATTTTAACATTTTAAACTTTCGACCAACTGTCTCCTGCGCGTGCATGCGAGGGTTGAGAGTTCATGCTTGATGTAACTTGAAGCGTGCCGTAAGCGTGCAGAGAAACTCACGCGAAAAGTCACGAGGATGTCGGATGCCGTCAGTTTTTTTTATATTATTTTTTTTTAATTAATGCTCACAACAAAATACACGGAATAACTGATAATGAGAAACAAACAAGACAGAATAACAGAGACGGCAGTTCCCTTTCGATACTTCACTCGTACTGCGTATGGGGAAAAGTCTCCCTTTTTCCCCGTTACTGAAGCCTTTTTCAATAACGCAGTGCAACTGCACCGTCATTGGTTCACTCATAGACAAGTCGTTGAACCAATGAAGGCGCGGCACGACCGCGCAGCCTATGGCGACAAGCGCGCGAACCTTCCCGCCAAAAGGGGCGGGGTTAGGGACTATATAAGCAGGCGTTTCGCCATAGGATTTCAGTTCTTTCTCCTTCAGCGACGACGACGCATCTCTTCGCTGATCTTCGTCTGAAGCCTGAAGAAGCTCGCCGCCTGGGAAGAAGCTCTCGCCGCCGTCTGAAGAGGCTCCTGCAGCGGACTCAGCTGAACTCGCCGGTCGGAGACAGCACGGGCGCCCTCGCTTACTGCCTCCCCGAGCGCCGTCCTCGAGTCGCCGCCTCCCGCTTCCCGCTTCCGGCTGCCTTCTCAGCGTGTCTCCTGCCGCCATCCGGAGCGCCTTCAGAGAGCTTTCCCCGCGGTTTGATTGCCGCTCTAAAAGGGCGAATTTCAAGCGGTCCTACCGCTCTAAAAGAGCTTCTCGCGGCCCTCGCCGCTCTAAAAGAGCCCCTCAATCGCCGTTATCATGGTGGTGGCGTTGCTGCAAATGCCGCGCCACTCTTGTGGCACGTGCGGAGCCCCTCTGCACGACAGTGATGGACACAGCGAGTGCGTCGCTTGCCTGGGCAAAACCCACGCCGAGGGCGCGCTCGCTGGAGCCTCATGCCCGCACTGCGAGTGCATGAGTCTCGGTTCTCTGCGCTTGCAGGTCGCCTTCTTCACTGAAGGCGATCTCGCCGCTCGCGCCCTCCCGTCTCCTTCCTCCCGTGAACCGGCCAGGAAGGGACAGCGGGGCAGAGCGACTCAGCGCTCGGTGGTGTGCGAGCTCACGTCGGCCCAGACCCCGCGTGCCTCGCCCTCTCCTGCTAGAGAACAGTCTCCCGTCATGTTCTCCCGACCTGATCAGCGTCCCTCTGCAGATGCGAGCGACCTCGTCTTGTTCGGTGCATCTGACGGAGAGCCGCTCGACGACTCCATGTCCCTCGCGGCTTCGGAAACGGAAGGATGGGTTGGCGAGTCGGACGACCCCGCCCCCCTGCCTCCACTGGAGCCCATTGAACACGGCCAGGGTATGGATGCTGAGCTCTTCCGCATCTTATCCAGAGCAGTGGAAGAGTTGGACCTCGAGTCGGCCCCGCCGGAGGAGCCATCACGTAGCCGTCTGGACGAGTGGTTTTTACCTGGCCGCCGCCAGGCCCCTCGCCAGCGCTCCGCTCCGTTTTTCCCAGAGGTTCACCAGGAGCTTACGAAGTCGTGGCGCGCCCCTTACTCTGCCCGCCTCCACACGACTCACCGGTCAGCCCTCACTGCTGTTGACGGCTCGGAACAAAAGGGCTATGAGCATCTGCCACCCCTGGATGAGGCCGTGGCAGCCCACCTCTGTCCTCCCGCGGCTGTGGGATGGAAAACAAAGAGAGCTCTACCCTCTAAGCCCTGCAGGACTACCTCCACCCTGGCTGGAAGAGCCTACACCTCAGCAGGCCAAGCTGCTTCGGCGCTCCACACCATGGCGATATTCCAGGTGTTCCAGGCCAAGCTCCTCCGTTCTCTGGACGAGTCCGGCGTTGATGAGCCCGCCTTCAGGGATCTCCGCAGTGCTACGGATCTAGCCCTGCGGGCCACGAAGGCCACAGCTCAGGCCATCGGTCGCTCAATGGCCAGCCTGGTTGTGCTTGAGCGCCATCTCTGGCTCAATTTGATGGAGATAAAGGACCTGGATAAGACAGCCTTTCTAGACACTCCAGTCTCCCCTTCCGGTCTCTTCGGGCCAGCGGTGGATGGTTTCACCGAGCGCTTCACTGCGGCGCAGAAGTCCTCTCAAGCCATGAGACACTTTTTGCCCAAGCGCTTCAGCTCCGCTTCCACTGTAAGCCGGCCCAGGCCTGCGCCGGCTCAGCAGAGCAAGCCAGCCACATCCACAGCTCAAGCAGCGCCGCCCAAGGAGCATCGCCAGCGCTCGCGCCCTCCTAAGCGCCCTCCCTTCCCCAGACATCAGGGACCCTGGCCCAAGATTGTGCTGGACCCGACGACTCCGAAGACGTCCTGATCTAACAGGAAGGAAGAGGATTGGGGAATGTCCCGTTACGACCGGACCACCCCAAAAGCTCCCTCGTGCAGTCTCCCCTCCGCCTCGTTTAATTCTGGGCGCGGGAGAAATGCTATGTGTTACAAATGGGCCCACACATGTTGCGCCCACACCAAACGCCGTTTTCACACTATTTTACCTCCTCAAAAAGAGAGCAAATTTCCTCTTCCACCTCCGTCGATGTACGGCCCCCTTCCTGGCGGCCTGTCATCCGACATTATTCAACCCCTTGTCACTCGGGCAGAGGCCTGGCAGGCCATCCCCGGCGTGTCAAGTTGGATCATAGGGATCATAACAAAGGGCTACTCACTCCAGTTTGCACGAAGGCCCCCTCGTTTCGGCGGGGTGCTTCAAACCTTGGTGAACCCGGACGACGCTCACGTCCTCCTGTCCGAGGTCATGGCTTTACTGAAGAAAGGGGCTATAGAAATAGTTTCCCCTCCAGAGAGCGAGTCAGGCCTTTACAGCCATTATTTTCTGGTCCCCAAGAAGGATGGCGGTCTCAGACCCATCCTAGATCTCAGACTTTTGAATCGTTCCCTCATGAGACCAAAATGCTGACGCTGAAGCAGATCCTCGCACAGGTTTGTCACGAGGACTGGTTCTGCTCGCTGGATCTGAAAGATGCATATTTTCACATCCAGATAGCCCCCCATCACAGACGATTCTTGAGATTCGCGTTCGAGGGGGTGGCATACCAATATACAGTTCTGCCCTTCGGGCTATCTCTGGCTCCCCGCACTTTTACCAAGTGCATGAACACGGCGCTTTCCCCTCTGAGACAGATGGGAATCCGAGTTCTGAATTATCTTGACGACTGGCTCATATTGGCCCATTCGCGAGCCGAGCTAGAAGGCCACAGATCCGTGCTCCTCAGCCATCTACTATGCCTGGGACTCAGGGTCAACTTTGCCAAGAGCTCACTGCTCCCCAGCCAGCGGATCTCGTTTCTGGGGGCAGTTTTCGACTCAGTCCGCATGACGGCAGTGGTCTCGCCAATTCAACAGCTCGCGGCTTCCGTCAAGAACAAAGCCTATCTTCCTCTGAAGTTTTTCCAGAGGATGTTAGGGCTGATGGCTTCCGCCTCCCCAGTTCTACGGCTCGGCCTTCTTCGAATGCGGCCTCTACAGTTCTGGCTGAAGTTCCGGGTCCCTCCACACGCCTGGCGGCATGGCCGCTTGTGTCTCAAGGTCAATCGGGGCTGTCTTTTAGCCCTGAAACCTTGGATGAACCCTGCTTGGTTCAGTCTAGGAGTACCCCTACAGGCGGTGTCACGAAGGACGGTGCCCTCAACGGACGCATCCAACTCGGGTTGGGGTGCTCTGTGCGAGGGCAGACCGGCATTCGGCTCGTAGTCCCACGAAGAGAGTCATCTGCATATCAACTGCCTCGAGATGCTGGCAGTGGTAAAAGCCCTTCAGTCGTTTCAGACTCACTTGACGGGACGCCACGTCCTAGTCCAATCGGACAGCATGACTGTGGTGTCATACATAAATCACCAGGGCGGTCTTTCGTCCAGCCGCTTATGCGCTCTGGCGAAACATCTTCTGGAATGGGCAAGGCCAAGGCTTCAGTCGCTCAGGGCGACTCACATACCTGGCAAGACCAATCTGGGTGCAGATATGCTATCACGGAGCAATGTCCCCTCAGACGAGTGGATGCTTCATCCCCAGACGGTTCTCAAGGTTTGGGAGCTCTTCGGGAAGGCAGAGGTAGACCTCTTCGCCTCAGAAGGCAACTCTCACTGCCCAATATATTTCTCAAAGGAAGTCGATGCGCTGGCCCACACCTGGCCCAGTACGCTCCTTTATGCATTTCCCCCGGTCGTACTGATCCCGCAGGTCATCAGGCGAGTCAGGGAGGACGGACACAGAGTCCTTCTGGTGGCCCCGCTATGGAGAAGCCAGGTTTGGTCCTCGGAGCTGTTCAGGCTCTCCACAACAGCTCCATGGCCCATCCCCCTGAGACGGGATCTCCTCTCTCAGGCGAACAGAACAATCTGGCACCCACAGCCGGAGCTTTGGGCTCTGCACCTCTGGTCTCTCGATGGGAGCCGGCTGACCTCCCCAGAGACGTACTAGAGACCATATCTCAGGCGAGAGCCCCGTCCACGAGACGCCTCTACGCCCAGAAATGGTCGGTCTTTGTTGAATGGTGTTCCACACACAACATAGACCCCGTGGAGTGTGACGTATCCCAGATACTGTCCTTCCTCCAAGAGAGTTTAGATTTGGGGCGCACCCCTTCAACGCTCAAAGTGTATGTAGCAGCCATCGCAGCGTTTCATGCTCCTATCGCTGGCCAGTCAGTGGGTCGAAACAGCCTTGTGGTGTGTTTCCTGAAGGGTTCTAGGCGATTAAATCCACCTCGTCCCCTCACTGTTCCAACTTGGGACCTTTCCCTGGTCCTCAGAGCTCTTAAGGGAGCCCCCTTTGAGCCACTGCGTTCAGCTGACCTCAGGCCCCTGACGCTAAAAACCGCTCTGCTACTTGCTTTAGCATCGGTCAAGCGTGTTGGCGACTTGCAGGCCCTTTCTGTAAGCCCTGTGTGCCTCGAATTTGGGCCTAACGACTCTAAGGTCGTACTAAAACCCAAGCATGGTTATGTCCCTAAGGTGCTCTCCACTCCGTTTAGAGCACAGGTCATTTCGCTCTCTGCTCTTCCTCCCTCTACGGACGAACGAGAGCTGGAGTTACTCTGCCCTGTCAGGGCATTGAGGACTTATGTGGAGCGATCGCAGCCTTTTAGGCAGTCAGATCAGCTCTTTGTTTGTTTTGGAGGCCGCACCCAAGGGTCCTCGGTCTCAAAGCAACGCCTCTCACGTTGGATAGTCGATGCTATCAATCTCTGCTACTCCTCCTTGGGCGTTGATTGCCCCTTAGGAGTTAGGGCCCATTCCCAGGGGTGTCGGACTGGGGGGGTAAAGGGTACCGAGTACCCAGGGCCCGAGGCAGGGGGGGGGGGCCCTTAGAAGTCAGTTTTCTATACATACATATACATGCACTAACATTTGTATAGCATTTATGTACAAATAAAAAAGTTCCTGTGCAAAACTAAACTTGTAGTTAGGCACTGGTTTGGTATAAAAAAAGTCATTTTCATGCTGTGCAGGGCCCCACCACCCCTCTCGAATCAATGTAAATGGTACGACCCGCAGGTGCTTCTGCTGCAGACCTGCGGTGAATCAGTTAATGAGACAGGAGCTGGAGTTAGCCGTGATATGAACTAGGAGTCACGCTCTGTGGAGCACCGCCTCTTTTTGGGCGATTTCAGTCTGGCGGAGATTTGCCCCGAGTGCTCCCATAGACTTCCATTCAAAAAGCTTTTTTTTCGAACTGCAGGCACTGCAATCATAGACAGTAAAAGAAATGGACATAGCGACCCCATTGGAACTCAATTGAGACAAGTGAAGCCCATTTTTAGCGATTTTTAGCACTTCCGTTTCTGACGCGCAGACTCAAACTAAGCTTGATGACGTCAGCAACCTGTCTGACAGATGTAAATCTTCTAGTAGCTGTGCGTGAAAACTGCCATCGTTCATCTTGCAGAGACGGCGAGCTTGAGCGGGGAGTTCTTTGGCGTGATTGAGCATAATATATATATATATATATATATATAAATAACAGATAACAAAGAACATGTACAATCATCCAAAATTATTAAAAGTGATTCAAATAGCACATGCACACATACATGCATAAACGCACACATTAAAAATTTTTTCGTTTCCTTCTATCTACATCAAACCGAATAGTAACCCATCCAAAACAGACATATATAATCCCAGGAACCATACTGTCAGTATACAATATCCCCTCGAGTCATTTTCGTATCGATTCAATATAGGCTGTTCATTTATAGTCTCTTAAAATTGCTTATTGTTCTACATGATTTCATCTCTTCACGTAAAACATTTGCCCATAGGCTAATATTCAAATAATTGTGAGCTAGGTGTTAAATCATGCCGTTTTGGCTAATAAATCATGGTCAAAAACACTTGAACAAAAAACATTTTTCTTTATTTCACGATATGTAGGCTATGACATTTTGTAGATGGCTTCCGACCAGGATGAAAGGGATCACATTCATCTTCAAGCGTAGATCTGTAAATAAATAAAGGAACGTTAACCGCGATTGACATTGAGATTTTTCTTACACTGCCTGTATAATTTCCTGATAATTTCTCCATTCCCCGTCAATATACCGGCCGTTACCCATACTTCATTATTTAATGAAGTAGATAAATTATTAAAGTTCGTGGATAAAAGCTACTTCATATGTATTCACTTGCCACATACCGAATTATTTCCAATTCCCCAAAAACGTTGTTGAAATATTTTGTCCCGTTGCTTTAATGGACTCTATATCTATGGGCTTCTCTCTTGACGTCTCCCCGATTGCCTGCGAGCTTCTCCCCTTGTCTGTACGGTAATTTCTCTACTGTGCGACAGAGAGTCGAGTGGTTATGACGCAATCGTTAGCCTATTTTTACAAAAACTGTTTCTACGGGGCCATAATGTAACATAAAAGGTAATGGAGCCCTTTATACATTGTCGTGTATCTTTAGAAATAAATAATGGACAAATGGAGTCTTTAAACGCCTCAGATGTAAAGTTATTCGCTGTCAAAGTGACGCCAAAATGAATGGGAGTCAATGGGATGCTAACGCAAGTGAAGTTCTGCTACAAGATGGCGGCGCGCGGCCGACTTCAACTTCCGGTCGACTTCCTTCCCGCTTGACTGCAATGCATTCTCTATGGGTTCCGGGAGGGCTCGCACTAACGTGCCTTCGTCATCATACGTAACCTTAACTTGTGCAGCGATTGGTGGAAACAAACATACTCTATTAATAATTTTTTTTAAGCTGAAGTGACATCCAATAATTTCCTCAGTGCATAACTTACATTTCACAGACATATTCTCCATCTGTAAATGTTAGAAAGTCGTGAAAATATTTCCATTTTGCAGTCAGGCGTGGACGAGCCTTCAGCAAGCACAAACTTGGACCTTATTGCCTGATTCTCTGACCCAGTTTGTTTGTTGGTTTCCATGGCTGCAATACGTGGTGTTTTCCGCCAACTGGCAACCTGTGATGTCGAAATACTATTGAATAAACTGCAACACGAGGTTTCGCACAGACCAAAACAAAAACAGACATTCCGACACGGAACGCACATTTTCAAAGTAGAATATCTGGCTGTAGCATTGTTTTTCTGCAATACAAGTAGGTGAACTTAGCATGTTTCCTAAATATCTGCAAACATATTGGGGTATTTTTATGCTTTATTAAAGTAAAAATCTTACATAGAGCTCCTTTAACCAATTTAAATAATTGCATCATTCAATATTATAGAATTAGCAATAGACATTATAAAAATAGAATAAATAAATACATAAATATATTTACTTACCAATAATAAAAATGTTGTTAAGTGTTTTACTTAAATAAGAAATGATTGAAGATATTATATCATTTACAGTTATTTAGGTGTGGTTTCACTGTTTGGATGGTGTTACTGCAAACAATGACCAATATTTTAACCAAAATCTTTGTTCACAACAAATGACAATTTACAATTTGTTTAATTTATAATTACTAATTTATGGATCTGTTAATTTAATAAGTTAATAAAATATGGTTCCTCCAAAAGCTTATTTTTTGTGGTCTCAGTCACACTTTTTTGGCCTATGTTTATTATTGTCATAGCTGTGTATTGAATTTGACCACTTAAATTGTGATAGTGAGAGACTGTGCGCATCTGTTCACACTGATTTCAATAGCAGATATCTTATTATAATGTCCATTGGTATCAATCTTAATATTTTTATGAAAACATGTTTTAAGTTATGATATACCACCACTGGCACGCCATCGGGACTGTGGTCATCGTGGCCCCGAGGGGTCGGCCCCCGCTGCGGCAGGCGTCCCTTATTTTTCTGTATTGAAGGTGGCAACCCTACTTGTATGTAGTTGCTGAAAGCAAACTAAAACGTCAGTAACAAACAAGGACCCGCCCATGTCACATTCACAAAAAAAATGTTAACATCATCTCAGGTAAGGTATGATGACATATTCACCACTCAAAAAAGTTTTTATGAAATTAGTTTTTGGTAAATCGAGAAAATGTCTGTGTTGCCATATGGCAACACTGCGCAATAATTGAATGACATTATTATAATAGGTTAGATAGCTAGCAAAAGTTAGCTGCAGTCTGTTAAGCTATAACAATAAAAACATTAATGCTAGTGATATAATGTTGATTAGTCGTATGTTAAGGACTGCCATGGCATTTGTATTATTTGTATCAGAGATTTGCCATCACAGCCAGTATACTGGCCCAGACCAACCACTGTCCTACCATGGTGTCTCAAAAAGGCAGGTGCAAGTGTCTGTAAGTGTATTGTTAGGGTGAAGAGCACAAAATGTGATGTCTACATGTGTCTCACCTCTGAAAAAAAATGCTTTTTGAAGTTTCGTACAGAAAAAAGGTGACGTTTCAAGGATTATGGGGGTTCATGTTCATAACCTTCCTCTCATAAGATTGCGTAGTGTTGGATTTTCATGAACTGCAATGTTTTTTGTTTTATGTCAATGTTTTATGATACATGATGAACAGTATTAGATTTGTTTTTAACTGTCTACATTTGCAATTTAAATAATATTCATGAAAAATGTAATGAAATTTAAAGAATATAAAGCATTATTCAGCAAAAGAGAATGGAAAAGCACAAGATGTTGGAAAATAAGTATAAGGTATTGTTTATAATTACTGCTAAAGCTTATAATAGCACCAATTGATTCAATACAAACATTTCTGAGGAAAAATATTAACTATATACACTTACACTTATTCTAAGTTATTTCCACTATTGTACGTTGTTGCCATATGGCAACATATCATAAAGTACCTTAAAATAATATTTTTTTCCAAAAAATGTTTTATAGCACTTTAAGTTAAGCCATTCTAAGAAAAGAAAAAGAGTCAACATTTTTTTTTTATAGATTTATCATAATGTGTGCGGTAGAGGGTTAAGAGTTACACTTCAGGCAAGATTCACTTGGTCATTCTTACTCAACTCGTCGATCTTTAGATTTTCTTACCTGTAGAGGTCAATTCTCAATAAGATTTAGAGGTACCAAAATACGGAAGGACTCTTCCCACCTGGTAAATAGATGCTCTTCAGTAATATGTTATTAAAGATTATTAAAATTCTATTTTAATTGCTGCTTTGTAGCTTATTTTTTTCATTTATTTGTTGTCCATATTGAATAATTTCTGGCACATCTTTCCTTAAATTCATCATGCTGAGAAAAATGGCTTTATTAATGGCAAATCTGCTCCCCGGGCACTGCTCCCCGGGCCCTGTTCACGGTGTGTGTGTTCACTGCTGTGTGTGTGCACTTGGATGGGTTAAAATGCAGAGCACAAATTCCGAGTATGGGTCACCATACTTGGCCACATGTCACTTCACTTCACTTTTTTTTTTAAATCACAAACATGATATCTGATAAAAAGGTATAATTTGCCCTGTTTGACATGCACATCCATTTTTGGCATAATACTTCCCTTTCAACCAACATGCAAGATATGATGTGCTACTCTTAAAAAATGCTAACATTTTGCTTATTATTTGTCTACCGTTGTACATATTTGCCTTCCATTTTTCCTTATTTCCTTAACTTTATCTTGTATCTGACACAGACTGAACTGTGTGTGGAATGTTAATGGTTTTTGTTTATATTGACTGAACTTGACCTGCTCATGAATATGCTTTGGTTTAGGATGGCTATGGCTGTTGGGCCACATTTAAGGAAATAAGGAAAAATAAAAGGCAAATATGTACAACGGTAGAAAATTAGTTTTGCATAAATTTTTTGCTGTTGTTTTTGTGTTGACTTTTAGTAGTGTGTTTTGTGATGTTAAGAGTTGAACGGTTAATTGATTATTGATTAATTTGATTATCATAATCAAAACATAACCAGCAACATCTGGCCACATCGTTTTCTTGGCTTTTTTTGCCATAACAAATGCATCTTAAAGAACACAGTTACAGCAGCCAAACAAAAATTGTAAAAAGTCAAGCATCAAGAGCCCAACTAAAGCAAACTCTGATCTCCATCATGGGAATGTCAAACGAAACAATAAAACAACATCTAATAATCTGTTAATTCTCAATAAGAACTTCTGTAGACATGTGACAGAAATAAGCCAATCTGGTTAGTAATAAGTGAAGCTGGTAATGCATCATTTATTCACCCTCAAGTTGTTCCAACGTAAATGTTGGTAACCAGACAGCTGATGGTTGCAATTGACTTCCATAGTATTTTTTTCCCCCCTACTATGGAAGTCAAAACATCATCGTTTGTGGTTCAGCTGCAGCTCAGGAAGCAGGCTAGAACAGACTGCGGGTGAAATATCCAAGGCTATTTTTTAAATATCAAATAATGTTTAATGTTTATAATATTTATATTTTATTTATGTAATTTCTGCATTTTAAATGACTGTTGTTGCTAGCTGCTAAGGCTGATGAGATGTGTTATCTTACCCGTGAATCATTCATCCTTTTTGTAATTTTGTTTTTAAAGTTTATTTTTATTCATTTTATTTATTTTTAATTGTGTAATGTTTTATTTAACAGGCAGTGATTTCAATAAATCTGAGAGTAGGCTATTTGAAAATAACAATCAAATCACTGGTGTTTTTTTTAATACTTGTTCTTGTATTTTTGTTATTCATGTTGAAATATTAAATATTGAGTGTCTATTTTGTATTTTTTCCAAGTCTTTTAGTAATCGTTTGTAATGATAAGATAGATTTTTGTAGGCTAGCACTTAACTACAAGACAAACAACAAAACACAGAACTGTTTTTCAGGTGAAGGAAAATCTTGCAACTGACAAGGTAAATAATATAATTAAAGTCTTCTTTCTTATTTCTTTTTAGTAATAATTAGAAATGTAAGAAATAAGTTAGTCTAGTGTCGTGCATTGAGTTTGATCGTCTATTATGAATCATAGTTTTCCTAAGACATCAAAAGTAAAAGCTCAGAATGACATTCCAGAATATTATGTTTATAGATTATAATTACTGAATTACTTTAAAGTTGTTAAAAATTGTGAAAATAAATATTACAGTAAATATAATATAGTGAAATAAAACTGTATAATTTGCACATAGTCCTTAATCTCCATGGGAAAGTGAGTGAATCGTTTTAATAAATGTTTTATTATGTTTGTAGATGACATTAATAACATACAACTTTGTATACAATAGCTACACAATATGTATCAAGAATATATTCAATGTCATCAGAACACAGGAAAGTAAAAGAGAAAGTTAACAATGATTGATAAGAAACATAAAGGAAAGATAAGAAAAGCTATAAAAAAACGAGAGATACATTTTTTGTGTTGGCGACGTACCTCTTCTCTCACGTAAAAGTACAGGACTGTCTCCTTCGGTAGGTTATCCACGGCTTGATCGACTCGCCATTGAATTGTGCTAGAGCTCCCATCTCTGGGTGACTCTCTGAGCACCGTTACACAGGTTCCCCTCACAACATGAGAAGCTCGCAACACCAAGATCATATTCTATGCCATCACAAAGTGATTTAGAGGCACAGCCTTTTACCACTGTTGACTGGCCTCCAAAAGTTGCTGATGAAAAGAAAGAAAACAGAGGTTGATTCAGTCTAAGCTGGACAGTGGTATATGTGATCTGTGTCAAATGATTAAACCTAAGAGAGTTTAAAAGATCTTTAATCTTCTTCTTTTTTCAGATTCTCACATGTTATTTGAATGCAGTGGTCTTCAGTCCCTGAACAGATCAATGTGTTTGTGCAGCTCTGAATGTCACAGTAGTAACATGTCCTTCCATTGGGGATGTTAGAGGGATCTACAGGAGGAAAACAGGTATTATTATTTTAATAACATTTTCTGTATAAAATAAATCTCCTTTAGCTGCTCCATTCAGTCAGTTCATGACAGAAAGCCACACCCTTGTGTTTTATTTCCTGATTGAATGTCATTTGGAAGTAAAATGACTTTAAAGAAGATAGTTATTTTCATATGATCATTGAAGGACAATACCTGGAGCATCTTGGAGGTTACACTCGTCTGTGTTACAGCAGGAAGTAGTTGTCTTTAGATATCCTAAGTTCAAGGACCCACTTTGACAGGCAAGAGCACAATCTTTACTCTTCACTTTAGTATTAGTGTCACCTAAAAAACATGAATGACACAGGAAAGACCAGTTCAACTGCACATTACTTTGATGGAAAATTTAATTATAAATATGTCCAAATGTAGCATGTTTCTCATTTCAAACATTTAAAAAAACCAAAAAAAAAAAAAAAAAAGAAAATCATAACAATCTGAGAGACAATAATTCAAATATCAGAAATATATGTGCAATATTCTGTGATTGAAATCATAAATTCTGCCAGAAAAACGAGTATCTGTTCTGTTGCACCACCAGAAAATAGTGGCAGCATCTTTAATCAGTCAATCAGTCAAATATAACAGTAAATTTCAATCATATTGGACTTACCAAATTGTGTTACTCCTGTTGAACTCATGCACTGGGAATATCCATTATGACATGTTTGTACCGTTTGATCTGCGCAAGAACCGTTCAGACCCTTGCACTCATAACATCTGAGAGAGTGTCCTTTAGTAATAAAACAGAGACAGTGAGAGAGAACATCTAATGATCTGTATTAGTAATCAAAAACATCACAAACTATTTGTCTTTGTACCTGCAGTGAAAAGAATGAAGAGAAGAAAAACTGAGATTTGCAGATCCATCTTTGATCAGGAGGAGAATGAAATAACACACCTGTTTCATTGTTCATTTTATAGTTTCTCAAAAGGGGAGGATCTTCATGAGAAAATGAAAGTTTAACAAAAGTAGGCACTTCTTGAAACAGAAAGAGCGCTCAAAGTCGACACTCTGAGGCTGTTTTCTAAATCACACCCTATACCCTCATTCACTATTCCCTACATTAGTTCACCAATATAGTACACTTGACAGAGTGAATGAAAAGAAGTGAGTGAATTCAGACACTGATGAACACCTGATTATCAGAATCACTGAAGGACAGAGAAACAAGACCAGAAAAAAGAGAAGAGACGAGCAGAAACAGAAGAACTAAAACTGACTTCAGCCACACTGAGTGTGAAACCAGTTCACAAACCAGTTTGACATTATTTCTTTCATACATGTACAGAAGTTCTTGTTGAGAATTAACAGATATGGATGTTGATGTTTTATTGAAAATAAAAATGTATTGAAGTTTGCAGTCACCATCGTGGTGAACAGTGTCTGCTTTAGTTGTGCTCTTGACTCTTTAACATTAGCTTTCTCTGGCTGCTGTAACTGAGTGTTTATAAAACACGTTTGTTATGGCAGGAAAAACCCAACATGAAGTTGGTCAGGTTTTTTATCTGTTGTGATGATGCTGTAATCATTTTGGTCTAATTCACTGATCTCTTTCTGTGTCTAGTCTTTGATTTAACGGGTATTTTATGTTTATTCATTATACCATGTCTGTAAACAACAGCATAAGAACAGCAATGTTTATGATGATGGAAACTATATCACCTGATCATCATTGTTTCTGGTTTCTTTGCATCAAAACAGGATGTTTAAACAGGATTAATCATGTGCATCCAGTGTGTTGGTGTTGGTCATATATACTGAATTGCAGCTATTATAATATTTCAGGGGAGTGGTTCCCAACCTTTTTTACGCCAAGGCCCCCCTCCTCTCCGAATCAATACTGCATGGCCCACCTCCTTTTTTTTTTTTTTCTCACAAAAAACATTTGTATTGTAGTGTTATTACTTTTCAACCCCATGTTATTTCTTTAAAGAAGAAACTCGAGAAGAAAACCTTCAGTTATTTTTTGCCAACATACTTTACATTCTTTACACCTTTAAAAGTGCTTAGTCTGCTTGGTTATACAGTTATACAGAATTGACAAAATCGATTTTTTTTTTCCCACCTTAACCACGTGTTGTACAGTGGAGCAATTGTTTTGTTTTTTTCTTTCTCAGTTGTAAATGCCTTCATAAACATATAAAAAAAGCCAAGATTTATCCCACAACTATTTAAAGAAACTATTACACCTGCCTGAACACAAGTGTTACAGAGAATCGTAGCGCCCAAAATGGACGACCAGGCAAAATTTATCATCCTGGCTCAAGAGAGCACAAACTTTTTTACCTTTTTTGTTAACTTTTGTCATCTCGCCATCAACTGCCACTCGACGACGAGACCCTTAAGCTGCTTTTCTGGAGGGAGACTATCATTAGGTGTTTGGAGAGTGTTGCGTCCCAATCCAGAGAGCAGCCAGACCCAGAGCAAGCTTCTACACCAGTGACCACCGAGATCACGTGAGCCCCCCGCAGACCGAGCGGCACCACCCGCGACGAGCGAGCCAGAGCCCAGGGAAAAGGGAACAGAGCTTGCCATTGCCCCGGATGCAGTGCCCCGATGTGGTTCTGACCAGTGGTGTGAGCCTGTGACACCAGTGGATGAGGGAACGGAAGCAGAGGACTGGCTGATCGACTTCGACAGGGACTTGTCAACTCCCACCCGATATCTGAATCTTCATCGTTGTTTAATGACACCATCATCATGTCCAGTCTCGTGTCACTTCCACCACCACAGAGCTCAGTCCTCCAGCTCCATCGCTTCTGGATATTTGCAGCCCTGCACCATCTCTGGGGACACCCTGTCAGGACATCGATCTGCAGGTCGAGCAACCACCAGCAGAGGAGCCAGGGGCGCAGCAGAGTTCAGTTTCAGCCCACTGTCAATGTATGTTAAAGAATGCGTCAAAAACTCCCTGAAGTTGAACACACAGATACACAGAACACACACAGTTTTTTTTTTTTTTTTTTTTTGAGAAATTTGGCCAAGATGAAATCATGTCTGACTTTTAAAAGCCTTGAAATTGTAATCCATGCTCTCATATCATCAAGACTTGATTACTGTAATTCGTTGTACAAGGGTAGTCAAGCATCTGTCCTACGGCTGCAAAAGGTTCAAAGTGCTGCCGCGAGATTGTTAAAGAATACAACTCCACTATACGGTCCATCATAATTCACGTTATAATGTTTACACATCCATTTTAAAGGCTTCCCTATATGGTATCACCCCATATTTCAGTGGCCCAGCTTTGCATTCACAAAACTAGGTAGGATGAGTACATAGTTGTTTTTCTATTCTTCCTTGTATGCACTATTTTTGCTGTCAACTTTCCTCTGTAGACTCTTTGATGGTGCCATTTTCTCTCACCAGCTAGCTTAAATGTTAACATCACTCTACACACAACGTAATAGCATACCTCCAACACGCAAACAATAAAAAAAAGTCGGCCGAAGAACAAAAACTGCCGACGGTCGACTTAATTTTGTAAGTCAATTTTGTAGATAACAAGCTACACTTCTTGTATTTCGGCCACACCTCAAGGTGTCACTGTGACCTCAACGTATATTTATTTATTTGGTTTTTGCTTTTTTACATTTCTTTGTATATTTATTTATGCATTTATTTATTTTTAATTTGGCAGACTTGACATTCCATAACTGACCCAGAAACACATTTTTGTTTTATTGAGTTACTGAAAAAGTCTCAGCTTTCTAATTTAGTTAAAATCATATTATGGAAGCTCGTTTTCGTCACAACTGAGTAAAAACTATGGTTCTTTAAGAATTAAGAGAAACTTTCTTTTAACTCCTTAATGTCAGTTGCGAACCGTGACTCTTGAAACTTGGCCCTCTCACCCCTTCCCTTGACGGGAAAAAAGTAAACTCAGCCTAAAATCAGCCTTGTTTACTGTGTCCTCTTCTATAATACTGCATGATACCTTTGACAAGAAATACCACAAGAAAACATCAGAGTGAGTGTGAGAGTTATCACCATAATTAAACAAAAAGTAATAAAATGCAAATCATCATTACAAAGAATTGCATCATCACACAATTGGAGTGGGATTAGCTTAAAGGATTCACTTTAGAATTAAAATTCCTGATAATTTACTCACCCCCATGTCATCCATGATGTTCATGTCTTTCTTTCTTCAGTCGAAAAGAAATTAAAGGGTTAGTTCACCCAAAAATGAAAATTCTGTCATTAATTACTCACCCTCATGTTGTTCCACACCCTTAAGACCTTTGTTCATCTTTGGAACACAAATCAAAATATTTTTGTGCAATTTAACCAACACTTTGAAGGTCCAGAGAGGTAGGCTACTAAAGTCCATGTGACTGCAGTGGTTCAACTTTAATTTTATGAAGTGACGAGAACACTTTTTTGTGAGCAAAAACAAAACAAAAATAATGACTTTATTCAACATTATCTTCTCTTTTACGTTCAGTGCTTCCAGGTTCTAGTCAACGCCCCGACACTGTTCACATGATCAGCACGAAAAACTAGTAATTAATGACTGGATTTTCATTTTTGGGTGAACTAACCCTTTAAGTGAATTTACTGAAGGCTATATCAGGAAAAGTAACTAAGTTTACAATATGTATACATTCATTAATATTATGCTTAACATGATGAAAATGTCTTTGTTAATGTTTCGATTACAAGCGAGATGATAAATATTATAAGTACAGTGTCTTTCAGCATACCTTCTGATGTTCATCCGTGTTTTCGTGCCGTGAGAGAGATGATCGGTTCACTCACGCTGGCTGAATGATTCAGTCAACAGGTTTTCATTCCACTGTGTTGCACACACAGAAGAGGCGGAGACTTCTGGTGGCACATATATTGTTTTATTGCTATAAACACGCATAAACAGAGATAAGAATAGTTATCTTCAACTGTGTATCAGTGACTGCCAGAGTGGCTTCTTCATATATAAAATAATATATGAAGCTTCTTTCAATAACCTCACTTTGCACAATCTTATGACAATACATCAAAAGAAAATGAGAATACATTGCTGTATACTGTCTGTAACACACTTTCATTACATCAAACAGACAATACTCAAACATACACAAACGGTGTATAAGAACTTTGTTTCCTTTTTAGTAGGCTATATTTCTCTCTGTGTGCTCTGTTGTAAACGATCAGCAATTTAGTTGTCCCTAACCCATGACAGATTTACAGAACACAAACGTAACAATAAACAAATATCAACTCTTTTATAACAACGAGTGATTGCAATTATATTGTCTAACGACATTAAGCATTATTATTATGTCGTGATGTCTCGCGCAGCGGAGTCGGCCGCCTCCCAGCCGCGATTGCGCAATCCATCGCGCGGGCGCCGCCGGCCGCATCTCAACCGCTAAATTTATCGAGTTAATATACAAATTCATCAAACTAACACATATAACTAACGTATAAACATTTTATGAACACAAACTGTGATGCCACATCACTCATCTTACCTGTAAACACACATAAACAGAGATAAGAATTAGTTATCTTCAACTGCGTATCAGGCCCTGTCCCAAATGGCACACTTCGGACTTGTGGACTTCCTCAGAGTCCACACTTTGGTGACGTCATGTAGGGCAGACCTATAGGGCCCTTGGCGCGAGTCCACGAGTGCACATTGAGAGGTATTTTTGGGACAGAGCTTTCGTTCACTTCCGGTTCCGGTTCAACGCTGCTGCCTGCTGTCTGACGGAGCTTCGTGGAGTTTATCCTAAATCCTTCTCTTTATTCCTATTCACATAATATAATTTTCTTGTTTTTCACTAGATTACTTAACCTATTGCATAGTATTACTGAACGGAACAATTTATTACTAGTAATCTACCACCTAGTGTCAGCCATAGCCCGCTAGCCGGCTAGCTACCGTCTATTATTTTTTTTTTCCCTCTAAACTAACCTTCCTTGTCGATCTAATGGCGGATTTATCCGATGTATGTTATTCTGATCTGTCCTCGCCAGATCGGGAAGCTGTGGAGACTTTGCTGCCTGGCNTCCACGAGTGCGCATTGAGAGGTATTTTTGGGACAGACTCGATCGTCACGCCGGAAATAACGGTCTGGTTGTTTTTTGACAGGAGCTGCAGGTTCGGGGAATATGCTGCCTATTGTTGTTGTTGTATATCACAAATATCTTATACAAATATTAGAATATTTAGCATCGAGAACAGGTTTCTTTTCTTTTGCAAAATATTATCTCCATGTCAACTACACAGCCTGCTTTTGCTTATGCCACCTGGGCATTAGACAATATATACATGCTTATTTAAATAATGTGTACAGTTGTAATAATACATAATGTTCCATTTGAACTAAGATTACAATTTTAACACATAATAAACATGTGCGTGAGTTTCAGATGAATTTACAGGTTTAAATATAAATACTAGGTTTACATATGACTCGGTAAAGCCCAGACATTCGGTTCTATTTATTTAATGAATCATAATGCGATCGTATTATTCAACGCGCTATTATTATGTTTGAGATATCAACCACTGGTCGATGACCATAATGTTTGTATAAACTGTAGGTAACAACTGGTAAAATGTACACCTAGGTCATAAAAACCGTATTGATACCTAGACTTAAATATTTTCTTCTAAGCCATGTCATCAATTGCTCTTGAGCGAAATCTCCTCCCATCCGTTGTCTGATTGGCATTTCGCAAGGATCCTGGGTAGTTAAAGTGTGCGGAGCCTGCATCTGCACCGCTTCAAGGGTACAAAGGGGGCGCTGCTGAGCACACTTCAGAGCGTTAAAATGCTGAATGGGACTGCCTAGGGACTTGTAGACTCTGCGAGCACACGCAATTTAAGTCCACGAGACCGAAAGTCCACATGAAGTGCGCCATTTGGGACAGGGCCTCAGTGACTGCCAGAGTGGCTTCTTCATATATAAATCAAAGTCAAAGTCAAAGTCTGCTTTATTGTCAATTCTTCCACATGTATAGTACATACATACAGAGAATCGAAACTGCGTTACTCTCAGACCCCCGGTGCATACAGATAACACTAACAGTAGAGCTTAAGAATCTAGATCAATATAAAATATAAGATATAACTATACAAGATCAATATAAAATATAAGATATAACTATACAATAAGGGGATGTAAAAAAAGACATAATAAAAAATATATAAATAAAGTTAAATAAAGCAGCGCAAGGCACATGGCAGATAGAGTGCAAACCAGTGAACAAACAGTGCAGATAAAGAT
>RJVU01023003.1:4510419-4542876 GCA_003731715.1 Anabarilius grahami
GTGAGTGCTGAGTGGAGGGTAGTTGAGATGGCATCATCGGTCGACCGGTTGGACCGATATGCAAACTGGAATGGGTCCAGGGAGGGGGGGAGGGCAGAATTGATGTGGTGCATGACTAGCCGTTCAAAGCACTTCATGAGGATGGGAGTAAGTGCAACAGGACGGTAGTCATTGAAGCAGGATGGAGATTTACATTTACATTTACATTTATGCATTTGGCAGACGCTTTTATCCAAAGCGACTTACATTGCATTATACTATACATTTGTAATGGAGTATGTGCAATCCCTGGGATCGAACCCATGACCTTGGCATTGCTAGTACCATGCTCTAACCACTGAGCTACAGGAAAGCTGAGAAGAGATGGCTTCTTCGGGACTGGAATGATGGTGGTGGTTTTGAAACATGTGGGAACAACAGCCTGACTAAGTGAGATGTTGAAGATGTCTGTGAAGACATCAGTGAGTTCTGCTGCACAGTCTCTCAGTACACGCCCAGGAATGTTGTCAGGACCCGGAGCTTTGCGTGCATTGATCCTGCTGAAGGATCTCCTCACGCTGTCCGGAGTCAGCGTCATCACCTGGTCACCGGGAGGGGGTGGAGTCTTCTGTGCAGTGGTGCCATTTTGTTCCTCAAAGCGAGCGAAGAAGGTGTTCAGCTCATTCAGCAGAGAGGTGTTGCTATCACAGGTCCATGGTGGGGGCTTGTAGTCCGTAATGGTCTGTATCCCCTGCCACAGGCTACGAGTGTCTCTGCTGTCACTGAAACGATGGGCTATCCTCCTGAAGTACTGTCTCTTAGCCTCACTGATGCCGCGGGATAGGTTGGCCCTGGCTGTTCTCAGGCCCACCTCATCTCCAGCTCTGAATGCAGCGTTCCACGTCTCCAGGAGTCTGTAGACCTCCCCTGACATCCACGGCTTCTGGTTAGCCCGGACAGTGATGGTTTTTGTAATTGTTACATCCTCAATACACTTGTTGATGTAGGCAGTGACAGTCTCTGACAGGCCACACCTGAATCTGTTTCTGAACTGGTTTGGCGACTTTAATGAGCGGTCTGTATGCAGGCATTAGCATGACAGTGATGTGGTCTGAGGCACCGAGGTGGGGGAGGGGGAGGGCTTTGTAAGCTCCTCTCTGTGTGGAGTAGACAAAGTCTAAAATGTTTTTACCTCTTGTTGGAAAATTAATGTGTTGGTGTATTTTTGGAAACACACTCTTTAAGTCAGCATGGTTGAAATCCCCAGCTATGATGAGAAAAGCATCAGGGTGTGCTGTCTGCTGCTCACTGATGTGCTGGTGCAGTTCATTTAGTGCCTCGCTCCTGTTGCTGTTGTTGTTGTTCGGGGGAATGTAAACCGAAACGAGCAGTATGGCAGTGTATTCCCTCGGCAGATAGAACGGCCGGCACTTAATAATCATAAACTCCACCAGGGGTGAGCAGTGTTTGCAGATCACAACAGCATCGCGGCACCACGCATCATTGATGTAAACACAAAGCCCACCACCGCGAGTTTTTCCTCCCGCGACGAGAGCTCTGTCCGCTCGATAGCACGTCAGCTGGTCGAGCGATGACGACGTACAAAAACACTGCGACTCACAAGACAAAAAACACGAAAACACCGTTCTGTCGGGACAGAGAGAAGCCGCTGCGTGTGGACGCGCCGCCATATCCTATTAGTAAAAGTAAAAAGTAAAAGTAAAATGAAGCTCTATGTCCTGCGGCTCACGATCACCCTCTAGCATCACCCGCCAGCGTCTACAGGTCTAAGTGATGTTCAAGTTGGCATCATTGCAGAGTACTATATACAGGTCCTTCTCAAAAAATTAGCATATTGTGATAAAGTTCATTATTTTCCATAATGTAATGATAAAAATTAAACTTTCATATATTTTAGATTCATTGCACACCAACTGAAATATTTCAGGTCTTTTATTGTTTTAATACTGATGATTTTGGCATACAGCTCATGAAAACCCAAAATTCCTATCTCAAAAAATTTGCATATCATGAAAAGGTTCTCTAAACGAGCTATTAACCTAATCATCTGAATCAACTAATTAACTCTAAACACCTGCAAAAGATTCCTGAGGCTTTTAAAAACTCCCAGCCTGGTTCATTACTCAAAACCGCAATCATGGGTAAGACTGCCGACCTGACTGCTGTCCAGAAGGCCATCATTGACACCCTCAAGCAAAAGTGGCTTGACCTGGCTTCCCCAGGTCAAGCCACTTTTGAACCAGAAACAGCGGCAGAAGCGCCTGACCTGGGCTACAGAGAAGCAGCACTGGACTGTTGCTCAGTGGTCCAAAGTCATTCGGAAATCAAGGTGCCAGAGTCTGGAGGAAGACTGGGGAGAAGGAAATGCCAAAATGCCTGAAGTCCAGTGTCAAGTTCCCACAGTCAGTGATGGTCTGGGGTGCCATGTCAGCTGCTGGTGTTGGTCCACTGTGTTTTATCAAGGGCAGGGTCAATGCAGCTAGCTATCAGGAGATTTTGGAGCACTTCATGCTTCCATCTGCTGAAAAGCTTTATGGAGATGAAGATTTCGTTTTTCAGCACGACCTGGCACCTGCTCACAGTGCCAAAACCACTGGTAAATGGTTTACTGACCATGGTATTACTGTGCTCAATTGGCCTGCCAACTCTCCTGACCTGAACCCCATAGAGAATCTGTGGGATATTGTGAAGAGAAAGTTGAGAGACGCAAGACCCAACACTCTGGATGAGCTTAAGGCCGCTATCGAAGCATCCTGGGCCTCCATAACACCTCAGCAGTGCCACAGGCTGATTGCCTCCATGCCACGCCGCATTGAAGCAGTCATTTCTGCAAAAGGATTCCCGACCAAGTATTGAGTGCATAACTGAACATAATTATTTGAAGGTTGACTTTTTTTGTATTAAAAACACTTTTCTTTTATTGGTCGGATGAAATATGCTAATTTTTTTTAGATAGGAATTTTGGGTTTTCATGAGCTGTATGCCAAAATCCTCAGTATTAAAACAATAAAAGGCCTGAAATATTTCAGTTGGTGTGCAATGAATCTAAAATATATGAAAGTTTAATTTGTATCATTACATTATGGAAAATAATGAACTTTTATCACAATATGCTAATTTTTTTGAGAAGGACCTGTATACAAATATATTTTCATATACATTTAACGCAAGAACCATATTTAACAAATGATAACTAATAATATTAATGATAAACAATACATACATGACTACTTGAGTTCATATCTCTACAATTGCACCTTCTCTCAAAGTAAATAGGTGACAGCTAAAAGATCAAAAATGTAATAATTGCTGCAATGATGCTCCAGACTTGCTTTTTTCCTTTTGGAACTGTTGGAATATGTTGTAAAATTGTAATACATTTTAAAACTACATTTAGCATTATTTATCACCAGATGGCAGCAGATCATCTTTTGTAGGAGAAGAGTGGGGATGGTTGCAATACTTTTTGCATTTCCTTGAGTTTCTCAGAGACTGTTTGTATTGGAAAGCCAACATTTTAATACAATATACCAACATCTGTCAGCTACTCACCCACACTGCTGCAACACGTGTAGCCTACACAGTTTATACTTGAATAGACAAAGTCAAATGTTGCTACTGACCCCAGGGGAAGTTAAAATGTAATAAAAATCATTCTTAAACATTATTTTCAAATGTATTTATTTTACTTGTGCACAGACAGGGTCTTCCCTAAGTTAAATCGTCTGGGGGAAAACATTTAAGTAGTAACAACCAGGTTTTGGTCAATCAACATCAACACACTGCGTTTAATAACTTCTGTGAACTTCTGTAAAAGCTTACTGAACTGAACTGTTTTAACTTAAGTGAATGTTGCATTATATTCTTATATTCTTGCAAGTTGTGGCAAACAATGAAAAAAGGGGTTAGGTACGGAGCCCCTAATTGGACATGGTGGTAGAAAAAAAAATGGGAAGGAAGGAAATTTAATGTGGTGGTGGAAAAAAAATTTGGGATGGGAGCAATTTTTTTTTTTTCAAATCTTTTGCGTTCCCTCGCAAAGATGTTTTGCGTTCCCTTGCTGTGAGCTCGGACAAACACTTCCTCTTTAATGTCCCGCTGGCTGGCAGTAGTGTTTCAGTTAGTAACATACGTTAATAATGCACACAAATAATGCGCGGCTCATAGAGTTTGAACTTGTTGGACTCAAAAATGAAGAAATGCAGTCAGTGCTTATGTCAAGCAGTTCAGTTGGCAATATATTCACAGATTCGAGCTTCCCGGATTAATAACTCGTGAGCTAAACGTTGTTAAAACACAAATGCAGCTACTTCCAATCATAGTAACCTAGACAACAAGCGACAACAACTAAATTTCCCTCAAATGTGCTTTATAATAAATTGGTCTCTATGAGCAGGCGGCGGAGATACACGCCTGAAGGGACCGTCTGAAAAGTGCAAAACCCAACATTTAGTTTGATTTTAAAAAATTCATAACGTTTATGATTATTAATTATTAAATAAAATAATATAATAATAACTTCACTGTTATTAGTAAAAATATTAAATAAATTGTAATGCCATCAAATCCAGTAAGCAATTATCATGCAAAAGCTGTTGTAAGTATGTAAGCTGTGTACCAACATCATTTGTGTAAAGAAGGCCTTTATGTGCTCCTTGCCAAACTAAGTGTTGTAGTACCTAACCAGCAGGAGAGCAGTGATGTATGAACTGAATTTGGTGACAGTACAGTGTGTTACAGTGAAGTTATTGAGTATTATTCGTAATATAAAATGAGCAAAAGGGTTTCGGGTTATGCACTTTTCAGACGGTCCCTTCAGGCGTGTATCTCTGCCGCCTGTTCATAGAGACCAATTTATTATAAAGCACATTTGAGGAAAATTGAACTGTAGCTTGTTGTCTAGGTTACTATGATTGGAAGTAGCTGCATTTGTGTTTTAACAACGTTTATCTCACGAGTCATTAATCCGGGAAGCTCGAATCTGTGAATATATTGCCAACTGAACTGCTTGACATAAGCACTGACTGCATTTCTTCATTTTTGAGTCCAACAAGTTCAAACTCTATGAGCCGCGCATTATTTGTGTGCATTATTAACGTAACTGAAACACTACTGCCAGCCAGCGGGACATTAAAGAGGAAGTGTTTGTCCGAGCTCACAGCAAGGGAACGATTGTAACTTTGCGTGGGAACGCAAAACATCTTTGCGAGGGAACGCAAAACATCTTTGCGAGGGAACGCAAAAGATTTGAAAAAAAAAAAAAATTCCTCCCATCCCAAATTTTTTTCCACCACCACGTAAAATTAACTTCCTTCCCATTTTTTTTTCTACCACCATGTCCCTTTAGGGCAGTGGCGGCTACTGGTCTGTCAGAGAGGGGAAGCTCGTTTTCGGCCTACATCATAAAATTGTCTATTTATTTAAAAGTAAATTCTGCCCTACGTTCCTTTTCAAGAAAATGGTCTGTGACCCTGTCGTACCAACTAGGAGTCTTTTCAAGTGACTTGACCAGTGTCCTCTCAATGGCCAGCAGAGCTAGGCTGCTTAAACGGCCTTGGCCCATTGTGTTTCGGGTGTAGGACTCGAGTCGCTTTAAACAGGAGAAGCTCCTTTCTACACCTGCAGATGTAGCTCCAATTGTTGCCACTAATGAGAACAGTTTGTAAAGCTGAGGCATTGCACTGTCCAACTCCATGTCTTTAAGGAACACCAAGTAATCACACAGCTTTCCCCTGTTACCCTGCAAGTCCTGATCTGAATACAGGACTTGAAGTTCTGACCTCAGTCTTCCTGAATCAAAGTGATGGCCATAACTTTTCAGGACACTTTGGAAGGCCTCCTCTGGAAATACCTGTCTCATGTCATCAAATTTCCCTGGATTGACTAATTCTAAGAAGAGCATGCTTTCCAAATTTGAAAAACGTAGAGGAATCTGCTCCAAGATGTTCCCTTTCGTGGGAACTATAGACGCTACGTCAGTGACGTTATGGGAACCTTCTGCATTTTTGTGTTCGTGAAGCACTATTGTATCCAACCAATGAGAGAACGTGACGTCAGAGGCGGGCGACGTCGCGGACTATAAAGCATGCCCAGAAACAGAGAACGCTAGCTTCTGTTGTCTTCAGTAAGCGCTATCTGTATCTTGTCTGTCTTATTTACTGTTGTTTGTCTCGCAAAAGTGATCTCTTCGTCTGAGGACAAGAGTTTCCAAGCACAAAATTCACAAAGTATATATAATGACGGAACGATTCACCAAGTGTGTGCCTCCCTGTCCGCGATTCATCGTGGTGGGGGACACACATGAGATGTGTGTGAAGTGCCTGGGGGTTGAGCACGCACAGGCAGCTCTCGAGGGGGCTGTCTGTGTGCACTGTGAGAGGCTCACTCTCAGGACGCTTCGCTCACGCCGGGCGCCCTTCGAGGAGGGCGCCGCGGCGAGTGTTCCCCGCGGGTCTGGTCCCGCTGCTGCCGAGGCACGGCGTAGACTGCACTCGTGGGGTTCACAGATNACTGGGGGCTATTGCTTTCACTTTGGCCTGCAGACCATTGAGATCTGAAGCCATGACAGCAGCCCCATCATAGGTCTGTGCCACAAGCTTGTCCTTAAAATTATAGCCCTGCATGTTCTCATTTATTATTTCAAAAATGGACTGGGCATCTCGCCCCCCCGAAACATCAAAAAATCCAATAAAGCGCTCCTGAATTTTACCTGCACTATCCACATAGCGAACAATGACAGAGAGTTGGGCACGGCAGGATATATCAGTTGTTTCATCCACCTGCCATCCAAAAAAGGGAGCATCCTGAATTTCATCTCTGATCTGATCAGAAACGGTGGCTGCAAGAGCAGAGATCAAATCATTTTGAATAGTATGGGACATACCAGAAAACACAGTTGAGGACTCGAATTGTGTGGACAGGACAGAGTCATATTTAGCTACTGTTTCTGTGAACTCCCTGTAATTCCCCTTGTTGGATGATTCACTACTCTCATCATGTCCCCTAAATGACAGCTCCTGCCGGCCAAGCAAGAATGTCACATCAATAAGGCGGTTTAGGAAGGCCCTGTTTTGTTTGACTATTTCATTATGTTTAGCAACTTGAATGCGAGCACCTTCATTTATTGCATGCTCAACCCTGATCCTGCCCATGCAACTTAATCTTGCACATGCACTCACATGCTCATTGCTCTTTTCATGTCTTTTATATGCCCTGTCAAAGTTAGACAGATCTCCAAACCCCACCTTTGACCAAACAACACATCCGTAGGGACCCTGTCGAATGGAACGCAGCTTTAACCTCGGTCAGTATTCACTACAGAAAGTGAAAGTAAAAAGTGACGGAGCTGTAGGCATCGGATGCGGCATTAACGGATATTGTCTCAGAGACGAAAAATGTCCTCTTTGTAACGTTCTTATGTGACCATAAAATAACCAAAATGGAACATCTCTCTAAAGTCATATAAGAAACCTTGAACTGCAGCACTTTCATTACCAAAGGAGGTCGTTTTAGGAATGTCCCGAATGTTCTGTAAAGGTTCAGAATTTTCGTCACCTTTAGAGAACTTTTAGGGAACATTGCGCAAGGTCACAAGAACATCGCCTTCTACGTGGGGAGGACTTTACATGGTTTCCCAACAAGTCTTATCAGACATAAAAGGAATGGAAGTATTGTGATTTCATTCTGTTCCTGACACACAATGGATCTGAGAGTCTCTGTCGTTCTTCTTTTAATTTTTCTCACTGTAGGTACAAAAACAGCAAGTATTGAATGTATTATTTGGTACACTGAGATCACTGAATGTCTCTCTCTGTCTTTAAGGAAATTCTCTCAGGTGTTACTCGTGCTTACCGGATTCGACGGGTTCCTGTAAAGCAAAAGTGGAGACATGTCCAGTTGGATATTCTAAATGTGCGAGGAGTGTACTGGAACAAACAGCTGGTAAGTCCAGTGTGAAGTGGAAATCTGCTGTAATAATTTACTGAACGTACTGCTGGAGAGAAAGTATATTGTGGATCTTTTCACATGACTGCAAATCTTGGAATTGTTTTATCTTATTATATGGTTGTTTATGTCTTTTTTGCAGGTTCCTCTAAGGTGTTCTTCACAACTAAAGTGTGTGCAGATAAGTGTGAACCAGGGATCCATCAGATAGATGAAAGGGACGTTGTCTCTCCACTGCTGTGACACTGACCTTTGCAATGCAGCAGGTATTGTTCTTTATTTGACTGTGTGCAGTTTGATTTTACCTACAGTAACTTTAAACGGGTAAATGATTTATACAAGTCATTCAATAATTCAAACAAACAATAATAATACACAAGTGAAGTGATGGTTCATAAGATGCACAATATCACGAGTAGTCAAAAATAATGTAAAGTTTGAACAGCATGAAAAGTGTATGAATTAGTCAAGTGCTTTTAAGATTTTGTACTGATTTAAAAAAATTGTGACGAAATTGATCAACAATAAACATGCCATTTTTTAATAACTATTATTATTATTAGTAATAGTAACACCAATTTCTTTATCATCTTGATCAGATGGAGTGTTTAAGGGAAGCTTCCTCCTGCTCTTCTCTCCTCTGCTCTTCTACTTCCTGTTTCAGTAAGTCCAGATTCAAGACTTCAGATTCTACAGTGAAGACCAGCACAAAAACTGAATATGAGACACAATTGATTTAATTTACTGAGTACAGCTTGTTTGTTGCTCTGCTGTTCTTTGGTTTAAGGAACTAAAAAAAAATTTTGTTACTGCATCAGCACTAACAGATGTATAAATGTATAAAAGTTATTATAGAATGTAATAAAGAATTAAGGAAGTGTGCTAAACTGCGTAATAAAATATTTATGTATTAGCCTACACATCTTTCTCAGTTATTTCTGTGACTGACTGGAAATTGGATTTATTTTGGTTATTCAACTACTAAAGTTTAAAAAGGTTGAAATGCTTAGAAATAATATGCCTATAATCTACAACTGCCCACAATTACATTTAATACATTAAGCTTTTATCCAGAGAGACTGCAAAATTGTCTATGTTGCACATTTATATATATATATATACACACACAGCAAAGATCATCGCAAAAACTGAATATGATACACACAGTCACGTAGCCATCCGTCCAGTCAGTTGCCTCACAAGGTAGCCTAATTGAGTGAATTCTGTTGCAAATATCACAATACTTGACCTATAAAAAATAAATCGTATTGTTTCTTTCTTCTTGTTTGCCATATAATCATGAAGATAAGTTAGTTTTTGAGTAGTAGAGCCGTAGCGCATTTCTGCAGTCAGATCAAATACTATATAGATATAAAAAGATGGTGAATGGAGAAACTGTAACTCTCTATATGGCTAAATACATCCTGCCTTCTAAGTAAAAGAGCCAATCGCTGATTGATAAAGTCATTGAGTCACTGCAGCTGCAGTTAGAGGACTGCACATGCGAATCTGCTCATCTAGCCTAAAAAAACATTTAACGCTTTTTGTGCAAAATTTATGGGACAGTTCATGTCAGATTTTGTTGCTGATTTGAAATATGTCATTTAATTGTGAGTTTGCCAATCAGTTTTTGAGACTCCCCTCCATCAAGCACACAAGCAGGAAACCGAAGTTTAACTGGGAGTGGTGAAGAAAGAGGAAACAGTGTTAAGGTTAATATATTGAAGAATAGATTAAATACACATATGTTTCCCAAACATTTTCATGAGGTTGAGATTACAGAAGTGAGAGCACACACCTGCAGTTAGGTATTGTTATTCAAATTTGTATTATTCCACACAATAACATTATGGAAAAAGCTTGGAGATTATTTTGCTCATCCAACAAATTATGCAAATAAGGGAAAATATTTTTTTTATTTTTTATTATGATACCGTAAAAACAAAGCTCAGCCATAAATTCTGATTTTATGTTTCTATAATGATTTTTTTTTATTATGCTGTAATAGAGGTGTAAATTCAATCACATGTTTTAGCATTGAGG
Source organism: Anabarilius grahami (assembly GCA_003731715.1). Lineage (NCBI taxonomy): Eukaryota > Metazoa > Chordata > Actinopteri > Cypriniformes > Xenocyprididae > Anabarilius > Anabarilius grahami. The sequence continues at coordinate 4,520,407 of RJVU01023003.1, forward strand.
TCATAGTTTGTGGAGGTGTTGCTGTACTTACTTGCTTTATATCCAGATTTATATGTTTTATATTCTGGCCACCTCGTGTATGTAAATAGGTGGGCCAAAAATAAGAAACCCCTCTGAATACAATATAGAGCAACATCACCTTTAACTATGACCTCAGTATTGAATTTACACATTTCTGGCTGATTATAAACCTAATAAAAGTAGAATTCATGCTAGAGCTTTTGTATTGAATTCCATTAGATCGTAAAGGTGTACCTAATAAAGTGGCCACTAAGTGTATGCAACCTCCTTACTGTGATTTCTCTGGTCCTTTGATGAACTGGTAACTAAGCGTTAACAACAAATCTAATAACTGAAGATAAACGTTGTATGACATGCAAATGTAAAAGTAAATGTAGCCTAACTGACATCAAATTATGGTAGCTAACGTTAGTGAAGTGTTGGTCACTTAAGCTAGCTGCAATTAGAGTCTAACGTTATTATCTTCCAATAAACATTAACTAAAGCTGGTTACATAAAATACAACTATTGACTAGATTAATGAGAGGTCGACCAATGCATTCAAATGTCAAAAATGCAGTAATTTCATCAACTTACCAGCGAGTGAACTTTGGAAACACTGAAAATGAATATAGAGAGAACGCAAACGTCTAGCTTATTAGCTTATTAGCTATAAACCCATTCAATGTAACTGCATCGGCCATGTTTTTTACATGACACACCACCCAGCATAACCGGTTAAAAGAAGTCAACGCTTGCCACTGTACCTGACCTTAGAAAAACACATAATGGGCTGATCTTTGTACAGGATCGCCCTGAGCCTTTTACAACATTCCTTTAAATACCCAGACCAAGACAAAACATCTTCAAAATGGCGGCATGAATTAACAATTGTAATTTGCTTTAATCAAGATCCCAGACCTGGGTAGTAATTTGCATGAAAGACCCTGTATAGAATAGATAACTGATGATTTATGGCATACAGTGGGTGTGTCGACAGAAGCTACTGTATGTTCATATATGGGCATGCAGACTCTTTCCATATAGTTAATGAAAGACAGTGTTAAACAACATCAGAAGACTCTGTCTGCAATAACTACCTTCTGGGAAAGGACACACCCTCCACAGTAAAATAAAGGTTCTTTATTGGCATCTGGTTTCATGAAGAACATTTAATATCCATTGAACCATTCCAATGCACAAAAGATTCTTTATAGTGGAAAAAGGTTCTTTAGATTATTTAAAAAAAAATCTTCCATTTAAGAAGAAATTGGTTATTTTAAGAACTGTTCACTGAAAGGTTCTTTGGGGAACACAGAATGGTTCTTTTATGTCATCACTGCAAATCCCTTTTGGAACCTTTTTATTTTTAAGAGTGTAAGCAAAGTATTTTTAAACTCTCTAAATTGTTTTACCCTTTGGTCTATTTCTCTGGGAATGAGACCATTGTACCAGTCGCAGTGAGACATTTCAAATGATACCAAACATGACTGTAAATTTACTTGCATTGACACAGAATATAATATTTTTATATAATTATTCTGAGTGAATTGAGTGAAGGGAAGAATAGGTAAAGGGAAGGAAGTTGGGGAGAAGGAACAAATGCGAAGGAAGGACAGAAGGGGAAGATCTTCATCTCTGCATGTGGGGTGTGGAGACAGATGCCTGTATGTGTTTGTATTGTCCGTATCTCAGGAGAACTAAGTATCTGAGGTTCTTTCAGCCTTAAATTTGTTAAATAAAACTAAACTCAACTCTCCTCCAGTGGGTTATTGTTACATGCTTAATATACATGACACATTTATGTTTCAAAACTATTTATTTCATGCCTGTCAGGATTATACAGTTGCCTTTTTGCTTCCATGGTGTGCCATGATGTGATGTAATATATAATGTATTTTTCTAATGTCAGGTATACATCTTTTACTTGTTATTTCAGAGCATTTGTTATTTTGTATTGATTATCTTTGAACTGATTGTGTAATTGGCATGATACTTTGATCTTTTAAAACTTTGGAAAAAAAAAAACTTTTATCTTTTTAGTCATGTGCTTGTGAATGTGATCAAAATGATGAAACTCACTCTGATGTGTTTTAAAGATTTTGTCTTTTACAATGTCTAAAGTCTGATCGTTAATGATTTCAGGGAAAATAAAACTGTTTAAACGGAATGAATCATGTCGATCCACTATGTGTTGGTCATATATACTAAATTGCAGCTACTGTAATACTTTAGGATCAAAGATGAAAAAGATGAAAAATTGTAATATAGCTTTAAATTATAATTTTTTTTTTTACCATGACACCCACTAAAATGTCATTCAGTGTAACTATATTTATGTATCAGAAAATCGTATTGGGCATATTTAAAACAGGAATCATTTGATGACATATTAAAATCCTCTATTTAAGGATCTCAGGTGCATCCCTCAAATACTAATTAATTGTAATTTTTAAATCTTTATACTTCAATAATAGCCTTCAATATAGAATCATGAAACATCTTTTATCACATCACAGACTTTTTTACAGTCAAGTCAAGTCACCTTTATTTATATAGCGCTTTTTGCAATGCAGATTGTGTCAAAGCAGCTTTACATTGATAATTGGTACATAATTTTGGCTGCACAGAAGCTCTTAAAGAATAGTGTCAATGCAGGCAGATCAGAAGCACTGTTGAATAAATGTCAAGAATACTGTTGAATATCAAATGTCAAGTCAAATGTCAAGTGTCCCCAACTAAGCAAGCCAAAGGCGACAGCGGCAAGGAACCCAAACTCCCTCAGGTGACATCAGGTGGCAAACAGGTGGCAAACAAATGGAAAATAGGTGTTAAATGGAGAAAAAAACTTTGGGAGAAACCAGGCTTAGTCGGGGAGCCAGTTCTCCTCTGGCGAACAGTGCTTTGTTACGAATCAGGTTGCTATCATAAGTCTGATAGGATTGCAACAATCAAAGTGTTTATTTCAGTTCCATCCAGTTGAGGATCGTATTCATCACGCCGGTATGGACGGTTTGTTGAGGAACTGTGCTACTGGCTGTCGTGTTGATGATGTCTTCACAATGGATGATCTAGTCGACTCGATCTCTGCTGATACTTCAGGGCTGCGTTGTGGTCGTGTCATGGCACCGGTCCTTAGTCTCAGCTGGATACGGCCTGGATCCGGTTGACTACGGTAAATCTCGGGATAAACAGAAAGACTAATATTAGCGTAGATGCCATTCTTTTTCAGATGTAACGAGTACATCTGGTGTTATAGAAAGTGTTCCCGGTTTCGGCTGACCAAATTTATGCAGCCTAATAATCCTTTAACGGATTTAAAAATATAAATTGATAATGTGTTATGTGTATGACAGGTTAAAGAAATGTGATTTTAGTCTAGATTTAAACTGACAGAGTGTGTCTGCATCCCGAACAATGCTAGGAAGATTGTTCCAGAGTTTAGGTGCCAAATAGGAGAAGGATCTACCGCCTGCAGTTGATCCTTCTCCTTTTTGGCACCTAAGAGCACAACCATCTCAACCATCAGACATAAAACCTGACAGAGTTGACTTTTTTTTTTCCACCTTAACCACGTGTTGTACAGTGGAGCAATTTTGTTTTCTCTCAGTTGTAGCTGCCTTCATAAACATATTAAAAATGCCAAGATTATCAGTGCCGATAGCCTAGTGGTTAGTGCGCCGACATGGCGCAAATGCGTTCACGGAGACCTGAGTTTAATTCCCATCTCAAGGTCCTTTGCCGATCCTGCCCCCCTCTCTCTGCCCAATGCTTTCCTATCTGCTCTATACTGTCCTCTCCAAATAAAGGCACAAAAAGGCCATAAATATAACTTAAAAGAAAAAAAATAATAATAAAGCCAAGATTTATACCACAACTATTTACAGAAACTATTACACCTGCCTGAACACAAGTATTACAAAGAATCAGACCACGGACGACAGGGCAAAATTTGTCATCCTGGTTCAATAGAGCCCATACTTTTTTTTTACATTTCTATTAACTTTTGTCAACGACGAGACCCTGAAGCCTATTTTCTGGACCGGGGCCAACTACAATCATCCTGGACGGAGACTATCGTTAGGTGTTTGGAGAGTGTCGCGTCCTGATCCAGAGAGCAGCCAGACCCAGAGCAAGCTTCTACACCAGTGACTACGGAGATCACGTGAGCCCCTCGCAGACCGAGCGGCACCACCCGCAACAAGCGAGCCAAAGCCCGAAGAAAATGGAAAAGAGCTTGCCATCTCCCCGAATACAGTGCCCCAACATGGTTCTGACCAGTGGTGTGAGCCCATGACACCAGTGGACGAGGGAACATAGCAGAGGAATGGCTGATCAACTTCAATAGGACATGTCAGCTTCCACCCTATCCCACCCGATTCCTGAATCTTCATCATTGTTTAACGACACCATCATCATGTCCAGTTTCCTGTCACTTCCTCCACCACAGAGCTCAGACAGTCCTCCAGCTCCATCGCTTCTGGATATTTGCAGCCCTGTGCCATTTCTGGGGACACCCTGCACAATCTCTGAGGACACCCTGTCAGGACGTCGAGCAACCACCAGCAGCGCCTGTCAAGGAGGATCCAGCTTGTCGCCGTGACATCGCCTGGGTCTCCTGCACCAGTGATGTCACTAAGCTCCCTCGACCCTCGGTCTGTGCCTGCGGACCCACCGGCTCTGTCACGTTCAGTATTGCTTAGTTTGATTAGACTTTCAGTTGGTTTTCATTTGTCACATGTTCCTTTGTCCTGTTTCCCGCCACTCGTCTGTCTCCCCGGCTACCATCGTTATTAGTTCATACATGTCAGTTGTGTTCTATTAATTATCCATAGTTGTGTTTCCTATTTTAGTTCCTCCTGTTCACTGTGTCCTTGTCCAATCTATGTTATGTTATATTGTGTTTACCCTGTTTGTATTATTGTAATTAAAATTAAGTGTTACAGAATGACATTTTGCCAAAAAGGGAGAAAATATTGCCAATGTTCCCATAATTGTAAATATTTTAGTACTAGTCTGTACCATTAAATTAGTTTCAATATTATTCCTGAGTAAATGATGGCAGAAACAGATGTTGAAAATTAATACTGTTCTGATGCTCCCTGCCATGCTTGCTTAGCTTGTCTGACTAGCTCAGCCCCAAAAACAGAATTTCCATTTTGGGGTCAACTATCACTTTAAGGAAGTTGGTTTAAGTAAACCTATACATTTCTTGCAATTCCTTTTTAAACCTTGATGCCTTCCTTGAACTTTAACTGGCAAGTAAATTATGTAAGCTGATGTTTCTTTTTCAAGAAATGTCTACTTCTGTTAAACTTTACTTTTCTCATGAGATCCTCCTCTTTTGATAAGCTATAAAATGAGCACTGAAATAGGTGCAGTATTTCATTCTCCTCCTGATCAAAGATGGATCTGCAAATCTCAGTTTTTCTTCTCTTCATTCTTTTCACTGCAGGTACAAATAAACATTAAGACAAATATTGTTTGTAATGTTTTCTTTCTTTTTTTCATTGGATCTCTCTCTCACTTGTCTCTGTTTTATTAATAAAGGACACTCTCTCAAATGTTATGAGTGCAATGGTCTGACGGGTTCTTGTGCAGATCAAATGGAAATAACATGTCCCAGTGGATCTTCTCACTGCGAGAGTTTAACAGCAGTGACACAAGTTGGTAAGTCCAATATTACTTAAATTTACTGTTATATTTGACTAATGGAGATGCTGCTATAAATCGCTGGAGCAGCAAAAGAACGAATACTCGTTTTTCTGATGGATTTTACAATTTCAATCACAAAATCTTCTGCATAGATTTTTTTAAGTTGTTTTGCCTCAGATTGTTATGATTTGTATTTAAAAGACTGAAATAAAAGTGCTAAATGTTGACATTTATAATCAGTTTTCCATTTTAATTGGTCTTTCCTGTATCATTCATATTTTAGGTCACATTACTTCTAAAGAGAAGCGTAAAGGATGTGTTCCTGCCTGTCAAAGTGTGTCCATAAACTTAGGCCTTGCCAGGATGACTACTACCTGCTGTAACACAGACCTGTGTAACCTCCAAGACGCTCCAGGTATTGTGCCTAAATGACAATGTGCAAATCTTTTGTAAAGTCAACACACATTTTACTTTCAAAGAAAATACAATCAGAAAATAAAACGAGGTTTTGACTTGTCTGTCATGAACTGATTGAATGGAGCAGCTAGGACTGTTGTTTCATTAGAGTTTTTGTACAGAAAATATAAAGAATACTTGATTTCCTCCTGTAGATCCCTCTAATGTCCTGAATGGAAAGAAATGTTACTATTGTGATGGACTGACATGCTCAAACACATTGAGCTGTTCAGGGGATGAAGACCGCTGCATTACAGCAACAGGTGAGAATCTGGAAAAGGAAGATGATTAAAGTCATGATCTTTTAAACTCTCTAAGGTTTAAATATTAGATACATAAGGGATAATCCACGGCTAGCCATGCATTAAAGGATTTTAATGCACGACGTGGAGGCGAAGAACCACCCGACGCGAAACATCAGTGTTTACAGTGTTTACAGTGTACAGTTACTGTTAAAAAGGTATCAATGTCTGAGAGACTTGCTCTGGCAATCAGCCAATGTCAGAGCCCGCTGTCAAAGCAGCAACGTAAAGACACTATGCTCTGCCCATTTCCAGCAGGTGGCATTGATTAGCTTCCCTGAATATAGCTCCTCATGGAGCAGGTGCAAACAAACAGACCTTTGCTTCCTTCATGTTGAGTGTTGTGTGCATCTATAGTATGAAAAATTAAGTGGATTTATGCACTGTTTGTTAATTGTGATGTAAAGATGTAGTATTATCCATTTGAATATCCTGAATTTATATCATGCTTTATATTCATTGTTTAACGGTGATATAATTTGATTGTTTCTGAATGCTGATTATTCATGGGAGTGTTCAGACTTTATTTTCATTTGAATTAATTTAGTTTATTTAATATTAAGTGCTTATTCTAATTTTGTGTTATATTCTATCATTGTTAATAGTTTTTAATTTATGCTTTGTTTCAGACCACACACATACTAACTCAAATGTACTTGCACTTACGTGCTCAGTTTATTCACACTGGAATTAAGGTGGTGAAATAAAGTAAACTACAAAGAACTTTCATGCTGCTTCTCCATGTTTCTAACCGGACATCTGTGGTGAACTAGTCCCCCACTGGCAATCCCTAAAACTGATTTCAGCAGTTTTCTTTATGGTCCTTCGAGCCGGAGCCAGAGTTTTCCACAGTTATGGAGATGCAGCCATCAGATGACATTCATGTTGAGCGTCCCAGGAGACAATCAGCTCTTCCAGCACACTTGCAGGATTATGACTTGACTGGTTATAACCTACCTAGACCCTTAACACCACCCAGCTATTCCCAAAAGTCATGTGCCGCTTCTGCCGAAGAGGATGTCAGGACTGACACCCCACAGGCAGCAGCATATCATGGTGATTATCACAGTATACAACAGTGGTATACAACAGATCGGTGGGACCAACATGTGGAAGCATTACGTGAGGAAAATGCTGATTTAAGGAAACTTCATAGTGACCTGATTACCACAGTACGGCAACTTAAAGATGAAAGAGATGATCTTAGGCAGGCCAACAGTAAGTTTACATCACAGATGACTCAATTACAAGCAGAGGTGAAACAATTGTTAAGCTGGCAAAATCAGCAGCCACAACTTCCTCAAATATCATCTCCACTCCTTGTACCTGGTCAGTCAAAGACCCTAGACTGCCCTAAACCAGTACCAGCCCCACGGAGGCCAAGATTAACTGAACCTGTGTCAAATCCAAACTATGTTCAAGAATCTCATGATACACTGCAAGATGGTAGTTCAACAGACCGTGTGGAGAGCTCAGAATGTTCATGGAGTCAAGAAAGTCTTTCCTCTACTGTTGATGGCATGAGAATACTGCGCCTGAGCTCATCTAAGCAAAAGAAAGTTAACACCAGTCCACCGAGACCGAGTAGGAGAAGAGATGTAAGTCATGTCCGATCTCCCTCTTCACAAACTTCCTCCAGGCCACGGCTCAAGCTATCATTTAAGAATAGGAGAAGGCACCACCACTCTCCAAGTTCATCTGTTGATCAAGAAAGAGTATATCGTGGACCTACTCCTATGATTCCTGACCTGATTTACCCAAACCCCAGAGAGTTTGCACGGCTTAAGATTGCTTTGGAAAACATTCTGCCAGTTGAAACCACAGAGCGCTTCAAATTCCATATTCTGCTAGAACATCTCAAGCTTGAAGAAGCTCAGCTAATTGCTGAATCTTACAGCAGTCCACGTCATCCTTACACTAACACCATGGATGCCCTCAATCAGCAGTATGGCCAGCCACATCAATTGGCGTTGCAGCGCATAGTGGAATTGATGGAGGGACCGAGCATCAGCACAGGAGATATCAAAACTTTCCGAATGTATGCTCTGAGAGTGAAATCCTTGGTTGGAATGTTGCAGCAACTAGGTAAGCCTGGCAAAGTGGAATTAAAATGTGGATCTCATGTGTCCAGGCTTGAAACACTGAGTAAATTTCCACATGATCTGAGAAGCAGTTTCAGAAGATTCATCTATCCATTAGATGTAAAGATTCCTACCCTCCTTGACTTCTCAGACTGGTTAGAATATGAAATCCAAGTGCAAGAAGATTCCACAAGATATGCGAGCCGCTCTGGTAGAGGGTATACAACCTGGTCATCTCGGGATCCACCGAGGAAGGTAAAGTCGTTCCACAAAGGAACAGAAGTTCTACTTGGCACTGAGAAATTCCGTTCAGCACCTGTCACAGTTAAGACCACAATGGCAAAACCTTACTGCCCTTACTGTGATAACAACAAACACTCATTGAATAACTGTGCCAATTTCTCTCAACTCTCCAAATCTCAGAGGCAAAATTGGATTAAGGGGCACAACAGATGCAGGCGCTGTGGATGAGACCATAGATCATCAGAGTGTAATCTTAAGATGCATTGCAAAGCATGTAATGGGCGTCACTTGCTTGTTCTTCATGAAATTAATGTATGGAACAAGGAGAGAGCAGTGGAAGGAGGGGATCCATTTGCTAGTCCTATCATGAGGGAGGCCGCCAATGATGTGTTATTCATTGACAAGCCCCCAGGAAGTCGAAAGGTACTGTTGAAGATATGTAAAGTCATTCTAAGAAATGGAGATCGATCCATGAATGCTTATGCCATTCTTGATGATGGCTCAGAACGGAGCATTTTGCTGCACACTGCTGCAAACCAGCTGAAATTGAAAGGTAAGCCAGAGGACCTGCCCCTGCGCACAGTCAGACAAGAGTTAAAGGTCCTGCATGGGGCGGCTGTTTCCTTCAACCTTCCACCAGCCTGTCAGCCAAACAAGGTATATCCAATCAGTGGAGCTCTCACTGCAACAGAGCTGGGGCTTTGAGTACACTGTCATCCTGTTAAGACTTTATGGAAAAGGTACCGTCACCTTAAAGGACTTCCCCTCCAAGATTTTGAAGGTGCTCATCCAGTTTTGCTCACCGGGAGGTCCTGCTGCGATTAAAACTCTCCTGGGATGAACTTTGCAAGGACCAGTTCAAGCTCTTCAACATTGCCTCACAGAACAACAATGTCTGTTCACAAGTTTGTCACCTTCTGCTACTCTGCACGAACAAGTTGAAAGACTCTGGCAAATGGATGTCCTTCCTTGGAGGGATGAGAAGATGAGTACTCGATCAGTACAAGACCAGCAGTCACTAAAACTATTGGAACAAAAAACTGTCAGAGTTGAAGTCGATGGGATTCAGTGATATGCTACCCCACTGCTCAGAGTTCAAAATATGCCTCCTCTTTGTGCACCTAAAGCAGCGGTAATGCCTCATCTAAGAAGCCTTGAGCATCGCCTCAGTAAGTCTCCAGATCAAGCGGCTATCTGCCAGGCTGAGATCAAATGACTGGAGCAGGCAGGTTACATTGCTGAACTGCAGTCAGGAGCAGACGACACTCCAGTGAGTTGGTATATTCTACACCATATGGTTGAACATAATGGCAAACATAGAGTGGTTTTCAACTGTTCATTCCAGTTTCAAGGAAATAACCTCAATGAACTGTTACTTCCAGGACCTTCACTGACTTCCTCATTACTGGCTGTGCTACTAAGATTCAGAGAACATTCTATTGCCATTAGCAGTGACATTGAGGGAATGTTCCACCAGATTAGACTTCTTCCTCAAGATCGACCTCTTCTCTGCTTCCTATGGAGAGATCAACAAAGAGAAATGCAACCCAGAGTCTATGAATGGCAAGTTCTTCTGTGGAACTGTCAAACTGATACCTTGTCATTTAAGCTCCTTGTTATAGAGTGCAAGGAAGTTACAATGCGCAGTATCTATAAGGTACTTGCCAGTCAATATAATCCTCTTGGCTACATCATCCTGTACACCACACGTGCAAAGGTAATAGTGCAGCAATTATGGGACAAGAAGAGAGATTGGGATGATCCCAAGTTACCCCAAGGCTTAGTAAATGCTTGGAACAGCTGGGCAGAGGAGCTCAATAACTTGCAAAAGATAGTCTTGCCCAGATGCTACTGCAGTGCACCGAAGGATGATGTTTCAAGCCAGCGAGATATCCATATCTTCTGTGACGCGTCTGAGTCGGCTTATGGGTCTGTCGCTTATCTTCGAACAGAAGACCAACAGGGAGAAGTGGAAATCACATTCATAGTGGCCAGATCAAGAGTGGCTCCCAAAAAACGTCTGTCAATACCACATTTAGAACTATGTGCAGCCCTAACAGGTGCTCAGTTGGCCAAGATCCTGCAGAATTAATTGACTTTGCCCATTCAGCAAGTTTTCCTATGGACTGATGCCACCACAGTCTTGAACTGGATTAAATCTGAATCCTGTCGATTCAAGGTCTTTGTTGGTACACGAGTGACAGAAATTCAAGACCTTACCAGCCACTGTGAATGGCGCTACGTTGATTCAAACAGTAACCCGGCAGATGATATCACCCGGGGGAAAAGGCTGGCAGAACTAGGGCCACAAATTCGTTGGAATACCGGGCCACCATTCCTTCATCTCTCATCTGATCAGTGGCCGGTTACAGCCTCATTCTCTTATTGACAGTAATGAACTAAGAAACTCTACATTCTGTGGTCTGACTAATACTGCACATCATTTGTCTATACCTGATCCCAGCAAATTTTTCACTTTTCAGGAGTTACTGACAGCCACTGCAGAATCTCTCAGGGAAAATGAGGCCAATCTCTCAGCTGAAGACTTTCGACAGGCTGAAACCGCTATATTTCAGCAAGCTCAATGGGAAAGCTTCCCCTCCGATATGGCACAGCTTACAGCAGGAAAACAATTGAATAAAAAAAGTCAACTTCTTAGTCTTGCTCCCGAATTTGACTGTGTAAGCCAACTCCTTAAGATAGGAGGTCGTCTTCGTCGCTGTGAAGAAATTGAGCCTGAGTTGATGCATCCTATTGTACTTGATCCCCATCATCCTGTCACTACACTTCTCATTAAGGATTATGATACAAAGCTGCTTCACCCAGGTCCTGAGAGAATACTGGCAGAGATGTGTAGGAAATACTGGATCCTTCGGGGTAGGGAAGCAATCCGACATTATCAACGTAAAGATTGTCTAGTATGTCAGAAATTCCGTAAAAACCCACAGATACCCAGAATGGCAGATCTGCCTCCAGCCAGGCTACGTCTATTCAAACCTCCTTTCTATTCTACTGGCATTGACTGTTTTGGGCCATATTTAGTAAAGATTGGACGTAGAAATGAGAAGCGCTGGGGTATTCTGTTCAAGTGCATGACTACACGTGCAGTACACATTGACCTCCTTCCCAGACTAGACACAGACTCCTTCCTTATGGCCCTCAGACATTTTATTGCCAGACGTGGGAAACCCTTTGAGTTTTTATCTGATCAAGGTACCAATTTTAAAAATGGGAAAAGGAGCTGCAACAGACATTTGCTGCACTAGTTCCAGAGCTTCAGGAACAACTTGTCAGTCAGCAGATTATTTTCCGTTTTAACCCACCTCATGCCCCGCATTTCGGCGGGTGTTGGGAGAGGGAGATTCGCTCCCTGAAGCAGGCTCTACAGGTCACTTTAGGATAAAAAAGTTTTGCTTGTCAGTCACTGATAATCTCACGCTGTTTGATTGACAGCTCCAGCGCGCGCTGCTCCAATGATTGGAAAGGGGGCTTTCTTTGATCTCTTTCTTTATATAATTTAACCACCAATAAATAACAGATTATTTTCATCCTACTAAGAGAAACAACGCAAGTTGACTTTTAGTCACGGGTTTGATTTACTGACACACAGACAAAGATCATCTGACTGTACATGAATCATTAATATCAGATCAAGCATTAGAATTAACACAGTTACTCACATGTTGTTGCGTTACTGTCGAGTCCAGGTCCTGCACAATATAATCGTCAACGGCATGTTTATTGCTTGGTAGCTCGATCTGGTTTAGCACCATGTAGGCCTATGTTACTTAGGCCAAAGGATATACACTAACAAGAAGCGACACTCAATAGAAAGTTCCATTGAAACACCGGCGCCCAGCAGCAGCCCGTCATTTTCCGCCCTTTTATGATGAAAGCGAGTCGGCAGTCCACTACTTTCTGGTAATATCAGCTGCTTTGTTAAAAAAAAAAAAAAAACGTATATTAAAGCTGAAATCCAACCTGAATGATGACAACACAGAATAAAATACTATCACTAGTGATCATCAAATCCTTTTTACAGTTTATTTTACACACTTTGTGTTTAAGTCTTCCACTTTTTTCACAAAACCTTTGCTCTCTAGAAACCCAGTCAGTTTGGGTTAAAATTCTTTAAAGTTCAAGTATTAGCATTATAAACACTGAATTAATAACAACATATGAAATTAAATTAAGAACGTGCATCAGAAAAATTGGGAATATTGGACAGTAAACAACTTGATTTTGCAGTGCTGTCTAATGTCCGTTAAATCTCTTGTATTAAACCAAAATGAACACACATGAATGAATGACTGTAACTATGTTACTGCCTCTGAAATAAAGCAACATGCAGCATAACATTGATATTTTCTGGCTCATCTTGGACTGAAGCACAGGCTCTACTCTCCAGCACTCTAGGGGCAGTCGTGGCCTAATGGATAGAGAGTCGGACTTGTAACCCAAAGGTCATGGGTTCGAGTCTCAAGTCCGGCAGGGATTGTCGGTGAGTGGAGTGAATGTCCAGCGCTCTCCCCACCCTCAATACCACGACTGAGGTGAGACCCTTGAGCAAGGCACCGTACCCCCAACTGCTCCCCGGGCGCCGCAGCAATGGCTGCCCACTGCTCCGGGTGTGTGTTCACGGTGTGTGTGTTCACTGCTGTGTGTGTGCGCACTTGGATGGGTTAAATGCAGAGCACAAATTCCGAGTATGGGTCACCATACTTGGCCACATGTCACTTCACTTCACAATAGTGACCCACAAAACACACGATATAAACCCTCTAAATCCCAACAGAACATGAAACACTAACAGATCTCTCAAGATCTCAGCATCTTCACTTATTACAATCCAGACTTTATTTCATATTAAAGTTATTATTGAGAATTAACAGAGGTTTAGATGTTGATGTTTTATTGAATAAAATAATAAAGTTTGACGTCACCGGTCTGGTGGTCAGTGCTTGCTTTAGTTGAGCTCTTGACCCTTGACACTTTAACATTAATATTTCTCAGATTGCTTTAACTGTGTGTTCCTGATACATGTTTGTTATAGCAAAAAAGAAAAAAAAAATCTCAGGTCAGATGATGTTGGTCACTTTTTAAGTGATGATAGTCATCATAAAGTGATCTCACTCACTGATAGCAGTCAGGGGCCGTGTATTCACAAAACATATTAAGGCTAAAAGTAGCTCCTAACTTGCCGATTTAGGAGAAACTCTTAAAAATAATGGCCGTGTCAGTCCTAATTTTAGGAGTCCTACATTTTTTCTCTAATAGTATTTCACAAAGCATTTTAGCGTTAAAACTAGCTCCTAAGTCTGTGAAACGTTAGGAGTAGTCAAGAGGACTCCTAAGTCACTAAGACCAAATCACAAACAGTCCTAATCCACCCAAAGACTGTACATCATGAGGCAATAGCGATAGAGCCTTAGGTGCTGAACTTTTTCTTCATAAATGCAATACAATTTGATTTATAGATTTAAATCTACGATGAGACGGCAAAAATAAATCTTTAACAAATAAATAAATATTGTCCGATTACCTGTGGCAGTGGTTTTCATGAGTTCACATTTACAAATGATTGAATAGAGTAAAAAATAAGAAAAAAATAAGCGTATTTAGTGTGCTGTCCAAGGATGTCGAGGGCTCCGAGATGCAGACATCCAAGAGGCGGTCCACAATTCACTGTATATAGTTTAATTAGTGACACTTAGCCTACATTTTGAAACCTTTATTTGAATATGGCAACATTTTTATTAAAAATATTTATTTGAATAGGGCAACATTTGTATTTTAAAACCTTTATTTTAAAGTGGAAACATGACACCTCATTCTACAATATTTCTATGATTAAATCGCTGACTCCTCCCCCATCAGCTAATCACTGTGTGTTTACTCCATGGCAATGAGGTCAACCCCGCCCTTACTCTTAGCTTAAGACTTCAGTCAGTTCCTTAGTAAAAGTTTGTCTCAGCAGCTTTGTGAATAGGTTTTAAGAGAAAACTCTTAGCTAAGAACTTTTACTGCTATTTAGGAGAACTCTTAGTGGTAAGATAAAATGTTTTGTGAATACAGCCCCAGGTCTCTAACTAAATTGTTTAATATCAGTTAAAATTCATTATAAAAAGAGAGAGACAGATAACTGAAAGAGAAAGAGATAGATAGAGAGAGAGAGAGAGAGAGAGAGATGCGTGCGCGCGTTACTTGCACTGTGTATGTCTTCTTTAAAGGTTTAGTTCACCCAAAAATGAAAATTCTGTCATTTATTACTCACCCTCATGCCGTTTCACACCTGTAAGACCTTCGTTAATCTTTGGAACACAAATTAAGATATTTTAGTTGAAATCCGATGGCTCCGTGAGGCCTACATAGCCAGCAATGACATTTCCTCTCTCAAGATCCATAAAGGTACTAAAAACATATTTTAATCAGTTCATGTGAGTACAGTGGTTCAATATTAATATTATAAAGCAACGAGAATATTTTTGGTGCGCAAAAAATATTTTGCCAAAAACAAAATAACGACTTATATAGTGATGGCCGATTTCAAAACAATGCTTCAGGAAGCATCGGATCATAAATGAATCAGTGTGTCAAATCAGCTGTTTGGAGCGCCAAAGCCATGTGATTTCAGCCGTTTGGCAGTTTGACCCATGATCCGATTCATGATTCGATACTCTGATTCATTTGTGCTCCGATGCTTCATGAAGCAGTGTTTTGAAATCGGCCATCACTAAATAAGTCGTTATTTTGTTTTTTTGGCGCACCAAAAATATTCTCGTTGCTTTATAATATTCATATTGAACCACTGTACTCACATGAACTGATTTAACTGTGTTTTTAGTACCTTTATAGCCTGACGTGGTCATACTCAATTCTAGTCAGAATATGAGTCTGATACTGCTCCATTGGGCTTTGATTATGGGGGCGTATTTCAACCGATCCAGGAAAGACCTCAATTGGATAGACCTACAACCAATCAGAGCTACAGAGTAAGTGACGTGTGTTGAGCGACGCATAGTTGTCAACAGAACTCAACTGCACACATGCTGGAACTAGTAGAAGATGAGCGTAAACAATCTTTGCCGGTGTTGTAAAAAGAATTTTAAAATCTTTTAAAATTAATGCGCTGTCGATATCTTCTATAACGGACGCGATGGCGGAATCTACACATCTCAGTTCTTCAGGTTCTTCAACACCAGCCATCATTGTTGTAAACTAATTCAACCCAAGTGCTCTTTGATGACGTGGCTGATTATGTTTCTGGTGATAATCTGTCAATCATCGCCCTGACAATGTGATTGGTCCGAACAGTTTCTGTTCGGGCATAATTACTCCTCTACGGATCGAGTCCAGACCGAACTTCCCGACCTAAAAATGTTGTGGGCGGGGCTAAGTTCGGCTGGCATCCAGGCTAGTACCTTTATGGATCTTGAGAGAGGAAATGTCATTGCTGGCTATGTAGGCCTCACGGAGCCATCGGATTTCAACTCAAATATCTTAATTTGTGTTCCGAAGATTACGGAGGTCTTACGGGTGTGAAACGACATGGGGGTAAAATAATTTTCATTTGGGTGAACTAATCCTTTAAAGTCTACAGTCTGAATAAGTTCCCTCGTTGCTTAAGCATTTAACTAACATAGGCTAACTTAAAGATTCTTTAATGGATTTATTAAAAATATATATAATATGAATGACAGGCAACACTGACAGTGACAAGGCAATCGTTATTTGAACTAATCATATCATTTATTTAAATGTATTATGTAGAATGTGAAATAAAACCGGTGTGACACATTACATTTATTGAAATCCATTAAATTAAATAAAAACAAAAAAAAAAATCAAACAGTTGGAATTTTGTTTGGGGATTGTTTTACTCATCATTATACTAATTGATGTTAAACTCAACATTTCCATTTATCGTGAAATTAGACATGGAAAAAGGTAGGGTTATTTCAGGTTTAGGCTTCACTTTGTTTGTTGAGGTTCTAGATGTCAGTATGTCACTCCATGCCCTCCTCTCTGACAAAGATGGGGTCCAATATGGCCGCAAACTCGCCTCGCATCGGTGGCCTGTCACTGACATGATCTGGCGACTTTCTAGTTCTGCATCAGAGAGTCGTCCAACGGCAGTGCTCCGCAAACTATGGTTTGTGTACATTTTGTGAGAAACCTTCCACCTGAACAACAAGAATTTAAAGTATACAATTTAGATATGGAAAATAATATAAACACAGTTTAAATTCATGGGCAAAAACGAAATATCTATTAACCTCTTCACAAATAATTTTTACCATATTGCCAAGGTAGTTGAGCCCCATCGGCTCCCTGGTGAACCACACTTCGGCGCTCTCGAGTTTGCACAGAGGGATGCGTCTCGAATGCAAATAGAATGCTCCAGCATTTTCTGGACACTTTGACAGATATTTTTGAAAGCTGTCCACGGGACGAAGTGGGTCGCCATAACATAAACAAACATAAATCCTCCTAAATTTTCTCTCTCCGATGCAGTGGGATCCTTGTGGTTTTTTGTCTCTGGGTTATGCGCCAGGGTCAGGTACTCTTTCCCATTCTCGTCTTGCCGGAGAGCGAAAGACTCTTTTGATAGGTTTCGGTTTCCTTCTCTTCCCCTCCGCGCAAAACACAGCTGTATGTCAAACCAAACTTTTCTTACAGGTCCTGTGGGTGTGAAAGGGGAGAGTGCAGGTGCATTTCTAATTTTCTCCAAGTCAGACTCAGTAATACGCGGCTGATGAACGCTGGTGTCTTTTCCATTTTTCCTGTAGCGCTTTAAAACTGATTTAAAGACGGCAGTTTGACTTTAAGTCTTTATCACTTATTATGTTGTATTTTGTAATGTGACGATTACCTGCTCTGAGACGCATCAAACTTGCAACACTGTATTCGCGTCCAGCAGTAGACTGAACAGAGGCATAAAACTCCCGCAATTAATCATTTTAAATCATTTAAATTCAATCATTTAAAAGAGAAGCAGAGTAGGTCTCGACATCACAATTGTTCTGTCTTTGGCCCAAAAAGTCACTGAAAGTGTTAAAGGAACACTCCACTTTTTTTGAAAATAGGCTCATTTTCCAACTCCCCTAGAGTTAAACAGTTGAGTTTTACCGTTTTGGAATCCATTCAGCCGATCTCCGGTTCTGGTGGTCCCACTTTTAGCATAGCTTAGCATAGTTCATTGAATCTGATTAGACCGTTAGCATCTGGCTTAAAAATGACCAAAGAGTTTCAATATTTTTCCTATTTAAAACTTGACTCTTCTGTAGTTACATCGTGTACTAAGACCGACGGAAAATGAAAAGTTGCGATTTTCTAGGCCGATATGGCTAGGAACTATACTGTCATTCCCACGTAATAATCAAGGAACTTTGATATGATAATGATATTACGCATCGCCTGTGAGCCCCTGCTTGCACAGGGAGCGTGCCTTGTAACCATGGAGACGTTTGTGAGAGGCCCTGCGTAATATCATTGCGCCTGCTGCAGCCATGGTACGGCAGCAAATTTCCTTGATTATTACGCCGGAATGAGAATATAGATCCTAGCCATATCAGCCTAGAAAATCACAACTTTTCATTTTCCGTCGGTCTTAGTACACGATGTAACTACAGAAGAGTCAAGTTTTAAATAGGGGAAATATCGAAACTCTTTGGTCATTTTTAAGCGAGATGCTAACGGTCTAATCAGATTCAATGAACTATGCTAAGCTATGCTAAAAGTGGGACCACCAGACCCGGAGATCGGCTGAATGGATTCCAAAACGGTAAAACTCAACTGTTTAATTCTAGGGGAGTTGGAAAATGAGCCTATTTTCAAAAAAAGTGGAGTGTTCCTTTAACTGCCCATTTAGTTGTCTTTCGTATTGACCTCATCATTGTCGTCTTCTATCTAGCTCTACCGGTGTTAATTCTTTGTGCCGCTTTTTGTCATTCAGCGTCTTCTCCATGTCTTCTATTTCGTCTTGTGCCTGGGCCCATTTCTCAAAATTGCCATATTCACCATACAAATTAAACAATATACAAAAATCATCTATTTAGCCTACCTAAATAAACGTTTTAATATATGTAGGCCTATCTCACTCTGTTTGCAAGTGTAACAGTGTTACTATGGTTACCAATGTTTATAGTGGCGGATTAATTTCGAACTGTAATCAAACTCCCCAGATCTCTAACGACTGCCGCTACACACTGCGGTCTTTAGCCTCCTCGTTAGCACGCCCGCTTCCCACGCTGGAGACCACCGTTCAAATCCTGCTGGGAGTGGGTTGAGTAGGAGTGGTTACTCTTAAGACTGAATCAACCTTTGTTTTTCTTTTCTTTGTTTTCATTAGTGACTTCTGGAGGCCCGACAGCAGTGGTAAAAGGTTGTGTCTCTAAATCCTTTTGTGATGCCACAACATCGGTTAGAAATGTTAAGAGTATCTCATGTTGTGAGGGGGACCTGTGTAACGGTGCTCAGAGTGTCTCCCAGAGCTTCCTGTTCCTCTGCTGTTCTCTGCTCTCCTACTTCCTGCTGCACTGAATCCAGCAGCTCTTCACATCCTACAATGAGACACACTGTAGTGAATATAGAGCTTGTATTTTCACTGTACTATCTTTGGTGTTCTGATGTGATTTTTTTCCTGTAAAATTCTTTATGAAATAAAATACATCACCTTGTTCCTGAGGTCATATTTTTAATAAAGCTTGTCATGCTGTAAAGAAGTCTGATAAAGCTCTGCAATAATAAACTATTTACTATATTTCTTAAAAAGAGATTAAAGGGATAGTTCATAAAATGAAAATTAACTCATTTACTTCCCCTGGTGTTGTTCTAATGCCAATGTGCTTCTTTCTTTTTTGGACTTTTTGCAAATTTAAAAAATGTCCCACTTTTTCTCATCCATATGATGGCAGTGAATTGTGACCATCATCAAGCTTTTAAAAAGATTCAGAAGTATCAAAGAATGATCCCATGTAACACATGTCATATATTCCAAGTGTTCTGGGTTGAGTGTGTGTGATTGTGAATAAAAATAAAATAAAATGCTGCTCTGATGGAAGATAAAATTGTAAATAATGTAAAATGGTGCATTTAAGTTAGTGACATTTTACACTTCAGTTTTATAATTGTCTTACTACATATTTTTACAAGCTAGTGGTACATTTTCTCTTCTCTTAGCACTAATCTCACAACAACAGATAATCAAATGCACTTTTCTATACACAAAAACCTTAAACACAATGTTTAATTTACAGCACTCAGCATAAATGAGTTCATCCTCTCCGAAACGTAACTAATTCAGCATTCAGCATCATACTCTTTGCTTGTAAGTCTTGAACAAAACGCCACTCAGTTGGTGTAAATGTTGGAATTGAAGAGTAGTCAAAAAAACAGGCAAATATCAGGGCAGGCAGCAAACGATCATAATCCAGGAAACGGACCAAAGTCAAAAATACAGGCAGAGCAAGAAACACGGCAACAAGGTCGAAAACAAGGCCCAATACAGAGCTAAACAATACTCAGCATGTGTGTGTTTAGTGCAGCTTATAATGTGTCACTGATGGGAAACAGGTGTGAGTGTGTGATCAGTTCCTAGATGGGGAATTGTGGGAAATGTAGTCCAGAGTGATGTGTGAGCCATGAAAAGGTGGCAATGGTGAACCGGTGACCTCTGGTGGGGAGTAGCAGGAAACCGCAGGCGCAGGATACGTGACAGATGGCTGGCCAGTCTCCTAATTTTTATATGGAAAAAATTGGCATACTTACAGGTGACTTATCACACAGCACAATGATACCAGTAGCTTTTAACACTTCAAACACTGTTGTAATGCCATTGATGGCTTCTTTTTTTTAGAAGGTATTGTGGTTTGCACGGTCAATAATCAGACTTTGGACTACCTACTTTGCATTTCAAATTAAACCCACATCATATTTATTTTTTTAGCCCAAACGTGAATCACATTATTTTCGCCGACTATGCATACACTGCAAAAAATGTTTTTGTTACTTAGATTTTTTTGTCTTGTTTTCAGTCCAAATATCAAAAAAATTCTTAAATCAAGAAGCATTTTCCAGACATTTAAAAATTATTGCTTAAAACAAGAAAAATTATCTTGTTTTTGGATTGAAATAGGATTCTTTTGCTTACCCAATTGGCAGATTATTTTGCCTGTTTTAAGCAAAAACATAATTCTGAGTTATTTTTTCTGAAAACGAGACAATTTTTGTCTATGTTGGCCATTGTTTGAATGGTCCCTTGCACAATTGTTATGCCTACTGGAGAGAGAGCAGTGAAATGCCTAATTTACACATTAAATCTCGCCCCAATAAATTTAGACATCTGAAAGCAGGAAACAATGCTTGAATATCATGCCATTTTCATCTTCACATCTCAATGGAACAGAATATTTTTCTTTCAGGGTTAGCCCCCATTGACAAGACATAATTTCGACTTAATTTTGGCATTAATGTGAGCTCTTGTGTTTTAATAACACTGTTTGCAGCCCCACTATCGACCATAAATATCAATTCAACATTTCTGATCCACAATCTTGTGGTAATTGTTATTCATTATTACTCAAATGACCATATGTGCCTTAGTGCAATGGTTCTCAAACCTGTCCTGCATGGGGACCCCCCACCACTGCATGTTTTGCATGTCTCCCTCATCAGACACACCTAACTCTTGCAGTCTCTACTAATGAGCTGATGACTTGAATCAGGTGTGTTTGATGAGGGAGACATGCAAAATGTGCAGTGGTGGGGGGTCCCCAGGATAGGTTTGAGAACCACTGCTTTAGTGCCTACTTTCTGATGGTTTTCTAGTTGTCTTTATTCGGGTTTCTAAGCACGCAAGCATTTCTTCACACACATGATGTGTTTTTTTCCAAAAAATTATAATCATAACTTTTATCTCCATACCAAAATCCCAGATGGCCAGACAGTGATTAATCTTTTATAAATCGTTAAAATATTAATGTCTGTGACACTGAGACTGTTTTGTAGACTATGTATTTTAAATTTTTAACTTTAAAATGTTAAGTGTTTAGTATGAATAAATAGCGCTCATAAACGTCTGAGGCGATGCCAAATAAGGTCTGTGGTTAACAAAGCCTCTAACTATTTTCACGTTTTGATCTATGACATAAAACACACCAGTTATAACCTGCTTGTGATTTTTTAAACCTTTATTGTGTCTTAAAAACGGCGGTTGCTAACAAGTTGCTAAAACTTCCTTTGGCAGGGACTTTAGACTTCATGACAAACAGGACATTTTTGGACAGCATTTCTCATGGAAAAAGTGGATAAGTATTCATTACACAGCGCAGATCATAATCAGCGAGCATGTTTTTAAATAAAGTTGTTTTTTAAATAAAGTTTGAGGAAGCTTAGTGGTGGTGACGTTGATCCGCGACCATGGTGTGCTGTAGTCCGTTTATAGCCTACTGTTAGCTTTTTATATCTGACCACTTTATTTAGGCTTCAAAATGTATAAATGTTGTGTTAACTTGTAAAGATTATCTTGAAAGACTAAACATGTAAGTGTCATAACCCTTTGTTAAAAACAGAGCTTATTTTCTGCGATTTTCCAAAAGTCTACGGGAAAAATGCATAGGCTTTCAATCGAGGGAATCTGTGCGCCGCTAACTTCTGGGTTGGCCTACAAAAACATGTCATCTGTAAGACTTGATTTTCCCGCTAGACAAAAACTGCGATCAAGCGCCATGCAA